>JAOXNG010000009.1:7002369-7014877 GCA_028566535.1 Scolopax minor | reverse complement strand
GCTAATTAATGGGAAGTCTCCTACTGCTGGTGAGAAATGGGTAAACTCAGGTTTTTTTCACATGAAGGATGCGCTCGAACACACAACTATTTGTTCCAGCCAGCTCAAACAAGTTACATACCTCTGAGACAAACTACGTGCTTCACTGCAAGGAGACTGTCAGAAGAGGGAATAAACTCCGTTAGTGGAGATGACCGTTTTATATGTTAGACCAGTTTATACTGGTCTAACATACAACCTTCGTTTTTCCCCTGTTTTTTTAAGGGTTAGTCTTTCTGAAGAAGTACTGAGTAGAAAACTTTCCTAGCTAATGCACCTCAACTCCTTTCTCTCATAGAAACAGCACTGAATAAAGCCTAACTCAGTAGACAATCTTGCTGATTCAAAAGATCACATTCACAGACACATGCTTTTGGTTACACTTGCCAGTTCAAAGAAGACAAGCCTACCAAAATGAGGATTTTTTGGTCAAAAAATTTCTACCCTGCAGGAAAAACCTTTATGGAAAGCTAGGTTATCTTACCTCAACCCCAAAGCACTCAAATTTATGGCTTTTATATAATTAGAGAACAGAAAACACTGAATTTTAGAAGTTCAAATAAGTGAAAATTAGTAAGGTTAAAGGAGTAAGCATTGTCTCTGAGAAGAAGGATGGTGATTCTCACCACAGAATGGGACTCTAAACCCTCCATGCCAGACTCTAAAACTTTGTGCTGTAAAAGAAGAGCACTGATTTTTAGTTTATTTCTGAAATTCAATTTTAATTTAAACATCCTCTATTATTATTTCTTGGTTGAGGAAGCAGTGAAGTTAAACAAAGCCACTCAGAGCTGGACAACCCCACTGTTTTTCTTCCTTGTGTATAAACACACTACGCTGATCTTGTAATATACTACACTGATACTTTTAAGATATAATCAGTTTGAGATACTCAAGTACTTGCACATTTATCTCTCAATTCAGCAACATCTACTGATAGAGAAAAATATTTGATGCTCTTTAATTGCTTCTATTTTAAACCTCAGCTCAGTTGCTAAAAGGATTTTTGAAGCTATTCCCAATGAAAGAGAAAAGACCTACATTCATGGAACTGCCTCTCACACCAGAACAGCCTCTTGCAGTGTGGAAGATGCAATCTTCCCTGCTTGTATCCCACTGTGGCCCAGTGAAATAGATTTAATGTATGACCTTTAGATTTCCCATGCTATGCTGCACACCTTTTTGAACACACTCATAAGGCATGCAGTTGGAAACATCTACTTCACACGAAAGAAAAGGCTAAGAACTGTACAACCAAGAGTCAGTCAAGCAACAAATAAAAGGGAAGAAAAAAGCACATTTCCTATGGACCACCATTAGAGAAATGACACAGGAAGAAACAAATTGTGAAATATTTAATGTTTACAAGGCACATTAAAGAAAATGTTTGGTTTAGTACTTTGCAGGAATAAGGAGTAATTAATGTTTATTTGCATAAAATGAGCAAATGAAACGCAAAAATTAGCTAAATTAGCTAATGAGTGTGTCTACATTCCTGTGAAATGTGTCATTTGGAAATGCTGATAAAATTAGTAACTCAAGATCTCATACTTCATGTAGATAAGGTAATAACATAAAAGAAATCCAAAGACAAGAATCCTGCAGTATTTTGACCTCTACATACCATATTAAAAACTGATTTGAAAAATAGCAAGGGCCATTCAAAAAAAACCCTCAGACCTTGTAACAGGACTTTAGCCCTGCAGCTTGCTGGCTATGCAGATCCCAGCTACTGCAGGTAACACCGCTCACCTCCCTCTCTGCAGAGAGGGACAAGCAGAGGTGTACATCCAATACAAGAACGGACAGTAAAGAAAGAAGTTTCAAATACTAAAAGTAAGGCTTTAAGTGTCCTCATTTCTCAGGAACCTTAAATTCGGTGTCTCCACTAGTATCAATCAAGTTTGTACAGCTGCAGAGTAGCAAGAACAGCAAGCAGCGAGTACACTTCATTCCAACAAGAGCACTGTTAGTCAAATACTGCCTCAACCTGAATGAGAAGTAGCTGAGAAATTTTGCCAGCAAGCAAGGTCACTGTGAAACACTAAGGTCTCCTTCATCAACTTTATTTTTTCCTTTGACCTACGTAGTCAGCTCTGTAACTCTCTGCCAAAAAGCCTACAGAGTGCTTTCTTAGATGTAATGCATTATCATCCTGTCAAGGTATAGCAATTTAAAAAAATCACAGCTACAGATATCTGACACAAAATGTATGGCAAAAAGACTGACTAACTTAGTTAGCATAGTTAGTATGATTTTTATAGTAAACCCCTAAATAATATCTGAAAGAATATGGGCAGGGCAGAAAAACAAGTATTTGACTGAAATGCTTATGATTAAGAGTACTCTTTAAGGTTGTGTCCACCAGAAATTTTACACTGAATCCACAACTGTTTGAAAACAGAAGGCAAATAGAAGTGTCTGCTCAACTTTCTAGAGTAAGCATGATAGAGCAAGCATGACAGTGCCTACTTATGAGCTTACTGCTCCACTATCTGGTGTAAGTATGATAGTGCCTCCGTTATCTAAGGACCCATTTATGATGTATACTACTATAGTTTTTTTAAGAGTTCCACAAACACAAAGACTTTCCAACTTTGATCTTCCTGAAACAGCCCGAAGTGCACTTCAGATGGGGTAACAGAGCCCCCACTGCAGCACAAACAGGTTATCAACTACCTGAACACTGGGCACGCTTGCAAAAACAGAAAGCAAAAGGAATTCATAGTTCTTTTAGTCTTCCTGGAGAGGCATACAGCACACTTTGCATACAAGAGCCCGCAAGTTTGCTGTCTGACTAGAGCCACCCTTGCCAATAATTAATAATTGATCAGCTGTCCATATGTTCTTGAACTGCTGCACTAGCAAAGTCCACAAACCTGGCTGGGTACCCCCTGCCTGCAGGGCCACCACGGCAAAGCGCTCTGCTCTTCCCAGATACCCAACAGGATATGTGAAGGTGAAGATGCCCAACAGGAATTGTGCTGGGGCATGGTCAGGTTGGCTTTCCTTGGGTGGCGTTTTTGGGTTTTGTGGGGTTTTTTTTGTTGTTGTTTGGTTTTGGTTTTTTTTTTTTTTTTTAAAGACCTGCAAGCACTAAATGTTAATTTAACTAAGTGGGAAAATAATCCAGGTCTGAGGCCAAAAGTATCATTTAAGCAATCTGACCCAACGCCAACTGTTTCAATTGAGACAAGGTAGTTCTTTTTGTAAGCTGCTATGTTTTGAAGCTGAAAAACACCTGAAGAAGAAGGAGCCTTTTATATACTACCCAGCACTGGTAAAGCTGAGGGCCTGATTTTTCCCAATAGCCTACTCTTTTTTCTCCCTCACCCCAAGTAAGTCCTCCAAGACCCCTCTTTCAGTTTGCTCTCTTTCTGAAGGCACTAAAATTTCCAGTAGCCAGTTTTGAGTACTGATTATATGATTGAAAAAACAGATTTGTGCATAGAAACTGCACAGATCAACTGAACTGGGTATATTCCTTCCATTTTTAAAGCAAACACTTAAAATAAAGCTTATTTGGAGGAGAAAAAGCCTTTTGTCCTACCCACGTAAAATTTTTATAAAAATTAAAGACACTACTGTTACAGCTTTGCCAACGAACGCAAATCACTGGGTAAACAGTTGCTTAAGAAAATAATTTCTATCAGCAAGAACAGAAATTATTGAAATGGTTTGAAAACCACAACTAAATTTTCATCTTGCCTATCTGGAGATTCTCTCAGTTTAACTGAGCTTTTCTAGTAGCTTTTTGGTATCAAAAATGTCTGTGTACCTGAACATACCAAGACACTGCTCTCTTTTGCTCCAACACTTTCAAAAGTATTCCTGATGGAAGGCAGCTCAGCAGCTTTTCAGAAGTTGATAGATGAGAAATAATCCTATCTTCTCTGTAACATGGGTAGAATGTAACCAGCAGCCACAGAACAGGTTAACTTCTCTGTGCAGAAGAGCTTTGAGCTCCTCAACATGGCATTCATAACAAAGCAGAAAGGTAAACTACAAGCAAGTATAACAGGGCAAAAACTAGTTTCAAGACTCAAAATTAGGACTAGTTCAATGTAATGCAATTGACCTCAGAAGTGGTATTAGTCAGAACATGTACACCCCCTTAAAGAAACTGACGTGCTTATGCACTAACACCTGACTGTAGCCAAAAACTATTTTGTCAAAAAAAACCCAGCTCAACTCCATATGTTTCCAAAGGAAACACTAATCTTGTAGAGGCATCACATGCAAAAGTTAATCCATATATTTAGCTATGGATTGGTGTATTACAAAGATGCTGAAGTCTCTCCTGTACAAATGACCCACAAACATGGAGCGCTTGGGTCAGACAGTTTGGTCAGGCTTTGGGTATGTGTGATTGCCTGGAAGGCTGAGCAGCCGGTTCACAGGCATCTCACAAGACTGCTCTTATTTGATGCATAACCTTATGATTTGATTTGCATCTTATTTGATGCCTAAAGACATACACAGGGTGAGTTTGCTCTGCATTTCGCAATGTAATATTATTTAACAGAGTAATTTCTTCCTTCACAGTGAAAAAGAATCTGCTTTAAGCACATCCCAGCCTTCAGAGCAGCAGAGTGTCCAAGGCACTTCCCACTCGGAGCAAGCTCACAGAAGAGCTCTGCAATAGAGATCTGTTGAGAAGTACCAGATCAGATCCAGTTCTTCAATATGAACTTCAGAAGAAAAGTTTCATCTTGTCTGGAACTAAAAGCAGGACCCCTCACAGCTGCTGGTAACAAGCTGCAGGCTTACACTTCCTCAGCTGTCTGGTTTTCCTATCGCTCCTCTTTCCAGTGCCTTCAAAAGAAAAAATAAGCATACCACATTTGCTCCTACTCCTCCAACTGGAAGCAACCTAAATACTTGAGTGCACAGTAACAGCCAACAATCCAGCAGAAAAGAAGAGAACAGGACACGTGGAGAAGACTGGAATGCATATTTCATATCCTAAGAACAGCTACTCCTACTGCTTGTTCAAGGGGGAAATAAAGTGATAAAATATTAACTAACAGGCTTGATCTGCTGCCTTACAGGAAAAATCATTTAAAACCTATCATTCTAGGTTTTACTGGGCAAGCAGAGGTGCCAATGACTGGTAACTGAAAATTATCAGCAACTCCAATATCTTTTGGCAAGCTGCTCATCAACAGCTTATGAGATTGTCTTCAGCTGCTTGGAATCTCTTCCCACTGCTCAAACAGAATGCTCCATGCTGAATACCTGACCTCGGCCACAAAATCTGGGAAAATCATATTAACCAAGGTAGTTTGGATGTTGAGATCAGCAGCATTTTGACATACCTGCTTATTAAATCCTTGCAAGTTGCACACGGGCTCCAGTCTGTTCATGTTACAGAGCACAAGTCACTCAGTAAAGATTTGCAGGAAAATAAAGCTCACTGCAAATGGCTCTTCCAAGTTGCTACATCCTCATGAATGCACAACACATTGAGCAGGAAGAATTCCTCTCCTGCAATCTCTGTGCTGCTGCTGCTCTCAGCACTGAGCAGAACAAAAAGGAGGAAAGAGCTAGCCCAGAACAATGGGGAGAAAAATCTGAAATTGCAATTGATTTTGATTGAAAATGCACATGGAGGAGTTCAAGGTCTCTGTTCTTCATAAAAAAGACATGAAACTTAAAACAATGGGGTCTTACTCTTTTTGGTGTTTGTTCTATAGTTACTAGCAGCAAAAAGTTACACTAATACTCTAACTCACTGGTTAAATATATTGGATTTCAAAACCTGATTATTTAAAGCAGGGTTTAATTTGGCACCTAGGAACACTCTTCAAAGTATTTTCAGAAAGAAGTCAGCATCTGAGAACCGGTCAAAAAGAACTGGAACAGAAAAAAACCCAAATTACTGCCTGTGCAGCATGTATTCAGTTCTCCTGAGCACATGCATTATGATACTATCTTCAATTACCCACTTGAACTATTTTTAATCCCAGGACTTTTAGCCCGTGCAGCATTTCACTTCCTCTTTTTCCAGTGTTAAAGCAGCACAGCAGGGAATTTAAAAGGAGAAAAGGTCATCCATGGCTAAGACAGCTGAATGCTCTCAATGATTAGATTTTCTCTCCTATCACAAAATTAATTCTTACACCATATCCTCTCTTAAATTCAAGTTGGGGATGCATTTTCTGCACATTGAACTTTCAATGTTTGAAGATTATTGCAGAATAATGTCACATAACAAGGTTCTGATGCAATGGATACCCATTCCTTGAAGTTAAAATGGGCAATACAACCACCTCCCTGCTGTGAAAATTTCCAGAAAGGGAGAAACAAGTGTGTATCCTACACTTATACAAGCTCTGCAGAAAGCTCAACAGCAAAATTAATGAGTAAGACTGCACCCTCACTGGTGTAAGGAAGGAAAAAAGTGAAGCTGTACTTGAAGCAAATAGAACAGAGCTAAAGCTCAGTCTGTTCTTAGATCTTTTTTTTGCATGTAATGCAATTTGGTACATTATGGTCACAGACATACACTTTGAAATTGTGTTTTAAATTCACAAACCTCACTGACTGATAAAAGACTGTTTTATGAAATTAGTTCAGCCCATCATGTACCCCTACAATTACGTCCAAATTCTACATGTGTAAAAGCCAAATCACTCAAGTGTTTTTTTTCCTTTAACAGCCTTGTCATCTGCCTCCCCAGGGACAGCCCACCTGAGCAAACTCAGCAAGTCCTATTGCACTTGTCAGTCACTCCCCCAGACCACGCAGCCTGGAGAATCCCAAGGTAAGAGACCCTCTTCATTACATTTAAGATTTTGCAAGTGAAACAGCACTGATGACTTTGTGTGATCAAAACTGTTTTCAAATGGACGTATGGCAAGCAAAGTTTGTCTGGAATTAAGCAAAGACTTTGTATCTGAAAAAGCCTTACAAAATACCTCTACTCACCAGTTACATTTCTTCTGCAGTTGGTGTCAGAACTGGCACGCTATTCAGTTCCATGATAAAGAATGACTGAACCTGGAAAGCTCCTACAGCCTAGTAGGCTCTTTCCGACTTCTCTGCTCCTTTCAAAGCCTGGCATAAACATACGAGCAAGAAAATAAAGCTCTGGATGCTTCTGGCTGAGGAAACGTGCAAGATGAGCAGGTGCCGTGAAGGATTCAACATGTTCAAGTAATTCAAGTTTGACTTCCAAATCTGTTCTTCAGCTTTTGTTATTTGTCTAGAACCAACATTTCAAGCCCTCCACAAAAAATGATGATTACTAAAATCCACTGGTTTTATAATGGGAAAAACTACAACTGTCCCTTGGTTTAATGGCAATTCTCTCTCAATTAATGCCTTCTAAGCATTATTATGTCCAATAGGTAAATAATCCAAACTCATGATATGCCACTTTTGTTGTTATCTTCAAGATAAAAATTTTATTATTTTTCAGAGATTTACTTGGACACATTTCTAAACAACATTCTTAGACTTTGAAGAAGTGTGCTGCAAGTTTGTTACTTTTTCACCGTGGGGAGAACCCCCCCCATACCTGGATTTAGTTACACAGGAAAAATTTAAGAGTTCAAAATCTTTTCTGCTTCCAGCATCCCTAAAACTGCATCCAGTTTTCTTTAGAAGTGCAAGTTATCTTTATTTTGGAATTGAATTCTGTTATAAGAACCTACCCATACTCCTCTTGGACATGGACAAATTGAAATTTAACTTTTACCTTCAGCGCCTGGAATCTCTCCATGGTAATGGCAGATTTTCAACAATATTCCAGTGATCACGTCTGCGGAGCTCATCACCTCCCTCCTCCCACCCCAGCCCTTTAATCTTACTGAAGGAAATTAGAAAGAAAGTTGTCTTACCGATAACTCCAAGGTTAATGTCCCTTGCGAACCCCACCTAGCAAGTCGACATCATGACATGTCAGGTCAGCCTCAAGCACGCTTCCCTGATAGTCAGGTAAAAGGAAGGAGTTAAAATACAAAATTGACACTTGCAGATTTCTGGATATCAGAAAATGTGATGCAATATATTCTGAACTGTCTTTCAGAGCTTCTGGTAACCTCCAGCTTGTTAAAACATTTCTTCAGAGGGATTCTCCTGTTTTAAAATTTCAAACATTTCTGATCAATAACCAAATACTGCAGATCCAACTTGACTGGTTTGTTTGAATGAAAACAAAAGTTTAAGATTTCCCTTTAACATGAATGAATTTTTTTCCCCTACTCTACACATTTTATCAACTAATGTACGCTCAACTTAGCCACTCTGGGTTTCAGAAGACATTTTAAGCCAATAGACTATAACACCTTCATTCAAATTCTAAGTTAACAGAAGCTCTAACTTTTTTTTTTTTCTTTAGAAAAACCCGGGAACATAACTTGGTACACTCTTTCTATAAGGCTCTGATCTATTGAAGTAGTTCTCATGAATGACAGAATTCAATCTGACAAACATTCACTGTACAAGGAATCCTCAAGCACACAAATACTCCAACTCAAGTCATGCACGATCAAAGATTTGTAGGTGAGGGTCCTTGTTGTCCTACCACCATTTTTGGATAACAATTAAGTCTTACTGCAAACACAACTACATTTGGGCCAACAGATCTTGGTGCCAAACATGTTTTACTAAGAGGCTTAAGATATTTTTTTTTCCTCAATACTTCACATTTATTTTTCCACTAGCCTTATAATAAGAGTGCCTTCTTTATTTTTATCTGCATAGTACAAAATACACAAATGGGCTTCATGTCCAAATGCAGAGGGCTAAAAAGCCATCAGGATTTTATAGAGTCACCAAAATCATGCGGTGATCTCCTACTTTGAGTTTATTTTTAAAAGGTTTAAGCAACGTAGTTGTCATTCTTTCTAATAATTAGACACAGAAGCTGAGTCCTGAAAATAAACAATTACTATAAAAAATTAAATCTTTAACACTTTGAAAAAAAATGCAGACTGTTTAATGAATTAGTAAAATTAAAAGCTGAGTTTAGTAAATAATTTTGTTAATAATATCTTATATGTCTCTAATAACACAATAGCTGTAAAAATTTTTTTTGAAGTTTTGGAATTTCTACGAAATCTGGCAACCTACTTCTTATTTTTAAGTCAAACACCTTATCAATACAGACATTTAAGCAACTGCTATAAATGAGTGATCAAATGATTAAGATTCCATTTCATGGCTCCTCCTCCAACGCCAGCAGGACACTCATAAAAGCTTAATATTGGTTTGCAAGTCAAAATCCATTTGCAACATATTCTATAGGAATATTTTTACTAAGTTATACTGAAGAAACAATCAGAACAGATGCACAAGAGTAAATTTAAATTTATTTTTTTGTTTTGACTATATATGAAATTGTGCTGAGAAACTAGTGCAAAATTCTTCCCTTGAGTATGTCATCAGGCATGGTATATTCTTCTACTGTGCTACAGTATCTTTGTTCAGTAATGGTTTGGGTTTTTTCCAATAGTTTTTAAGTTCTTCAAGTTCAGTATACACCACTACTCGAGTAAGTTGTAGAAGGCATTAAGAATTCAGAACTGCTGCAAATTTATACAGTGAATGAGTATCCATAAATCGTATAAATCAAAGTACTTGGTACATATTATAAATATAAACTTTGATTTTAACTTTCCATTCTAAAAATGTATAGCTCACTTCTCATATTCAATAAAAATATTAGGATAAATGGTGAATTGAGCAGAAATAAATACAAGATGCAGCTTTACAATTCTTGAGGAAGACAATTTTAACATTTTTGTTCCTTAGCTGTTTTTTAAGCATTATAACTGAAGTGTTTCACTTCCTCCCCACACCCCCCGTAAGCATGCACTGGCACTTCACCTACCCTGGGCTAACACTGAAACATGCAGTATATGAACACTTTCTTTCCAGGATGGAGAGTACTTTAGATTTGATTCCAATTAAGCTCCCTTGTATGAGATCTCCTTTACAATGATTACTGAAAAGCAAATAGGCATTGGGACTACAGGGTTCTGCTCAACACCACAAGAGTTATATAATTCCTATAAAGTCACAGTGATAGGACAGCATACCCTTGTATTAGAACAAAATTACAAGCCAGATCCTTACCATCAGCCAAAGCCTGAAACATATGCTAAGGCAATGCCTCTCTGACTTCACTGCTCAAGTAAGGTATGGAGAGGGCAGGATTTGGCCCCATTAACTTCATAAAGTTAAAAAAAACTAAACCAAACAAAAAGGGCTTTTAACAAAGTACTAATTTTGGAAAGCACTTAAAATTGTTTATGACCAATTCTATTAATTTAAAAGGAAGATCCTGACACAGGGACAAACCCATTCTGGGAAACCAACCAGACATCCTCACTTCAAATTCAGGTCAAAACTCAAGCCATGCAATTATATACCAGACCCACAAGAGTAAAGTGTGGGAAGGTTCATCTTTCTGTTCGCATTCTGACAAAATACACTTGAGACACCAGACAGGAATAGAAGACAAAGGGAGGAGTATGACACTGAAGTTTAACTTCCTCAATAGTCTGTGTTTAAAATGCTGTAAATCAAGTATGAGCAATATGTTTGATTTGGCTATTTAGAGGTCCAGCAATAGTTTTCTTTAGAGAAAGTTTAAATCCGTTTGTTTCTCTCTTTTCTTGAGAAGCAAATGTTCTTCATTGGGGTACAGAATGGCTCAGATGCAACAGAAGAGTAATGTCATGACTTGCCAGTTAAAATTGACATCTGGGAATGTCCAAGACAAGAGTCAAAGCAACACATAATACCCAAATAATGTAGCTAGTAATGTCCCCAGAAGATATTATGGATTTTTTTTTTTTTTTTAAACAGCCTTATTACAAGGCATGAGAATTCTAAGGCAAATTGTTCATCATGGCAGAACATCAAATTAAAATGTCAAGACAGAAATAAGCAGAATACGGAGAGTATGTTTGTGTTATCTGTAGCAAGAAGTTAGTTTACTGTGCTGCAGCACTTAATTTATAATTCTTATCCCTAGTCAAATATGATGTTAAATTAGACTAATATGCTTGATATCAAAACCACTTCCCTATGTGTCCATACACTGAATAATACAATATGGCTGGATCCTAACAGAATAGCCTCTAGAGAGACTCCACAGTACATAATAAAAAGGAACAAAATTAACACCATTGTAGGCTCTGCTTCCTTCTCCACATTACATTAGAAGACCGTATTTAAATTAGATCTCCATGAATGTTTGGATACATTTCAACACTTTTTAAAAGAAAAAAAAAAGTTTCAAAATTAGATGCTGATAAGTTATTGAACAGCAATTAAACAAAGAGTGCCCTTTGGGCTATTTGTAATTTCTCCTAGTTTTCAGTCTGATGTTCACAGTGCTACATGTTGGAAAGCACGAGAAATTTTGCATGAATTTGATCACTCACATAGGCAGTTATACTTTGAAAACAATGTTTTTCACAAGAATTACCAATGAAATAATGTTTTAGGACACAATTGAATTTGAAATAGGTAATGTTTTGAATAGATTTTTGAGTTTTATTGAAATCTTACATGAACAAGAAATTGGAAATACAATCACATCAAGGAACAAATTGCCACGGCTTTGACGTTTTTAAGCCAAACAAATTTTGTAGGGCAGATTTTCAAAAAGGTGTGAAGTTATAACAATTTAAAAACACAGTTAACCTACTTCTAGGAATGCAAAACATACAATCATGTTATTTTTAATACAAGAAAACTTAATTTGTTGTAATTTCTTAAAACTACTAAGACAAAGCACTAGCTTTTACTTTTATGTACAGCATACTCCTATGTAGTCTATCCCAAATCCAAAAAAAAAAAAAAAAAAAAGGGAACTGTCCAAAACCAGAGGTTCTGCAAAATCATGATTGAACAGTGTGCCATTCCTGCTTTTAAACTGCTAAAATGAAGCCTAAAATGATAAAAGCATTGAAACCCCATATGGAGTTCAGGAATTATGCAAGCCCAGTAATGTCCAAGTGCGTTTATGAAAAAAGAAAACTAAGAGACTCGAGTATATACACAATAGAGTGATTCTTCAGCCCAATACAAATGGCAGCCAATCGCTACTGAAGGATGAAACATTAAGCCAATTTTGTTTTGAAGGATGTAGAGCTACAGCCAATTCTATGTTTCCAATATTCTCAATCCCTCCTCACTTGTCTACTTCCACTGTTGCCCATAAGTATCCTGATAAAATTCCTGGTTGTCATTATTGTAACCATAGTTACCGGCATAGTCACCACCTTGCTGGAGCGGCTGTTGAGCGATGGGTTGGGAGCCCCAGTTCTGCTGGTTGTTGGTCTGACGGCGCTTGGAATCAGGTTGGTTGTACCCATCTGCCTTTCTCTTGCCTCCTACGTTGCCCCCACGGTTGCCCCTGGCTCCACGAGCACCGCGTCCTCTCTGCTGCTGTGCAGGACCCCCTCTCCCACCCCTGGCTCCTCTCGGCGGTCCCATGGGTGCCCCCCTC
>JAOXNG010000009.1:6129303-6140299 GCA_028566535.1 Scolopax minor | reverse complement strand
AATAGCTTGTCAAGGGTTGACGTAGAGTTTTCCACCAGACTGGGTCTCTTTCAGCATTGCTTTTTTTGCAGAGCTCAATTGGAGAATATTTAGTACCAAACGTGGGGAGGCAGAGCCACACCACCCCCTCCCTCCCCAGCTCCTCCCGTCCTGCACGGCCAGCTCTGCTCTGCCCTGCAGTGAATCTTTGTGCCCTGACACTTGCCAGCAGTACAGATCCTCTTCCTACCCATCCCCATGGGGGTTTCTGCCTCCCAGGGGTCCTCACCAGGTGTGGATCCCCAAAAGCAATTGTGCAAATGCAACAAAAGTGGATCTATTTCACCTGTGTGGGGCCATTGGGCACCGGGTGTGCTGTGACCCGTGGTAAGACACCATCGCTGATGGAGACATGGCTGCTCTCACTTCATTATCTCGCTTCATCTGCCAGGCTGGCCTTAATACGAAGTGAAGGCTGGTGGGTTTTGTTTCTTTTTCTTTTTTTACAGAACTTTAGATCTGAAAGAAAAACCCCACTGACTTGTCCCCACTGTTCTGGCAGAGATGGGAACAGGGTGCAGAGGAGGATGGTGTGACAAAGGGTGGGAGACCTGTGTCCCCCCCAGCCAGATTGTAAAGGGGTCAGCTCTGGGCTACTTTCATGATATGTAAATATACATGTGTGTATGTAGGCAGGTAAGTATATAGCATATATATACACACATACGTGATTAATGGTTCTTCCCTTCAAAAATCAATCAATGTCATAGTTATCTCTAATAACCTTTCAAGTTGCTGTGAAATACCTATATTTGCACAAGAAAGGACCCAAATCAGGTGTGGGGATGGGATTTTGGCAGCCAACAGCAGCGCTGGATGGATGGCAGAGCCCAAAGCTCACAAGCTGGATCCTACAAACAGGTCCCCAGGGTTTTCTAGTCTCCTCGTTTTCTCACCCCAATAGACCCTCCTGCATCTTTCCTACAAGCTCCAGCTGCTTATTAGCAGCAGGTATTTGCTGCTAATGTTTTTTTTTACATCTCCATAATAATGTCAAGAAATACTGAAATCTCTATGTTTAAATTGATCTGGTAAAGTATAATACATTAATCATAAATAATTTATGTGAGTCTGTCCTTTTTTTCAGCACATCTCAGCAGTGTCACAGCAACATCCTTTCCATACAACATCACTCTGTGTTCTCTTATGAAAGAAAAAGGAAGAGAAGGAAAAAAAAAAAAAAAAAAACAAAACAAAAAAGGAGTCGCATATTTCTTTTCCTCTCAATAGGAACAATCCCCAGCAGATTTCCTCAAGCCAGTCTGTTAATGGTACCTCAGGGCAGGAGGAGTGGTGGGGAGAGCTGGTGCAGGCAATCTCAGCTGCTGCCGCCGCCGCACCGGCCCCTCCGCCGTTCAGCTTATGGGTGTAAGGACAGCAAAGGCCCTCCTGCTTTCAAGCACACAGCACCCTGCTCCATTTCATGGGAACAGCCAGGTGTAATTTTAATTCATTTTCTGTCATTATACCTTTTGGGCTGGATTGTTTATAATTCACTCCTTCTCTACCCCTCATCCAGCCGCTGGAGGCTTTGCTGCTGCCATGCCAGCCCTTGGGAGCCCCTTTGGTCAAGCAATGGAAGAATGCTATTGACTTTAATGATGATTTCCCTGCTATATAAACACCTTTTTCTCACTGTGCCCCATTAAACCACTTACAGCAAGGTCAGTGGCAGTGTTTTACCTCCCATTGCGGGGAGGCAGAGACATTGATCTGCAGGAGCAGTGAGAAGATGGAGCGGTGGGAGGTGGCTGAGCTCCTGGGAGAGAGCCCTGTCGCTCTCAAGACCCAGAAAGAGATGCATTATATATATTTATATATAAAAAATGGCATTTATATCCCCCCAAAACTCCCACAAGATATTCCCTTTCCCTCAAATGCAATCAAATGGTTTATTTTGGTGCAGGACATTTTCATGGAGTGAGAATATTTCTGAAAGTGAGCCCTTCCTTCAGAGAAAAAGATTCCAGGTTTTGGCAAGCTGTAATTGCAAAGCATCTACTGCCTTTATTCCACAAAACCTTTGGTGAGGACGAGCCCCTGTGGAGAAGACAGGGATGGAATTTTCCAGCAGAGCTGTGGGAAGAGCTGAATTTTTTTGTGCTTGTGACTTTCAGAGACACTTTGACAGACCCTAACTTGGAAAGCCAAACTTTGTTTTCATTTTATACTACCCACAGGGGAAAAAAAAAAAAAGAAAAAAAAAAGAAAAAAAAATATCCTGTCTTCAAATCTTAGGAACTTTTTTTTACCAGGAATAGTGTGAGTCTCATACCGAGGTGAAGAATAGCGTATGATCATACAGTACATTTTAAATAGTTTCTGAAACATAAGCAACTCTAATTAACATTCTTACGGTACTGGAATTATAACAAGAAAAGCAATTTAATCTGTAAAACTCTATTTGTCACAATGACAATGATGAACAGAGGAAGAAAACATTAAAGGAAAAATGGAAGGAATGAAGAAGACCAAGGGTAGAGGAGATGCATCTCCAACAGGTATTAAAGTGGGTGATAAAAAAATTTTTGGAGAATGATGAAGACAAAGCAGAAACAACTGACCCTTGCAGTAAGCCAGACAATTGGGGAATTCCTCTGTATCCAAGTCCTTTCTTCTGTGAAATGCTTTAATTCAGGTCTGCTTTCCCTTAATCTTCACCAAGCGGCAATAGATAAGAGAACAATAACGCCGGCGTGCAAGCTAAAACAATTCTTTAATCCTCTGCCTCCCCTAAATTAACGAGCACCTTTGTGCGTCTGTTTGTGAAGCGCAGAGTTCACGGCACAGATTTCCTTTATGGGTTCAGAACAGCTTCAAGGACAGGGACGGGGCTCGAGAAATTGGGCACTGTATCTAAAGAGTGATCGTGGCTCCTGAGCTCCGCGGGGCCCGGCTCCCGCCAGGGACCCCCGGGGCTGGAGGTGCCGAGCGGGGGCTGCAGTGATCACAGCAGCAATCTGAGGCGGGCACGGGCAACCCGAGATCGATTTGCCAAGCCCAAGAGGCAGGAATTATGCTGCTTTAGAAGAGTTTCTCTTTTTGGTTTTCTTTTTCTTTCCTTTTTTCCCTGAACACAACTTCGATTACTTTTTGCTCTCAGGCTTTACTGTCCTGAACTCTTTCTCACCTGATGGTTAGACTCTAAAATGAAAAATAGGTACTCTTACATAGATTTTGGAACATTTCTCTTAAGCCCAGTTGTAAAAATATACTGAAATAAGCTACTGCCTTGGCAGACCCTCAACAGCAGCCATAGAAAGGCAAAGAGCTATTGCAGAGCTTTCTTTGAGAGTGGTTCAAAATGAAGTTAACGAAGTGCTGATGCACATGGTACCTGAATCGAGGGCACCTTGTCTTATGGTTTGCTGATTTTATGGGTCCATAAACTGGATATCAATGTCCAAAAGTTTCAATTTCTATTGTGCTGTTACTGCTGGTGTATGAGGCTGCTACTGAATTGGGGAGTTTTGCAGTCCCTGAGGTTCTGCAGCAGAGAAGAGCTGTAATTGCACCCAGAGGGACCGTGTTGGCCAAGGTGCTTGGCGAGTGCCCGCTGCCATCACTGCAGAGCCCCAGGCAGGGCTGCAGCTCCTGCTTGGTGTCAGCTCTTCAGATGGAACGAAAATGCTTGGGTGTTTGTGGGAGTTTTTGATGTCTGGTCTCTGCTCATGAACCTGCAAGATGACAAAGTACATTGTACTACCTCCAGGCTTCGTCTTCTGTCACTGTAAGTTAGAAACATCCATATTGTGGTTATGCCCTTATCTTTACATCCACTATTCAAATTACCACAGTTAAGTGATGTGCTCTGGGTACCATTAATTTCCTCAGCATGGGAAGCCACTGTCTTCAAAAGCCTGATAGGTTTTTATTTTAAAAGAAATGAGCAAAGAAAGAAGAAATAACAACCAAAGCCCTAAAGAAAACACCCGTAATGTTTGCACAGGGCAGAATTCCATGTGCATGGATCAGCTGTACTCACAGCAGCTGCCAAAATAGACTCTGGGGTTGCCAGGATGGAGGTATGGCCACAGGAACACTTCTGTGCCAGACATTTGAAAGAAGCAGGACATACAGAGAAATGGTCCGACCCTGTACAAACTCTACAGTGTCAGCTCTGTCACACTCCCTATGGCTGCTCATTGGCTGGCACGAGTGGTCAGACCACGACCAAATGCTTACTCTCTCCTCTGATGCAGGACATCTTCTGCAGCAGGGGAGTATCCCTTCTGATCTCCTTCCAGCCCACATTAATGGGATGGGGTGCCTCAGCCAAACCCTTGTGTGGTGGATGGTCTCCTCTGATGCCTGTCATATCAGTCACTGTTGCCATGTAATCTCCTTGGATTACATGATTGTGCTTCACCCACTGGACCTGATACCACTGTGCTTGGCTTGTTCTTTGCAGGCTTTCTTTCATTCATTTCCCACTATCTACTGATCTTGTCTCCCAGCCTTAAAATTTGCAGCCTCTGGGCCTTCAAACTGCTTTCCTGACTTAAATATGTCCTTTCATTCTCTGTCATCTCATTTCAGTGCTTTATTTCGCCTCACCATGGAGGAACCAAACTCAGCCTGCTGCTGCCTCACAGGTACTTGAAGAACAAGGAACCAGAAGACCTGAGTTCTAATTTGTTTTCCTGCATAATCCCAGCACGTGATCCCATGGTGGTTTGGCCTCAGATGGCAACAAAGAACCATGTGGCAGCCGCTCTCTCCCTTCCCACTCCCCCCACTCACTGTAAGGGAGAATGCTAAGAAAAGAAGTCAAAAGTTGAGGGTTGAGACAAAGGTAGTTTAACAGAACAGCAAAGGGAACAAAAAACCACCACCACCACTGAGGAGGGAGTATACAACCCCGATTATGATACCACCCCTTGCAGACTGACCTGTGACCTCCCAGCCTGATAGGGCATGGTGAATTCCTGTCCCCCACAACCCCACACAGCTCCTGGCTACCCCTGGGCATGGCTCACATAGGACAGAATAACTGTGTCCCTGCTAGATCCTGGAGAGAATTAACCCTATCCCTGCTGGAACCAGGACAGAACCCCATCCGGCATTTGAGATTTACCCATCTGGCAAGTGAGAAAGCTCGCTCTTTCTGCCTTGAGAAATGGTTTTCATGTCACCTGGTAGTCAAGACTTCAAGAAGCTGAGTGTGCGTCATCCTTCTCTATGTGATACCCAGCTTTAAGGTCATGTAAGGTCAGGTGCTAATTTACTTTGAAAGGATACAAATGCATCCTCTCCTTTCATGCTCTAGGCTGTGGTGGAAAAGCAAGGCCAACACAAGCTGAGGCTGAGGGGCAGCATGGGTTTCACTCAGGTAGCCCTCCTTCTATCATGCAAAGAAGAGGGACCAGAAATACTTTGTCAGCAAGCGAGCTCCCTAAAGACTGTTTCAAAGAGGAGAAACCAGAGCCCAAGCTTTGTCAGGGGACAGCTCATGCACATCTGGTTGGGACAGATGTTTCCAAGTCAGCCTGGAAGAAGGCAGAGGTTGGTCTGGCATGTGAAAGCTTTGCAGGAATGCAAGATTGGCAAGTTGTTGCCCAGTTCTTCAGTCCACACTGGGGTGGAGTCTCTCATCTCCCATGTGACTTATGAGCCACTGACTCTTCATAGATATTGGTGGCAGTCAGAAGTCCCTGTCAGCACATATCATGCCCTGGAAACACAGAACAAAAAAAAAAAAAGCTGGGTGTTCAAACCAAATCACAGTAATTGCAGTGTGTGGTCCAAAATCGACAGCCAAGAGGTGACACACCTGCACAGGGTGTCTTCTCCCACATTTTCCCTGAATGAGTGCAGCTCCTGAAATGTCAGAGAGAGTGCTCTGACATCCTGGCATCAGTGCTTAAGCGGGATTGGTGGTGTTACTTGATGCTCATAGTGCCTGAACATCCCTGTGGCGCCAATAAAGCATTTCAAAGTGTCTGGCTCAACACACGGTTCATCTGGTGTCGGATCTGGAAGCATCTGATCTGTGTGTCTAATGAGCTGGTGATTACTGGTCCAGATGGTAGAGGTCAGAGCTGGGTCAGAACCCTACTGGAGCCACTTGTGAGAGCAGCACTTAATGCCATCACTTGACAGGGGCCAAGGAAATTTGCATCTTCTGGACTTGTGCCCTGCAGGTTATGCTGTAAATAACCACGAGCATTTGGGAATGTGGGAGCAGTCAAATCCCTGCCTGCGGACAGGACACGTCTCCAGTGCTGACCCACAACCATGTGTTATTCCCCTTTCAGCCCAGAGCATCCTTTAGCTCCTCGACTGGAGATGCGCTTCCACTAACAGAGGTCTGGGTCCCTCAAGGAGTCCATTGGCTCCTCTACCTTGTGTCAGGGATATTAACTGTAGAATTGTTGCCCATGTAACTGTCTAGCGGCTCCAGTAGCAGTTTGGATCTAAGTTGTGTCCCCTGAAAGCATATCATGGGATAAGCTCACAGAGGCAGGTCCCCCACCCCAGGCTGTGAAGATAATATCCACTATGGAAACAGAGGTGATGCTTATGGTTTACAAGGACACCTGGCTCCTGACATAATTTCTGAGGATGTATCCATGGTGTGAAGAACCCCAGAGCTCCATCTCCTGCTGGTGTGCCTCCTCACTCGTACCTGGGAGAGGAGAGAGGACATGGGCAAAGACTGGTGTTCGCAGCATTGTCTTGCTCTGGGATGGCTCCTTCCAGTGTCCTTTGTGGCCAGAAAATTGTAACAGAACCACACCAGTCGGAAGGTACTCTCTCCTGAAGATCTCCTGGGTTTCCTGCCTTTCCTGTTCTTCACAATTCACAAAAAGCAACAGAGGTTTTATTTTTCACCTCAGACAAGGACTAATGCATCCTCTGCCCTGAGACTGAGTTATTCTGTGCGATGAAACTTCCACATCTAGCCATGCATCAGGCTCAAGTAATTCAGTTGTTAAATGACCTGGCTCCTTTCTTACATATTTTAATCTTTTAGAAATAAATCAGTGCCCCACAAGTTATTGTCATTGAACAACATAAAGATATTTTGGAAGCCTCAGTATTGCTTTTTTATCTGAAAAAGGGAAAGATCCAAGAAGTTATTACCAGTTATAAATGCAAAACCAAACACAGGCCACGTAAGCAAGAAGAGATACTCAGATGCTTCACTCCACATGAAACTCTACCCAGTACCCAAAAGCAGCATGTGGGACTGTGAGACTGGATCTTCCATCAGACCCATGTGGCGCAGGGTTGCACTTTGACTCGAGTGGGATAGAGGAACCAGGAATCTCCTCACACATTTCCAGTCTGTTTCACGTCACTCATGTGCTGGGTTCATTCCAAAGGTGTCAGACTCAGATAGGATTCCTATATTCCTGTACCTCACTGAAAGCATAGACAGATATTATCAAATCCTCTAAGTACCACATTATTTCAAAAAATTTTGAGGCCAGGCGAAAACAACAAAGGTTTTTGGGTTGCCCACACTTAGAATATCCTCCAGAGAGTCACTTGCTGCACCCAGTCATTTGCTTTTGACTTAAGAAAGTCTCCAGGAAAACAACCCTGCTTTTATCTTTTTTATTTTATTTTTTATTTTACGGATCAATTCACTGAAACTTTACTGACAAAAAATAGCTCTTGCTCCTGTGTAAGATGTGTATGTTATTGTCCTATTATAAAGCCATTGTCATGTTGTTATTGTTATATTGTCATTTCATAAAATGACTGAAAACATGAAGGTTTTATGGGAAATACCTAATCTTGGATACTTGGGATTATTAACTGAAAAGGACTCGCAGCACCATTTTATGTTATTTTTATTTGTTCAACCACCCAGGCCTTTCTCTAAGCGCACAATAGCAGATATCGTTTCACAGTGTTATCACAGCCGAGAGCAGCAGTGCTTACGCAGCCACTGTTTTCTGTCTGTTTGCTTCCCATTTATTTGGGCCAAGACAAAAACTTCTGCCTTCCCAGCCCTTCCTGGCAGAGCAAAGGGTCACACCATAGTCCACTACCCCCCTCATCAGGCTCCTCACAGTAAGAAACCTGGAGGGATGCAGGGAGAAAGACCTTTTTTCTCTGTTGAGGTCAAAAAATGCAATGAGGCAGGAAATGGCAAGAAAAGTCTGGGGTGAGGAATACCCCAGTTGGTAGCAGTTCTGCAGCAAAAGACCTGGCCAGACTAGGGTGATCAGCTCGCTGGCAAGCAGAAGACCGCCATAATGAGGTGAGAAAACATTGCCTGCAGGTACTGCCGATGAGGCTCAGGACCTCAGATTCAAGAGAGAGGTGAAGCAGTTGTAGAGCAGCCAGAGGATGGCAACAATGCTCAGAGGCCTGGAGAAAGATGGGAAGAGGTGGCACGCTTAGCTTAGAGAAAGGAAGGTACATCAACAGTCTGCAAAGATGTAAAGGATTGCTACAGAAAAGAGAATGATCTTTTCTCCATGTCTGGGGTGGATAAGGCAGGAAGAAAGGAATTGAGCTGCACAAGAGAGATTCATGGTATCACCTGGAAAGCCCATCTAGCAGAATGGTTAATGAAACACTGGTGTAGATTGCCTGGGGAATATGTGAAGTTTCCATCACTGGAAATCTTAGCATTTAAGAAAACATCTCTCAGGGGTATCAATAGCATCTCTTCTGCATGGGCCATTTGCTATGGCTGTCTGGCCCAGGATGAACCCTCTGCCTTCCCATGGAGATGCCCCAGAAGCAGGACCAGGCTGAGGCACCATCCACCAGCCAGAACAGGTCTTGCTGCCAGAGGGGAAGAGCACAGTGTCCCTCCTTGGCTCACTGGCCAGTAAGCCAAGAGAAATAAAATGCAATAAGCCCAAGAATGGAGACAGTTTGTGGTCAGAAACACTGAGAAGAAAATCCACATGACGACAAAAAGACTCCCTGCCTCCAGGCTGGGGAAAACGAGAGTGCACAGAGCACACCATTGAAGCCTGGCTTTGTGGTGTCTGCAACTCCTCCAAATGGGCAGATTGTCCCCTTGCTGTCCTGCTTCCTTTACAGGCAAGCAGACAAGAGTCCACCACTTTCTGTACCTGATATTTCTTCCAGGACCATCAGGCTAAAAATGCCAAAGTGTCCATGGTGTGTGGTTTTTTTCATATAAAGAAAGATGGAAGTGAATTGCCCACAGCCCATTCCAGCCACAACATTGCCAGAAATGTTTGGCTGTTTGCAAAAACACGCGGTGAAATGGTCCTAACTCACTGCAGCCTGGGGATTACAGAAGGGTCAGATTCCTCCCTCTTCCCCAGGCAGATGCTTGTAGGTTGGCTGCGATGGCACGTCTTGAGGGAGCCTTGGAAACCCTTGAAGAGAGTGAGTCTCAGCCAGCCTGGGTTTGTGGGAATCCCAGAATGCCCTCTAGTGGCCTTGCTTCCAAAATGTCCCTCATACTCTGGGTATGGAGCCACAGAGTGGATCGGGAGAAGAGGATTTTCCAGAGCTACTGAGGACATGCAGCTGGGGCTGGAGTTAAGGGGAGATGCATCTGCTTAGTTCTGCTTAAAATCCTCTTCCTTCACAAGGAAACTTAATACCACAGTCCATCCTCTTTGGTACCCAGCTGAGCTGCTTCTTCCTCTTCGTCCTCCTCCTCCTCCTGTCCCTCGGGGTGGTTTGGCTGTGGTGACCCTGAGGAGCTCAATGAGCTGTGGCCAAGGAGAGGTCTTGGGGGGTTGAGGGCAATGAGGCGACCATCTGCAGCATCAGGAAAAGGGACTATTTTTGCAGCCCAGACAACCTTTCACCTCCCTGCTGGCATTTATTGAAGTTTGACTCAAGTTAGACATCTTTCCACGCCAGGAGGCTGCTGCTGTCCCACAGCCACCCCCCCGCACTCGCCGGTGATGTAACCGTGTAATTCGAAAGCAGCTGCACTCAGACTAAAGGACAATTATCTAATAGTGAGATTACAATTAATTCTGCTAAAGGGAAACAATTACCCTTTCGGATCTAAATGGAGTATAAAAAGGTAAAGCATTTACAGACGTAGGGAGAGGGCACTCGCTTCCCGAGGACCACTCTGTGCTGCATGACCTGGTGGCATCTGAGGGTGGAATATGTTGGGCTAGAGCCCCCTGCCCTTCAGACACGGTGGGGGTGGGAAACCACCTCCCTTGCAGATGGGCTTTCTCAGCCCATTGACTCTCAGCCTGCTGTGGCTCCATGCAAACACCTTCCTAGCACGGATGCTCACACAGCTGAAACCCCATGCACAGCCAAAGGTATCCCCCCACTCCCCATCACACCAGCTGCAGAGGGGTGGACAAGCATCACTTGTAATGGTCCCCTGGGAGGAAAGGGTTAAATGATACAATGTGCCTTTTCACTGCGAATAGATTTTGCTCTGCTCTGCCTGCAATACTCTTTATCAGCAATTGCAGGCTTTAAAATCCGTACTTTACAAGTGCAGCATAACCTGCCAGTTATAATTGGTTGAATTATACCTCATCCTGATGCAACTCTTGATGACTCTCTGCCTCAGCCAGAAAACTGATAGCAGACAAGTTTATAGCTCTCTTGGAAAACACAATTATAAATTGCATCCCCAGCACAAGCCCTGGAAAATGTTAACTGTTTCACTGCAGCTGTCAAGGGAAGTGGGCTTCACAGCCATTTATTTCCCCAAGTAGGAAGGGAAAAGAGAGAAATCCCTGCCAGAGAAGTTCAGACAGATCTGGTGAAAATAACAGAGAGGAAAAGAAGGCTTGGTTCCTATTTACACTAGGGCTCCCTGTGTATTTCCAACAACCGGGAATGGGTCCAGGCAGGAATCATAGAATCATTATGGCTGGAAGAAACCTTTAAAATCATCAAGTTCAATGATGCACATCAAGAAAATGTATCAGGAGGTCCACTATGTTTGGGCATCTAGTGCTCTTGCATGGGCCAGGTTATGTCACAGTCCTAGACCTGTTGAAGCCACACTGGTCCCAAATCCTTCACT
>JAOXNG010000009.1:5034693-5046096 GCA_028566535.1 Scolopax minor | reverse complement strand
GGAGCAGTGAAGGATTTCAGGCAGCTGGAATATATCAGAGATCCAACAGGATAAAGGACAATTTCTAGATTTCTTTAGGAAAGTAAATAAAAGTGGTCATGTCAAAAATAGTTAGGTACTAGTTTTAATAGCCATGGAATAAAATGGACAGTTGGGAGGGGGGAAAGCGTAGCAGTAATCGGAACTTTCTGATGTTTGAGAAACATACATATGGAAAGGATCAATTGCTTTAAAAAAAAAGCCAGAAAAGTTAAAAGTTTAGGTCTTTTCTAATATAATGAAACCCTTCATTAAAACACTTGGGATTCAGCCCCAAACAGACTGCTACTATTTTAAACTCAGGTAAAGCAGTAAGAAAGAAATTGGAGAGTGAGTTGGAGGAGGCACTATGAACCACTGTGCAGATGCAGATACAGAAAGTAGCCCTGTTTTGCCTTTGGAGTGAGCTGCCATTTTTATTTTTTTTAAGCAGCAAAGCAATTTACAAAAAACTTCACACTGTCTAGACTGCTACAAAGACCAAGTGTGGGTGTTGTGCAGGGAGAGAAAGGCTTTAATACCATCATCAGGGCAGGCTGCAACACCAAGAGGGAAAATTGCTTCCCAGGAACTGTTCAGTAGGAAGCTTTGTGTAGGTAAGAGATCACCTTCCTACACCCAAAATAGCTGATGAAGATTATTTTCAGGTAGAACTGTCTCATGTTGTTCTCATCACACATTTATTTTTAATGTGTATGTTGCATCCTACAGCTACAGAGTAGAGGTGAGAAACTTTACCCTGGGAAGTCTGTGGTTGGTACTAGCAGTGGGTGGTTAAAATTTGTGCTGCTTGTCTGCTTGAGAATCTTGCAGATCTTGACAAGATTTCACTGATAGTTACTTTATCTGCCTTTGAGTATCAAAATAATCTCCAAATCAGACTAATTACTCATTAGCTAAAAACACTGCCTTTTTTTCCTACTTCATTTTACCTTAATATTGTAGCCTAGGATATCTTAAATTTTAGTCCAGGCAATAAAAATAAAGGCTTTTGCCTCTCATGTGCCTGAGCCAACAGCCTGCTCAATCCAGTGGCTAAAGAAACAAAAGCTTCAAAGACAGGTGAAAAAGTGGGTGTAGAAAAGGAAAAGAGGGTTACCTTCCAGCTGCAGGGCATTCATTCCCCCGCGTACACAGACTGTCTGACATTAACTCTTCCTGAGAGGTATGGTTGAACTGGGATCATGGGTTTTAGTAATGATGTGGCAATTACTTTTGTTACTTTTAGCTGATGTCATCACCAGTTTCCTGTTGATCGTCATGCTGTTTATCATCAGCTTCAACCTCCTCCTTGGTGTGGTGAAGGTATGTCCTCCACAAATTGTCATTTAGGTGCTGCCTGGGGCCTCTCTGAGTTAGAGGAGAAACTAGAGAATGCTCACTGAAAATGCTGAAGTATGATAAAAGAAGCAGATAAATATCTCTGCCTCCTTACAGAGGAGGTTTGATTTGCAGTCTCAGCCTCATCTGCAAGGCTGCTAACTGCCAGATTTCCCAAACACTTCTATCAAGACCACGTTTTGTGTCAAAGAATGGAAATATTTTTATTTGAAATGCTGTTCTATTGCCTTGTTTCCTTGCTCTTTTCCAAGTCAGATCCTGTAAGGGAACTGTAACTCCCCTGTTACACTGGGGCTTCTTTTCCCATTTCAGGACAAGAAATGACCATACATTAGTGTGGGAACCCAGTGGCAAACTTTGGGGACAGCTGAATGACAGTTCTGTAGGGATCAAGTGCCAATGTCACATAGCAAAAAGTCACAGAAACTTTACAAGGGGGTGAAACAATCAGTATTTATGCCCTTCATTTTTCTTGAATCAATTGTCACCACAATATGTGGAATTAGATGCAAAAATTGCAGGAAAGTATTTATTCCTGGGGTAGCTTAATACATGTCCTTTCAGGTATTGATAGCTGGTCATCCCCTCCCACTCAGAACAGAAATAACTGGCATTGCTTTTCTTTCTCAGAAAAGAGAACGTCTCCTGATCCCATTCCTTGCTCTACAAGTCATGGACTTTCTCCTCAGCCTCCTAACAATGTTCAGCTCCTACATACAAGTTCCAGTGATCATTTCTGTGTCCTCCCTTAGCCACACGGTAACTCACAGATCTTCTTTATTATATTATATGTGGAGATGCATGCATAATGTAGTATGGATGACATATCCATGTGAAGGATCATCATCTTGGGTCACAGATCTTCGTTCCAACGCTGACTGGAGACACGATGAAATCCTTGGGGACTGGAGGGTGTGCAAGGAAGCTAGTGACAGCGAGGACATTGTCTAATTTCCCATGTCTGGGAATCTTCCCAATGGTTTTGTTTCCTGTCTCAGGGCTTTTGGGAGGTTTCTCCAGGTGTGCCCATGCTAGGAAGGGTCTGCTGGAGATAAGCTAGGAATATCACTGCTCCAGACAGAGGCCTCTTCTGAGGAGTTTGTGTGGATTAGACCAACAAGATGGTTTACTCATCATTTTGGCTAGTATAAATTAATTAAATAGCTTAGGCTGTAAATAACAAAAGAGCACAGGTCCTGTGTAAAATGGAGATAGTCTATATAAGTGACACAGTTCTGTAATCCTAACCAAATTGCTGTTCCCTGCCCTTATTGCAGCAGGGACACTCAAAGATCCCTTTCCTGGCCCTGCAGCTGCTGGACTTCTGCCTGAGCATCCTCACTCTCTGCAGCTCGTACATGGAGGTCCCCACCTATCTCAGCCTCAAGTCTGCAGACAATGGGGTAGGTTATGAGCAAGCTCTGCTGATGTTTCACGCCATGAACACCTATGAAGTTTCTTCCAGTGGCTGCTAAGACAGAGTAAACTTTGATCTCTACAGTGTACCCAGAAATGTTCTGATTGATGACAAAAGAGTATTTCTAGTCATTCTCACCAATGTGGTGTCCTTGACTGACAGCTTGCTTATGCATGTGTTTCTTGAAATCACACCTTTTTTTTTCTTGTAAGGATCTTATAGATGCAAATTGAAGAGCAAAATTATTTGGGTAGAGCCTACCTGCATGCATTGAAAATGAGTTGACTTTTCATCTTTATGAAACAGTCATACTTTTAGTTGTCATTTCAATAGTGGTCTGAAAATCTTTGCCAAATGAATGTAAACAAGTAGGAGGCAAAAATTATCCCTGATGAGGACGGGACGGTGGCCTGTCCCACCTTTTTAGAGGCAGGCTGAGAAACCTGCTGAGATCACCACCACTCTCTGGTGAGGGAACAAGAGCGTATGACTGAAATCTTCTTCCTCTTTTCACAGGGCTTTTTGCCAACCCTGGAGAAGTTACCAACGGAGGAATATGCCAAAGTGATGGTCACCTTCACCATTGCATTCATTGCTGTCCTCTTTCTGAAGGTAATGGCTGCTGAGTCTGAAGTGGAACTCTTCTTCCTGAGGGATAGGAGGAATTTGGTTTACTTTTATCTCAAACCTGCCTTGTTCATCTCTCTTTGGGCATAATCAGAGATGTGCCTCAGTGTAGAGTCTGTGGCAGGTCTAACATTCAAATCACTGGGTTTGTGTTTCTGTAGACATGAGTTATAAAGCAAAATCTCTCCACAAACTTACTGCCCATTCATCTCTAGAAGGATGTTTGAAAACAAATATAGGAAACTTCTGCTATTGTGTGCCAAAATAAATTAGACCATTAAGCAGCAGGTTAGAACTTCCACTTGGGTGAGTCGCTATATCTGCACTGATGTAAGCAGAGTTATGCACACTGATACCCTGAAATTTAATTAAAACCCCTGAGCTGCTAAATCCTGCTTACATCTCAGAAAACTCCACTGTGAGATGTTTTCTATTCTTCTTGCTTCAATGGATCAGAGAACAGGTTTTTCACTGGGGGGTTTCAGACCAGATAAAAAAAATAGATCTTTCCAGGTACTTGAGCAGATTCTGTCACAGTGAAAAATGCTACTTGTTAGTTGGAAAGCGTTTTTTATTCAAACTCTTCCCAGGTGGCCAGATCAGCCACTGTGGAGTGGAGTGTCTTGTGTGATTGCACTTGCAGACATGACTTTAGCATATCCTTCAATATTTGCATAAACTGTGCAATGGGAGAGGAGATAACCCTGAAACCCAGCTGGCAGTGCGGGTCGTCAGCAGAAATCTCACTGACCTGGCAAATAGGTTGATTTGAATTTTCCACAGGGTTAGCTACAAGACTGCTTAACTTGCAACGACTTTTTATGCAGGAGTTTGTAGGAGGAGGAATGGGAGAGGGTAATTTAAAAAAATGGAAAGGCACAAATACTACTTAGTCTCCTAAACTCCTCAAAATAAGTTATTAGGAACACCATCCTTTAAACTTAGTGACAATCCCTCTCCTCTTCTATGCATAGCAAAACCATTTTCACAAGAGTGTTCCTTCCAAGTCATAAAGATCTTATGACGAACATGGCAAAAGCATGGAATATTTTAGACCTAAAAAGGCAATTTGGCCAATTTAGGGTCTATCAGTTTCAATTCACTGAATGCCCATACCAAGGTAGCGTTTAAATATGCTGGACTAGCCCAGGATCTTTTTGCATAAATTGATTGCTTAATGACCCATCACAAGCGTTTATTGCTCTTACACTAAAATGTTCGTTCTGTGTTTTCTGGTGCTATTTGCCTGCCAACTTGCAATTACTGTCCCCAGATAGTTATCAGCATCCCACACCATGGCATAGCTCAGCTAAAAGGTGGTCTGTCAGGTGAAGAAGAAATGGGGCACCTGCCCCACTGCACCTCTGCCAGTGACCTCATATGAGACCTGCAAGACTTTGCTCACATTTTTAGCATGAAAGATTTCTCTGACAATTCTGGGGGATGGTAATGCTCCTCTCCCTCATGTAACCCATGCTCCTTTCTCTCATAACACCACGCTCTGCAGGGACCATGTCCTGTTGTAATGTGGAAGTATCTTCCAACTTCACTGAGTCTTCTCTGGAGACATTCAAAACCCACCTAGCTGTGTTCTTGTCCAGTTTAGTCTGGGTGAACCTGCTTGGACAGGGGGTTTGGACTAGATGATCTCTGAAGGTCCCTTCCAAAGCCTACAATTCTGTGATTCACAGCTCCTTACAGTGTGGTGTCTGGCTGCATGCTTACTGCTAGAGTCTCAACAGTGATATCATCAGTTTTCTGAGTCTATGTTCCTTGGAGGTGCAAAGTAGTCAAGTGGCAGAGAGCTGAAGGGGTGATGCTTACATAGCACCATGAAGGCCATCTCCCTTGCTGATCTGTGTCTCCACAAGTAATCTTTGTCTCACCTCAGTATCATAAAGTCATTCCCCTCCACCACCACCATAACAAGAATGCAGAAACCAAGGGGAATAAAACATTTCTTATGGGAAATGAAAGAAAGGGTTTAACATAATTACTTCTGAAGTAGCTTGATTCTTACTAGGACAAACTTCCTGTCCACTAATAATGTCAGCAGCTGCCAGAGAAATTTTCCCTCTTCAATTCAGTGTGGAGAAGGGTATCCTTCAGTGACTCTTGAGTGTCTGGAGTTAGTCAGTAATGGGATGATACCAAGGTCACTGGCTGCCTCTACGTAAACTGTTAGTACTAATGTATTCTGCTCAAACCTGCTGTTGCTTGCAGCAGTCTTAACTGAAGTTGACTTCACTGAATTTGGTGCAGATACTGGTTGGAACAGCAGCAAACATGTCCAGAATAAAAATCAAAGAAAGGATTTTTTTATTGTTTAATTTATTTTTTTAATTTATTGGTGTTTCTTTTGTGGGTAAGTGGGGGATTTCATACAACTTACATGACAGCATATATATTATACACATTATAGTGTCTTGCACATTTGCTCTCTGTATGAAGAAGCTTTTGGAAGGGGGAAAGATTTTGCAGTATTCCCTAAAGGTCGTCAAAGTTTGGATTCACCTCCTCATCTCTAGAAATTTGTTTGAGAGATGGATTCCTTCAAGTCAGATACTTCATTCCTTGTTTCTGTGCTTTATCTTGGCTTTATGTCAAGAAAAGCAGTCCACATTGTTCTAAGAAATTCTAAGCTACACGGCTTCTTCACGGGGCATAACTCCCTATGTTCCTTTGAAAATGCCAACTGTTTTTAAAGTAGAGTCTTATGCCAATAAAAATAAGAGGCACACGACTTTGCCTCACTGCAGAGTAGGGAAAATATTTATTTAATATGGTATGTTTCACAGGCCTTGCTTATTTTCTTGTGCCACAATCCGTCAATCGATCCATTTTTCTCAGAAAAGCTCTCTATTTATTGCATCTTGTAACTCTATGAGGTGCAAGATGGTCTTGTCAGAAAAGTGTAACTTGTGCAACTACAGGATTTTGTTAAATGAGCTGACCTTTCAGGTCAGTCCTAGTTGATCTGGGAGGTGGATGTGGTGCCCAAGGTGCTTTTCATCCAAATTTTGAAGCCTGCTCAGAAAAAAAACCATGGAAGACATGCTTTTGTTCCCTTTCTGATGACACTGCACTCTCAGAGGTCCTAAGAATGTGCTTTATATTTAATGATGTTACTTGTCCTATTGGCTTCCCACGTTACTGTTCTGTTCCAGATAGATGGAATTGTTACTGTCCTAGTGAAACATCAAGAGAGACTGATTTAAGGCCCTGGGACACACGGTCCCAGGCTTCTACCTCCAGAAGAGAGAGTAGGACAATTGCAGGCTGATGACAGAAGTGCAGGCTCTCATTGACTAGCAATGCAATGGCAGATGTTTTTCCCTTTCTTTTTCAGGCCTATATGTTCAAATGTGTCCTCAGCTGCTTTAAGTATATTAAAGCCAGCAAGAGAAAGGATGTGAAAGTCGACTCACAAGCAGTTGAAAAGGTGAGTAAAGACTGTATCAGGTTTCCACTGGGAAAAAAATACAGTTTTGACTGATGAGGTATATGATGACACTTCCTTTTGCTTCTTTGGTGTTCTGAGAGGTAGTTCAGCCTTCTAATGTGCATTCATGGGTACTGATACTCGGTTTCAAATTATCTATATTCCTCTAAATTTTCTATAAAACCTTTCAAAGTCAATGGTATATGTAACCAAAACCTATGCTTCAGGCAAAGCAGATATAACTTCTATTCTCTGGTTCAGAGTTGTGTTTTTAATTTCAATTGAACTTTGGTTTCTGTGCCAAATAGCGCTACCCATGTTTAAAATTGTTTGCCTTCACTTTTCACTGGATCACCTTCTGAGAGATTTGGTGTATTGCCCTTCATCTTAAGAGCTTGCTAAATAACAGATATGAATGTCCTTAGATTACTGATGATCTCTTTAATAGTAGCATTTAGCTGCTCTGACACAATGGAAAGATATTGAAGACCTTCCAAAAATAAGAGATACTGTAAAGATGGATGAGAAGTAAAGAGGAAGAATATGGAAAGCTAAGTGCAGGCATTTGTCTTGTTGAAACTTGGCAAATATGATAAGCCTTGTCTTACCATCAGCGTGTCCCCTTGCTGCGCATGTATCATGGCCCTCTGCAATGATATAAGCTCAGCTTCTTTGCTTAGGCAATGATTCTGGATGTTAAAGAGCCTTGGTCCATTTAATGCAGCCATGCTTTGGGAGGAGGAGGTGGAACTGGCATCGAAGTGGTTATAAACTGCTGCTGACCTCTAACTCCTCTGGATTTCTCCCTTCATCTCTCATAGCTTATGTGGTTCTTTTACCCTGTTTTGAACCAGGTAGAGAAACGCAATGAAGATCAAATCCACTTGAAAGCCTCCATATGATCCCCAAAGCATAACTGATGGTCTTCTCTTTCAGGCTGTGCTGCCATCCTATGAGGAAGCCTTAGAGTTGCCTTCCAAGGAATCCCCACCACCCTATGTAACAATCTAAGCTCCACTCCTGAAGAGGTGATATCTGTATTGCTGCTGGTGCCTCTTCCCCCTCTGTCAGATAGTCAGCCTCACTGAGAAGTCCTTACTTTGTAGCAGTGTCATGCTTATTACAGTCCACCTCACTTTATGAGCCTGCAAAGAGTGATGGTGAACCACTGGAGTTGGTGCCTTGTTCTACTCTGGCAGTTTTGAGTTGGTACTACCAAGCCGAAATGCTAATTTTAATAAACTTGGCACCAGGCACCACAGCAGTTCCCATCACTGGCCTTTGACATCTGGGTAATGTGAATTGTAGACACTGGCCTGAATCCCTTCTCAGGCTTCATTTCCACCAGCGAGATGCTGTTTCTCATCTGTCTCACATCTAACTCAGCAGCTGAGACATTTAGGAAGTGGAATAGGGGGAAAATGGGCCACAGCCTTTTTGCTGAGATAGTCGAACCCTGAAGCTATGCTAACCAGCATCTTTTAATGAGGATCCCAAGGGAAAGGGATTGGCGAAAGAATGAAGATCTCAAGTGAACTATGGTGCAGCTCTCATCCTGCCTGCTTGTGATGATGATTAATAGTGTGTGCTCCAGAATATACAACATGCTGGAATTATCACAGTGTTGCTCTGCCATTTTATACCTGACTGTTTGCAATTTTTTTGCTTTTAGTGTGACTTGAAAGATGAGTTTCAATAAAAAAGAAGTTAATGGCTTCAATACTTTGCTGTCTGATTTCTGAACCGTGCTGTCTTTGCTGCCTGAAGTATACCACAAAGAAGTAATAGTTTCCTTTCTAAAAAAATCAGTTAGCAGAAATGGTGTTTTGGGCTTAGGCCAATGTTATCTCATGTGTGTGCTGTTTGCAAAGGAAAAGATGGTATTTCTAACAGCCAACCCGGCAATTTCATTCAAACTTGCCCAGAGAAGCTGTGGTTGTCCCATCCACAGAGGGATTCAAGGCCAGGTTGGAGGGATCTTTGAGCAACCTGGTCTGGTGGGAGGTGTCCCTGCCATGGCAGGGGAGTTGGAACTCTATGATCTTTAAGGTCTTGTTCAACCCAAACCACCCTATTGTTCTATATTTTTGAGCTGGTTTTTTCATCACTGAAGAGGAGTGATAGTTTCCTTTCTCTGTGCTCTCTGTCAGAGACCAGGGTCTCTGTGTTCTGGGGACCAGGGTATTCAACAATAGATATGAAATCTGGAAGGGTGTACCACAATGACATCTTAGTGTCTCTAGTGCCTTAAACATGCTTAAAATCCCTCATAGAAGTACAAACCCCTCAAATCATTCAAGCAGAAAATGGTGATGGTTTAAATGTGACCAGAGAGCAAGAGACCAACCAAAAATTCATCCAGAAAACCTTGCAGAAGCATTTGAGAGCCCAACTTATTGCATCAAGGTCCAGCCCAGTGTCTTGCTTTATTAGGTGCAGACAGAAAACATTGTCTTTGAAAATATGAATTATCAATAGGCTACAGTACTTTTCAGACATCACCTCTCAGCCCTCTTGGTCATAGTCCCAAAAAACAGGTTGGATGCTGAGACGGACTGCTTCTCCTCTCTCACGGCTACCTGCCCACCTCAGCTTCAGGGCTCAAAGCCAAGTCTGGAGGAGGCCACAGGGTGGATTACCTGTGTGGAACTTCTCTCCTTTTTAGTTTAGGGAGGTATTTGAAAGCACAGTCCTTCCCTTCAGATTCCTCATTAGAGTCTGTAGGTGTTGAGATGGTGTATGACAACCCAGCATGGGGCCATCTTAACCAGGTTGCCTTCCAATAGCCAGGATTGACAAAAAGCCCATTAACTGGGCCTGCCCAAAATATTGTTAGGAGAAATGCTGACAATTCATTTGGCTTCTAAAACAAGGAGCACTCTTCAACGTGATTCAACTAAATTGTTTTAGAAATCCTTTTCCACTTCTTTAAATAGTTGAAATTCTACACCTAATTAAATTCCCATGAATAATGCTCTTGTCTCTTTAGTTACCACAGCAGGGTTAAACATTCCCTAAGCCTCTTGGTTTAATTGACTTCAGCATATCTCTTGCATAGTCGAGGTTTGTTTCAAACGTGTATGAGGAGTTGAGTCTCCAGGTACACACCTGATCTTCTGAATGAACCTGATGATCCAGGGCTCTCAGGGAGCCAGATGATCCCTCTGCTTCATGGAGAGTTTCCCTCCAGGGCTCAGAATAGTTCCCCGTGAAAGCCTGGCTCAAAACCACCTGAAATCTGATAAAATGTATAGATTTATTGTGAGTTTCCAGTCAGGTCAGGGGCTGAGTTCTAGACGGGAAGTGGTTTTGGTTTTTTGAAATGTTAGATGATTTGGCCAACACAAACTGAACACAAGCTGTCCCAAGCCTGTTTGTAAGTCAGATGATGGTGCTATCAATGCTGTTTTTGAGAATGATAAAAGACCCTTTCTAATATGCTACTATTATACTGTTTTTTCTTCTCTAAACTGATTTACTGATGTGCGTCTCTCCAATACAAGCTGAGAACCAATTCACACAGATGTGCTTAATGCTGCTCCACACATTGCTCTTTTTTTTTTTCCCTAATACAGAGGAGAAATGAGCAGCAATACTTTAATGTAAGGAACAGATTAAGCTGATGATCTCAGCTCTGGCAGGACAGATACGTAAGACGAACTTAAGCACCTTTAGAAGCAGCAGCACCTCATGGAGGTCGAGACACTCCAAAACTCCAGAGATGTCCATGAGGTTACCTGACTGACTGTGTTTTTCCCTGCATCTGGCCCAGAGCAAAAGGTCCAGTGGAAAAAGGGCTGTGTGTTGCTTTGAGTGCTTCTGCTGTATTTAAATTCTTGTTCTTCTCTTGACATTCTCATGCCGTTCAGCCAGAGGAGACATGCCTCTCCCTCTGGTCTGCAAGAAGGAACAAAACCAAACACACTCCACTGGTCTCCCCGTTCCACAGAAAGAGAAACTGTGGTATGAAGGAAAAGGAAACGACTCATGCAATACATTCTGAGAAGGGAGGGAAAGTGCAGAACGGGTGGGAATGATCCTGGTTTGCTCTCAAAATTTCATGGAATTTCACTGAATTGTCAGAGGTCATCTAGTCCAACTCCCCTGCCAAAGCAGGGTTGCCCAGACCACATCACTCAGGACGGCATCCAGGTGGGGCTTGAAGATCTCCAGAGAAGGGGACTCTACACCCTCCCTGGGCAGCCTCTGCCAGGGCTCTGCCACCCTCACCTGAAAGAAGTTTCTCCTCATATTTGAATGGAACTTCCAAGTTCCAGCTTGAGCCCGTTGCCCCTTGTCCTATCGCTGGAAACCACTGAAAAGAGTCTGGTTCCAACATCTTTCAGCTCACCCTTTAGATACTTATAAACATAAATAAGGTCTCCCCTCAACCTTCACTTGTCCAGGCTAAAGAGTCCCATCTCCTTGAGCCTTTCCTCGTAAGGGAGGTGCTCCAATCCCTTAATCATCTTCATTGCCCTACGCTGGACTCTCTCCAGCAGCTTCCTGTCCCTTTTGAACTGGAGGGCCCAGAACT
>JAOXNG010000009.1:5004520-5014929 GCA_028566535.1 Scolopax minor | reverse complement strand
AATGATTTCCATTTGTCCTGAGCTCAGTTGTGGTCTGCAGTGGTGTGGTGGGGATAAGATTGAGATTTCCTCTGTTCAGAAAGGGCAGAAAAGGAAACCATGCAGTTAGAAACAGGAATTACTTTGAAAACATCAGTGTCAATTGTTGTTAAATATTGATTGATTAAAGCTCTTTCATTAATGATGGAATGAAACTGGGGCTATATTTTCCTACATAATTAATTGGGGTCTTAGTTGCTGTCTTTTTTCACCCTCTTCTGATATTTTGCTTCAGCTTGCAGTGGTGGGTCAGGATCTGCCCTGGATCTCGTTTTCCTGATTGATGGCTCCAAGAGCGTGCGGCCTGAGAACTTTGAGTTGGTGAAGAAATTCATTAACCAAATTGTGGACTCACTGGAGGTGTCAGAGAAACAGGCCCAGGTTGGCCTGGTTCAGTACTCCAGTTCTGTCAGGCAGGAGTTTCCACTGGGGCAGTTCAAGAACAAGAAGGACATCAAAGCAGCAGTCAAGAAAATGGCCTACATGGAGAAAGGAACAATGACGGGCCAGGCTCTGAAGTACCTCATTGACAGTTCCTTTTCCATCATCAATGGAGCAAGGCCTGGTGTCCCCAAGGTGGGCATAGTCTTCACTGATGGACGGTCACAAGATTACATCACTGATGCTGCTAAGAAAGCCAAAGACTTGGGTAGGTCTCCTGAATTCTCAGTGGCTTGTTTCTCCCTTGGGCCAAGTCCTGCATCTAGTACCAGCATAGATACACTCTTTTCCTGGAGATGTCTCTTATCTAGGATAGAAACAGGTTACTACAGAGTGACTTTGTTGAGATGTTGCCTGAGTACCCCTGCACGCTCATAAAGAACTTGGAGCGACTCTGGCTAGGCTTCAGATGAATCTTCAGTTGCCAGCAGCTGACTTTAGCTTCCACAGCCCCTCCATGTTTTCGATGTAAGTATGCTGGAGGTCTCTGCTGGGCAAGATGGAGTTTCACACATTTGGAATGGGATGCACATAGGTCTAACACTCTTCCCACAAATGTGAAGGAAACCACAGGGAGGAGGGGATGTGTCTGATATTGGTAATGGAAGTCAGGTCAACATCGGTGGCACTCAGTGGTGAGGCAAAGATGACCACCAGAGAGCCCCTTGGAAAACAGTGGGAGTTGTAGGGCCAAGTGTGGCTTGGCTGTGTCAGCCCTAAGGTCTGGGACAGAGAAAGAAGAAATAAAGCAATAAACAAGGCAGAAACACCGATTAAGGAAGTTGCTGTGGACTCCCTGTCCAAATCCCAGACATACCCACACACACTAATGAGAAACTTTCTTCAGCTTCTACTGGAATATTAAAAGCACACAGTGGCTGCATATTGATATATTTATATTTCTAAACAATCATGAAGTATAAATATCTTGAGATCTGCCCCTTTGCTGTCCTGCTGAACAAGTTCCCAATCTCCTGACATGTCTGTGTTAAGTGGACACAGCCCAAGTGAATTCGCTCATGAATTGCTAAATTCTTTACTTCTTTTTAACTTCCTTCTCAACCACTAGATGGGACTAAGGGCTAGCACATAATAATAAAGGTCAGGTACGAGTTCATGGAATGCTGATGTTTACAAAGCAAGTTGATATGTTAGGCAGAAGTCCAGCTATTAGAAAACAAAAAGTCCTTGTTTCTTCCTCTTCTCTTGTTCTGATGTGATTTCAGGGGATAAATAACAAGATATACCTGGGCAACTCACTGTATTGGTTGCTCTTGACAAGTACCAGGTATGAATTGCAATTTTAGAAAGAGATCGAGCTACAGTTTTGCTGAACCGCAGGTCTCCATCGCACAGTGGGGCTTTGCCACAGCACGGGCTGACTAACATTGGCTGCAGGATATTTTGAAAACTTCCATTGTTTCCTTTTACAGTATTATCACATCCCTATTAGCTGGATGCATGTCAGGGTGTTATGATTATCTGTCCCTTCTTGTATGTCCCAAACACTGTCCTTGTGGAGATAATGGTCATTGTCTGGATAATTCTAGTAAGACTTTGCCTGCAAAAATATTTTAGAACCTGATTGACCTGGTTGAAATAAGTCTATAATAGTGGAGGGTAAGGGGGTTAATTTCCCCATTAATATCTACACATCTGTGTAGAGGTTGGAGCTCCAGAAGATCAGGAAGGATCAACAAACCAATGGGGGGTGGGTACCAGAGCAGCAAGATGCTCCGTGGCTGTCCAAGTGACAGGATCCCCTTGCTTCCAGGCTTTAGGATGTTTGCTGTGGGAGTTGGCAACGCAGTTGAGGATGAGCTGAGGGAAATTGCTTCAGAACCAGTAGCCGAGCACTACTTCTACTCAGCTGACTTCAGAACCATCAGCAAGATCGGGAAGAAGCTGCAAATGAAAATCTGCATTGGTAAGAGGGGAAACTGGGGAGAGGGGGGACTTAGTCACAGAATTTGAAGGCTGGAAGCAAAAGAAAAAAAATGCTCCTTCAGATGGATGTTACAAAGAACTCTCTGTTCTTAGTATGTTGGGTTTGCAAAGTGCTTGGAAGGATGATGAGACATCAACATTTTGGGTGGTTACCTGAACCACAGCCACCCTTACACCTCATCTGTCTCACCATCTCAAAAACTGCATTCTCCTTCCCTTTTCCTCCACATGATGAACTCATGGCTGTACCAGGTCCTGGGAACAGCCAAAAGTGACATAAGGAAAGAAAAGTTGCTCTTAAAAGAGAAGCTAAGAGCTGATTTATTTGGCTTAGTTTGAAGATCATCACAAAATTGGGTATCTGTGTTGAACCTCACTAACCACTGGTGCTTCTACAGTCAAACAGGCACCACAGGGATGACAGATTTCTCATTAAAATAAGCACCTAGTATCTTCCACATGACTCATAGGTGTCTAAATTTGAACCACCTGAATGCTAAGTTGTTCACATTTGGATAGCCCAGTGAAGCAAAGGCTGAGTGAGGACTGAATTTGGATACAGGCATGACAAGAGGAGGTAAAGAATAATAAAAAATGTAAAGAATGTTGACCCATAAATAATATGAATATAAAAATAATTTTAAAATAACTACCACAGTTATTTTAGATTTTGTTTTAAGGAATCATATGTGTCCTACGAAACATTGGCCTTTTGCAATGCATGTGCTTCATCAGGCAGATCACAGTGAATCCCAAACACTCAGGCTTCATTTAAGACATTGAATGCCTTGCAGCTCTTCTGAGCACTACTCTGCCAGGCTCATCAGAAACCTGGCACTCTCTCATTGAGTCCAGGTGCTCAGGTTCCTTTATCCTGCCAGGCAAAAGTTTTCTTCCAATTCCCAACAAGATTCATTGCACACAGCTCTTATGGGGCACATTTAGTTCCCAAGAGAGCTCTGCCAAGCTCAGATCTACTTATCATGAGTGTGGAGACCTGCTCTTGAGTGGCCCATGGCCCCACACAGTGCAGAGACCTCCACTGCTGTCACAGCAGGAGGAGATGTTTTACAGCATCAACTGGATGAAATAATGCACATTGCTAAATTATAATCTCCTTTTTACTTTTCTTTGCAATTTCTATCTCTGTTATCTGTGCCAAAACCAAGAGACATCCATGTAAATATTAGTAGGTCAACAGTAGGTGACTACTACATGTGATCCTCCCTGATTGTATACTAGAGAGATGAAGTACTCAGTAAGTGAGGGGCCTTGCCTCAGGAAAATCAGATTTGGTTTCTTCCACCTCTACAGATGTTCAAGGTCACATTGGGCAAGTGTCCTATTCTCCAAATTCCTGAAGATGGGACCTTCCTTTCCTCCTGGGGAAGTCTGAGAGTGGCAAAACTCTCCTGGGTCCCGTGTCTGCAGAGCCTGCTAACCAGGCCTGCAAGACACTCCCTTTGGAATGGCTACTTTAAAAAGTAGAGGTCGATCCAAGAACAAGATGATGGGATCTACATGAAAATCCCCAATGTATTGTATTTAAATATCTTTCAAGAAAGCAAATCCATTTAAAATTCAACATTCAAAAAAAAGTAAAAGTAAGTTTTAGAAAAAGTAATTGTTTGCAAAAAGCTATCAATTTTCGTACATATCTTAACACTTTAGCTTTGAAAAAAAGAAAAAGAAAGTAAAGGAATATTTGTATATGTTTGATTTCCAGTGCCAGCTTGTATTTATCAACAGATGGCTAGAAATCTTCTCTTAATATCCAGCTTTAGTTTACTCATGACCGGTTTAATCCTGTTGTGGTTTTGTGCAAGTCCCTTAAAAAGTCCTCCCCTATTTACTCCTGCCATTTCCTAAGCAGTTGTGCTGACTCATTGTGGTCTTGTAAACATCTCCTTCCTTTTCCCAGTCATCTCAGTACCATTTTTTTGCTCCTTTTCCAGTTTAAGTTATTTTTTCTTGAAGAGCATAAGTAAATTATTGACATAGATTAGCAAATTGATTAATGCACATTGCTCTGCCTGCTCAAGAAATGGATTGATGAAGCAAAGCTCAAAAAAAGCTCAGATGGCAAACATTGTTTCCAACTTTTATTTCACAAAATAAGAGTATGGCCCAACACAGTGCTTTTATTGCGGAGAAAACTGTCAAATAGAGATTGTTTTGGACACTGTACTTGGTCAGATTCCAAAGCACCACTAGTAAAACTCAGTGGGTTTTCAGGAAACTTGTAAATCTGGGAAAGACTTTTTTGCACAGAACCTGGCCTATAAAACAAGAAAATGTGAGATTCTCTACTCATCTGAGGTTAAAACCAGAAGTGATCACTCAGAGAATTAGGAGGAATGATATTTTCATTTCCTTCATATTTGTGATGAAGAAAATAAGAATTTATTTGCTTCACTGGTCTCACTGGTTTTGATTTATTCCTTATTTTTGTGCCACTTTAAACTCATTTTCTTGGTATTCTGATCCACAGAGGAAGACCCATGTGAATGCAAATCTATTGTGAAGTTCCAGACAAAAGTAGAAGACCTCATAAATTCATTGCAGCAGAAATATATCCTTTAGAAGCTGTCTGTGTTCAGAACTCAGTAGATTGAGTTGTGCCTTCTGGTGGGGCCAGTGGGGAAAGTCTGTTTGTGGGGGGAGGAGGTTGGGTGGGTGTTCAGGGAAGTGGGAAACAAGACACTTGGGTTATGAATCTGTGCAACAAAAAGTTACACACCAGATATGTCAGTGCATATCTACTGCTCTGACACAGAATCAGTAGATCAAAAGCAACAGACTCAAAGTAGAATATGTCGGTGCATTGCAACACAGCAATGAACTGTGGGCATCAAAATCTAGGTCAGTTTTTAGAATGAACTTTAATTGACAAGTGTGGAAACCTGGTCCATGCATGGGATGATGCTGCTTCCTCTGAAGGTGGCAGAGGTGCCTGCAGAGGTTGCTTCCTCTACACCAACTCTGTGGGTGTTGTGAAGCAGGCCAGAATGTAAGGGCTGAGAGCAACAGTGACCAACACTGGACTGTGAGGGGTAGAAACCACTGGGGCACACATGCAACTGACTCACTCGGCCATTAAATCTCCATGGTTGGGATTTTTTTTATCTGACAGTAAATGTCTACAATGCAAACATATAAATTGGCTACCTAAATTTATCCATAGCACTGGAAGCAAAGAGGGTGTTCTACAGCAAACCATGTCTCACCATATAGTTGGTCGCATGGATAAAGTCAGATGGATGGGTCTAGTCGTCAGAGGGACAAGTCCAGTAGTCAGAGGGATAGGTCAAATAATCAGAGGGACAGGTCCAATTCCCCCCAGTTGTGAGAGTCTAGCTTTCATGTAACTGCTCACTGCAAATATCTCCAGCAAGGGGAGTTTGTGGGGTCACATTGTGCCATGCTGGGTCCTGTCATATTGCACAAAGAGCATAAATAAGTTGTTGAAAGTGAAACAAGAAAAAGAAAAAAATACTGGTGATTAACATTCAGACTTCAGATGGGGAGAGAAATTAGTGAAACCTTGAGGTGGCTCACACAGGGCTGGGGAGATTTTTCATTACTGAGAGTAAGGAGAGAATATCATTTTAAAAGCAATTTATTCACATATTTCTGTGCTTTGCTATGTCAGTTGCACAGTATATTTTCTACTCTTTAACTCAAATTGAGTGAAATCCATGACTTCTGTTATGCAAAAGGTCAGAGTAAATCAGTAGTTCTCACCCAGTGGGTTGCTGCTCCCAGGCATATCATGAAAAGCAATTAATGAAAAGAGCAGAAAATTGCGACACACTATATAACTCTAAGAAAAACACTCTGCTCCACTCTTCATGCAACCCTGACGGCTCAAGGTCAGGGATTCTCTGTCAACCACTCAAAACACACTCCAGTTATTCTCACATTTTTAACTCTTCCTCTCACAGTAATTTTACAGGTGTATGTGAACGTGGGTGCATGCGTGACTATTTTTGACCTTCAATAAAAGTTCATCAAACTGAACAGCTGTGGAAATGCCAGAGTAGGTGATGATGGGATTCCTCTGCTGCCCGCTCCCAGCGAGGTAGCTCCCCTCATCTGCTTGAGCAATGAATCACTAACCTGCACTGTCATTTTTTCCCCTTAACTCCTGCTCACTGGAAGCTGTGGCAAAGAGGATTGAAGCCCTGGAGAACAAGATCATCTAAATCCCCAAACCAATATTATTTCTCTCCTTCCTAAGGTAACAAAACTAGATCCTCCTTCACTTGTGGCGGAGGGCAGCTCAGCCACACTACTACGGCCAGCTTGTATTTTTATAAAGAGTCTAGTCTACCTGTATTTGTTTAAAAGGGAAGAAGTATAACAGTAGAGCAGACATTGTATAATGGGCAGAGCACTGTGTGTGACTGAGAGCTAGACCATGCTAATGTTTGTTGCATCGTATAGAGTGCATATATTAAAAAAACGGAAAGAGTTGTTTTTGATTTAAAGCTTAATATATGTGTTAACAAGTACTTGATTATGAGTTCTGTGAATCCTCGCTGTGTTCTTCTGCATCTTTTGTTTCTATGCATGAGATAATTTAATTTAAAAGTCAAAGTGACTTAAAATCAACTCAGATGCTGAGTGCAAAATGTCAAAGCCGCTGATCAGCTTATTATTGTAAGCATGACGCATTTGTCAGTAAGTAGGTGAAATATATTAATGATCTCCGAGTGTGTGTTGCAGACAAGGTAGAGTAGGATGCTGCTGGTAGTTGGGTTTATCTATAGCTGCTGTACAATATAGAAAGAAGAAAAGCTCAGCTTTCCTAGCCAGCAAGTGCTCTCACAATGTCCCAGTGGACTATTACCTGAGCCAGACCTGTTCTGGGCAAGTCCTGATAATGTGCAATGAGCCAGCGGCTGTGGCTCTAAGGCCAGGTGGCACTGTTAGCAACAGCCCCAGGAGATGTGCCCCTGGTCCTCAGCTCCCTGGTCTTCACCTCCTCAAGTGAAGCTACAAGATGTCCCCAGCAACTAAACCACAGGGAACTGCTGCTGGAGCTGCTGCTGTTGGCAGCGGTGCCTTCATCACTGCGGTGACCAGTGCTCCTGCCTTATCCTATCCCTCTAAGCACCTTCAAATCCAGTGAGTTCATCTCAACACCTTTCAAACTCTTCTGTTCCTGGATTCCCAGAACTGGCAAGACTAAAAGGCAACATGGGCTGGAGGTATCTCATGCTGCCTGTCTCCTACAGCTGTAGTCTGGCTGGGCGCAGAGTGAAGAGCCTGTCTTTATTCACAGCACGATGGTGCACCATTGAATGTGAGCACAAGGGGTTGGGTTTAGAGGGGTTTTTTATTGTTATTTTTTGTATCAAAATATTTATACTTGAGACTATGTGAAAAGCTTCTCAGAATAATTTGGCCTGTTCAGAAATGTCACCATAGCAGAGGTGTTTTGAGTGAATATTAAAAGTTTGCTGAAAATTTTTAAAGCGAATTTAGCTTATTTCTTTGTGCAAGCTCTGATGTAGTTCTCTGACAATGGCACCTCTCTGTAGTCTCGTGAGTGGGTAGGAAAGCCTCCATCTGATGTCACAGTCTTGTATTTCAATGCAAGAGAAGAAACAGGTTCATAGAGAAACTGAGAGCTTTCTCCCAAAACAAAAAGCTTCTTTAAGAGCAAAACCTATTTGTCATACTCTCAGATTTGCAGGAATGAGTCAACATGTTTCCAAGCATTAGCCCAGGGACTACAGTCGATTCGTGATAGCAAAACCTCAATTGTCTCAGTCAAATCTTGTATATCCCAGACCCCAGAGTAACCCCTACCATCTCTTGAATTTGAGATAAGATATCTGTCATCTAATTTTACACATATAAAATCTAGACATCTAAGAATGAGCTTAATGTTCAAATTCTTTCTCAACAGAAGTAGGTGCCACAGACCATGCTTGTCAGCATTATCTAATGTGCACAGTTTAGTGCAACAAAGCAGCACCTGTGACTGTTTATCTTTACAGATTATAACGACTCTTTCAGACTTACATAAATAATTTTTAAACAACTCAGCCAGGGCAACCGAGTCACTTCTGCTGCCACCAAAGATTCTTCTTCCTGTTTATATGGAATCACTTTGTGTTTGCAGATAATATATTTATAATGGGTGAAGAAAAACCTCCTCAGTAAGCAGAAGGAAAGTAGCTTCTGGGTTAATGGCTTTAAAGTAAAAGAGGGGAGATTCAGCCTACACATAAGGAAGAGGGTTTTTTATAATGAGGGTGGCAAAACACTGGCCCGGAGAGGCTGTCGATGCCCCATCCCTGGAAACATTCTAGGTCAGTTGGACGGGGCTCTGAGCAACCTGGTCTTGTTGAAGAAGTCCCTGCTCATGGCAAAGGGGTTGGACTAGTTGGCCTTTAAGTGTCCCATCCAAAGCAAACCATTCTATGGTTCTATGGTCCTGTATTCATGCTGACAGAAAGTGTTATACAAACAACCTGTGGGAAGGACTGGTGAGGAAGCAAGTAAATAGCAATCCAGGAGGTGGGTGTGAAAATAAGGAGGAACATATAGGGCTGTAATGGTTCATTTCCCTGAGTCAGGAATAATGGATACATAATGGCTGCAGATAAGAAGAGCTGAAGGTCCACCCTAGGTATCATCTTTTCACTGCTGCTTAATGAGTTATTGGTCCTCTTGTCTCTCTCTGCTTGGAACCAGGCTCCAAAGAGAGCCCAGAAAACTTCAAGGATGATTGAAATATTTCACAATTGTCAACATGGCCCTTATTGGCTTCACTGGGTAATGGACTGGGCTCAAAAGTCCTTCCAGCACCATATGCCCAGGGATCAATCAGAGGGGGGTTTTTAGCATGACAAAGCCAGGAAAAGAGATAACAGCAGTTCCTGGCCAGAGGAAAATCCAGGAAGAAACTGGGCTTTGAGAAATGCAGAGGGATCCATGCAAACCACACCTCTGGGGCTGGAAACCTCACTGCGTGTCAGGTGGATCTCAGCTGGGGAGTTGGTGATGAAGCTATGGGTGAGCTGGGAGCCTCTTTATTACTCTCAGAAATGAGGTGAGACTGGACATGTTGAAATTGTTGTCTTGTGACACAGGGTTTAAAAACAAAACAGAATTTTTTGGCCAGTAAAGTTGCTGCCATGTTCTTACAGCCTAGTACTCATCTGTTCCTCAAGGAATACATGGTTTAATGTAATGTACAGGTTCCCTGACATATCTCTGGACTTCTACTCTTTACTCCTTTTCATTTTTTTCTATGTTTCTTCAATCTGACACTTGATCGGAGGCAATTCACTTCCATGTGATAAGATGGTGACAGCATTATTTTTCTTTTATTTTCATCTATAATCACTTTGCCAATCATGGAAATTAACTCCTATAGTTAATTTTCTTATGTGCCTATTTATTCTTTAAATGACTTGAAGGTAAAATTTAATAGTCTCAAGGAACAGAAAGATGGATGTGAGTTTAATTCCTGTCATGGCACCTATGGAAATGTCTACATGATAAGATATTACTGTTGTCATTCTGCACTTTAAGACTTTTGCCTGAGTTCTTCTGGTAATGAGATAAATTCATATAAAATGAGGGCTGGATCTTCACCTCCACAGAGAACTACCTTGGCTGTTGCCAGTTCGATTCAACAACTTCCATTAAACTCAATGATGTTCACGTCTTCGGGGAGCAAAACAATATCCAGCCCTTTCAAGGGAGGCAGATCCAGGTAGGACCATGTCCAGAGGTTAGTGAGCCAAACTGCGATATGAAGGGCTGCTAGTTCAAGCATTGCAAGCCACCTTGAGGAAGGACCTAGATGACACAGTATCTTCCTAAATCATATAATTATAGAATGGTTTGGGTTGAAAGGGACCCTTAAGACCATCCAGTGCCACCCCCTGCCCTGGGCAGGGACACCTCCCACCACACCAGCTTGCTCCAAGCCCCCTCCAACCTGCCCTTGAACCCCTCCA
>JAOXNG010000009.1:4631539-4644162 GCA_028566535.1 Scolopax minor | reverse complement strand
ATAATAAAAGATCACAGCTTCTTATTTTAAAGAAAAGATAATGTTTGGGACTTGTGGGACTGAAGAGTGAGACTCAGCACCACGTGAAGGGGAAGGAACCCACTGGAAAGACAAAACTGTACCTCACTATCGATTTGTATTTATGAAATCTCATTATTTTTAAAGCACATTACCCTTGTGATTTGGAGGCCTGCCTAAAGGTATTAAAGACTGGTATTTCTGAGAAAACTCTGCCAGGACAGAAACCTAATATACAATTTTCTCATTATTTTAGCTGTGTTTACCACTATTGCGTACCCTGTTAGAACCAATGGAGATCATATAAAATATACTTCTCGGTCCATAAAGGAAAAAGGGATTTATCTCTATGATTTAATCAACTCTATGAGCTTCTGTCAATTTTCTGGTCACTAGTGGAATTAAAATTTCAAACTTTCTGTCATAAAATCCTTGGCTTGAGCTACCAGCATTGAAGGAGGGCTGTTGGTGGCCGAGGTAATGTTAGTCCTGTGTGATCAGGTGTGTATGAAGCGCTAGAAGTGGCAGTTCAGGTCCTTGGAGCAGGACAAGGTCTGTTCAGAGGATGTCAGGAGAACATAGGCAAGATTTTTCTGTCTGATAAGAAAGGACCGTTGCTCTTTGGAGATGGTGACTGGCAGAAGGTGGAAGTTCAGCAGCTCCATCTCTTCTGCTTGTGCTCACCTCCCACCACTGCAAACCCAGCAAACCCTTGGGAATTATGGCCAGGCAGGAGGGGTTTCAGGAAGGGAGGCATAGCACAGGAGTTAAACATTTCCTTTTGTAACAAAAAATGAAAAAAATGTGTGTCAGAGGGAAGCAAAAATGAATATTCCTGAGCTTGTTAAAATTCCAGTCCTCGTCTTTCAAAGGCCTCGGTTACTGATTCAAGCATCCATCTCTCACTCAGAACTGGGAGGTGTCGTAGCTGGCTGTAATTGCAGAGATGTGAGTTACGGCAATTACAACACCTGGTGCACCCTCATCCAGGCAGTAGAAGAATTGATGATGAGTGCTTTCTGGTCTTCTGGCATCCCGGAGAGATTTTGGAGAGGTTTGCTTCCACCAGGTCATAGGGACTGTGTTCTGCTGTGCCATGCAGATCGTGCAGGTATAGTGGAGTCTCCTTCTCTGGAGATGTTCAAGCCTATCTGGACATTCAAGCTCCCCCCTGGACGTGTTCCTGTGTGATGTGCTCTGGCTGACCCTGCTCTGGCAGGGGTTTGGAGGAGATGATCTCCAGAGGCCCCTTCCAACCCTTACCAGTCTGAGATTCTGTGATTTTACAAAGTTGGATGAACTAGATGCCTTCTGAAGCTGCCTGTTTCTCACCTGGGCACTGTGAAGGTTCAGATAGCAAAACCAAAGATACTTAAATTTAAGGACAGATTAGTAGCTTCCCTGTAGTTCTAAATCACAAGTTCTGCAAGGGGTGAAGCTCTTACAGATTGCTTACAACAAAGCACACACTTAAGTCTTTCTAAACTGGGCTGAAAAGAGTTAAATAACTTAAATCTTTTTTTCACCACCTCCCAGGTGAAGCTAAAGGTACCTTAGATGCCTGTTGTAATGAAAAGTGATTATGGGAAGTGAAATTTGCAATGGAATTATGGTAATTGTATCTTCTGTTCCAACAGGTATTTTAAGGAAGCCAGCAGTTTAGATAATTAGTGTTATTTTGTGCAAGTAGCTAAGAAGATGCAGGGGGAAGGAAGGTGCTTCTCTGGCAAGAGACATGTGTTCGTGAACATTGTGGGTTGGACTGAACCTACATTAAAATTCCCCTTTAGAAGAAAGAATGAAGTGGCACTTTCTGCCAAACAGGGAGGGCGATACAGGTGTTTGATTTAACCAACATCTACTGGAGCCTGTTTTTTTCTCCCCACATTCAAAGCCTCTCATTCTGACATTTTAGCTGCCTCAGGCCTTCTCCATCTCAGGCTCTTGTTCAAATGTTCAGCTGGAACAATTAAATACAATAGGAATGGCATTTTTACTGGTGTTTCTGCCCTTCCAGTGTTGAGAATAAAAGAGACAGTCTGAAAATAAAGGCAAAATAAAAGTAAAGGATTATTTTCATCTCTGAATCTCTAGTGAGTTTTGAATTGTGCTTTCAATAAGATTCCAGTCTGAACAAATCCTGCTCTTCCTACTTGATGCTGCCTTTCTCTGTAATATCATTTCGCACTTCAGTTCTGTAACCTTGACTTCACGGAGGGTAAAAGGGCCCGTGTGAACCACATGGCTCGGGTAAGCCAATGGAAGGGAAGACACAGCTTTTTCCAGGACATTTTGTATTCACAAAAGGTGAAATGCAGCTTCATACAGAGAACAAATGAACTTTAGATAGACTCGAGCTGACACATCACTGAAAGCTGTCAAGCCATCGCAGGTCAAGGCATTGCCTTTCATCAGCTGAGCTGCACGGGAGCTCTAAGCCACCCTAAGAACTGCTGCCTTGACTACATTTCATGGAGGTAATGCATTTTCTTTGCAAAAGGATGGACAAAGAACATTCAAACAGCTCGTTACCATGTCTGTCTTGGTAGTCAGTAACGCATTAATAGGGTAACACAAGGGCTTAGACCCATAGCCACCATGTCTTCTGCAGGGAAAGGGCAGGGAATTCCAGCCAGCACCTTTCCACCCAAAGGGGTGAGCAGACTAGTCCAGCAGTCATGCTTTGATTCCTGTTTGAACATCCCATGATGTAAAAAACATCAAGTTTTCTACAAACAGGAAAAATGGCTCAGTCACTATCTTTAATGCAGGTAGAAGATAAATAAAAGAGCAGGAAACACATGTGGGACCATGAACCATGTAATATCTGGCAGCAGAAACAGGCTTTGTGGGTTGAAATGCTGTCACTTTTATATTATAAATCACTTCCACACACACTTAGAAAAATGAACAAAACATCTCTCCCTCAAGCTTTTCAGATTTTTGAAAGATAATGTTTCCAAGCATGGCTTTAATCTGGTGCAGAAAACCTGGTCCTCTTATGTACATACCAGAGAGCTTCTGGAGCTTCAGCCATTCTTGGAGCCCACCTTTCCTGTGCTCATTCCCAATGGTGTGGTCCATGCAGCTGGCATCAGTAAGTCTCCTACAGACTTTGGTTGTCTTAGACACTGTGTACTGGTTTCAATGGGAGTTTGTAGGATCCAAGGGTCTGCATCAGTGCAACCCAGGAACTACCATCTCAAAGGCTGTGCAAAACTGGCAATTGCTGTCCCATGGGAAATTTTAGTATCTTTCCTTCTCGTCTCAGCAGCTTGGTCATTGAAGTCCTTCAGGTATCCATCTCCAAGAGCTCTGTTGTGCCTAGAAAAGCGTAAACCTTCTTTCTATACTCTGTGGAGCTGGACCAATGGCTCACCGAGCCCTGCACCTTGTGGGTGGGCTAACATCTGGAGGTGCTCTTCTCTCCACGTGCTCATGGTGAGAAAGCCTATGAAGACTGGACACCTAATTTAGATCCTGCAGCTAAATATATAATGTTACGTGCCCTGAATCTCAGCCCCTGAGAAGGAGAGAAGTTCTGCATCTTCTTTCACACTTGTCATACTTAAATGCCTAAAAATTTGGACAACATGTGACATCTCTAAACTCTGCTTTCATGGTTGCAGACAGAAGCAATGAGGGACTTAGCAGATAGGAACCACAAATATCTTAAAAGTAAAGTGAAGACCTTGATATCCTTTCGTTCCCTGGCATGTGTCACTGCAGTTAACGATACACCAATTGGCTGGAGCTCACCCAAAGAGAGATACCTCTTTTAAGTCAAATATTTGTCATGCCCATGAGAAATTAATTGCTAGTTTTACATAATTAGCTTCCTAGATGTCTGCATCTCTAAAAACAAAATGACCTGAGGGATAGTGGCAAACTCTAAAATTTTAAGTAAATAAGTCATTCCAGTTAAAGAGATCAATGAGATTAAGTGATTCATTAAGGACCTATTTTGAAGATTTTTGAGGAACACTTGCTGGAAAAACCTGAGCAATTAGCGTGTTTGTTTTTTTCTAATTTGGATGATAGCAAATGCCTAAAGCTCTGCAGAACTCCCCTCTACATCCACCACTGGGTCCTACAAAGGCCTCTGCCATCTCTCCGGCACAGGTATGGGACATGGGGAAGATGTTGGGGAGTAGGAGAGACAACCACATCCGTGGAGCCTTTCTTAAGGGTGGTCAGGGGAGGCACACAAAGGAAGAGCTGAGCTGATGGGGAGTAAATGAATGGGTCATGACAGTAGGAGAGTTCCCCAACTGGCATGTGAGCTTTGCTTTCACTGTGTGCATCTTGGGATTTTCTACCACAGATCAGCAGCAGCAGTTGAGGGTTGATTATTTTAGACCATGGGAGTCAGAGGAGCAATTCCATTCCTGGCAGTGGCAGTAACACCCCTGGGAATCGGCCCCAGCACCATGTGGGGCACGGCCCATGTTTTGCATCATTAAGATAAGCAAAAATAATAAAGGGATTTTTCATTTGATACACTCAAAAGTATTCACAGAAGTATAAACTGTTTGTATGGAGACACTTGGTATAATTGTGGTAGTTTTTCGGGAGTATAGTTTTTGTGGTATAATTGTGAGCCAGTTTTGGTAGGCATGAAAACTTTAGGTACATGCACACAGTTTTTAGGGCCTCAAAGATCTCATGAAGGGCCTGGAGCATCTCTTCTACAAGGACTTGTGTCTTTTTAGAGAAGAGAAGACTGAGGGGAGATCTAATTAATGCATAGAAATACTTAAAGGGAGGGTGTCAGGAGGACGGGACTGGTCTTTTTTCAGTGGTGTCCAGTGACAGGACAAGAGGAAATGGGCACAAACTTGAATATAAGAAGTTCCACCTCAACATGATGAGGAATTTCTTTCCTGTGAGGGTGGCAGAGCCCTGGAAGAGGATGCCCAGAGAGGTGGTGGAGTCTCCATCTCTAGAGATGATCCAAACTCTCCTGGATGTGTTCCTGTCCAGACTGGTCTGGGTGACCCTGCTCTGCAGGGAAAGTAATATGTAATATGGGTAAAGAAAGATGTATTTGGATACCCAAAAGCACTTTATTATGGACTGTTCTTTCTATGTAAAATTTAAAATGTCCACCATGCTGTTATATTGGTTGAAAATTAAAAGGACATAGAAAGCTAAAGAATCCAGTGTTTTCTGTGTTTTCATAATTAAATACACATTAATTTTTTCTTCAACAATAAAGAAATATTCACTTCAGGGAAGAAACTGAAGTAACCATGAACCAGAAATAAAATTTTCAGAAAAGGTTTAAAATAAATGAAAATTGAAAATTATCTAAAGGTGCTGCTAAATGTTTAAAAATTTAAACTTCAATTCTACTTCTTTAGAGTTCTTAAATCATCAATAATTCTAGAAATTATTTAAATCATCATACCTTTTTACCATAAAAATACAAACTGGTAAGAAAACTCAGTACCTCATATTCTAATGGTCTTGCTTCATAGATCTCTGTTCCATTCAAAGGTCTTCCTGGCTGTATGTGAGTGACCAGAAGAGTCAGTGGGATGAGACCGAGAGAATATATGCCTAAATTCATCAGATGTGCTCGAAACCCATAAGCCATCCTTGAAAGTAAGAATGGTGAAGTTACAACACTTAGAAGAAGTTGAAGTTACAAAATTAGAAGAGCATGCATAAACATTTCTTCAAGTGTCCTTTTGTGATGAACCTCTTCATTGAGATTTATGTGGCCAAATGGCATTGGCCATTCTGAAAATCTGTCCCTTTTCTTTTCAACTCATCAATCCTACTGTATATTTTTGCAATAAAGTAGAAACAAAGTTAGTTGTTGTCTTTGCTGTAAATATCAAAGAATCATTACTAAATGCTAAGCTACATTTTATGTGATAATCATCAGCGTATTCTAAATATGGAAAAGTCATTTGCTTCGGTCAATGCTATAAATATGTACATTTAGTAAATAATTTTCAGTCACAACAGCCTTCATCCTGACCTGCAATTCTGCCTTTTATGTACATTAAAATATACCTACCATTTCATAAGCAAATATTCTTTACACACAGGATGACTGAGGAGCTCCATGCGATTGTGGCGCACCATGGCCTACAAAACAAGGAAGCAGAAGGATCAAACTTATCTCATCCCTCTAAGTCAATTGTTTACAAATTTGGCTGTCCCACCTTCTTTACATGAATATTAGCCTAAGGAAAAGCAAAATGTCTCTAAGACATTGCAAAGTTCTTTTGTTTATTCACTCTTGCCCAAAGCTATTACTGTCTTGCCTTCCCTGCCTACTGAGTCATCCAGCTTCTCTCCTGTGAGTCCATTTTAAGCTATAAAAAAAAGTGTACAGAACACTGCCAACTCTAATATAAAATAATATATATTTAATATTTAGTACATACCTGTGGGATGACCAAGCTTTTCTAGGTACACTTAACCAAGAATATAACTATTTATTTATTTATCATTAGACAATATACCAAGTCTAATTGCCAACAGGAAGCTCAAAAAGTAATCCAATTAAGCCACAATTTAGTTCTGTAAACATTTTCTGACAAAGAATGAGAGAACAGACTGGCAATGTGAAAGAATACCAAAATTCGGTTTAGGCTCAGAAAGTACTTTGCAATTAGCATATGAAAAAGTCATTTTGGTCAGATATTTCAATGCTTTGCACTCCAGTACACAGTCAATACAATGACTGGAGTATGCTTTTCTTTGATTTATTAACTGCACATACAGCATGTTCTTTTGAAACATTCATTGTCATTTAAATAAACTAAGAAATTATATGTAAACATAAAAGAAATGTTATTTATTACTTAGACTTTAAGAATTTTGGCCCATAATTCATTCCAATATACATTAAATATACAGAGATAACAGGCTTTGGAAAATTCAAACCTTGATTTTAAAGCAAGACAGCACAGAACGATGCTAGAGTAAAATAAAGAACTTACATTTAAAGTGGTAAGTGGTTCATAGAAAATGTCTTCACCATCCTTCAGTTTCTTGTTAAGTGTCAGGGGACACTGAAGATATCTGAAGTTATATTCAATCTGAATAATAAACATACAACAGCATTTAAATGTGATGAAAGTGATAAGACTGAGATCGTTTGCTTAAGTTAAAAAAGTTTATCCTTTGGAGAAAAAAAGGTATATGGTGTCAAAATAATTAGAATACTGATTTATGCAGATTGTTAGTTACTTTGTCAGTGAACACACGCCATCAAGATACACACCTGGGACTGAAAGACAATTAAACAAACAGCCACTTTGAATGATAAAATAAGAAGTACACATTTCTTCTTAAAATATTAAATTTTTAAAAGGTCATTCTCATAAAGGTAATTTGTTTTCATGTTGACCTTGAAGAAAAACTTGTATTTAAAAGTTATATGGCTTTGATAACACAATATAAAGAAAATGTATAGCGGCAGAAAATTTGCAAGTTTTCTGTTAATGATGTAGATGCAATCTAATGTAATAATTGATAAGGTGTTTTTTAATATGGTTTCAATAGTAATATAACTGTACAACATCTGTGCCTCCTTAGCATTGTGAAAGCAAACTACTGCATAACATTTTGGACAAGAATTTACAAAAAACCCCCACATTTTGGACTCTGGATTATTGTTGACAATAGTACTACTTATTATGGTCAAGCTTTTAATATGCATAAGTAGATACTGTGTCTTCTATGATTGCTATCTTGAAATATCCCTAACCTCTGATATCCAGTTTGACCGCAAGAATTAACACAGCAAAGATGAAGGTTATAGATTGCTCAAGTTTAATGTTATACTTGTTAAAATGCATAATCACAAAGATCCCAGAAACTGAACTTCAAAGCTTTTTACAGCCCAAAGGATTAAATAGGATCAGCCACCTATGTTTTCTCTTAAGATCTGATATTCACTTACAAGTGTATTTAATCCATATGAACATTAAAGTATACATATTGTGTACTTCCCAAACTTTCAAGCCCAAAATGTTCTCATTTCAGTGTCACAGAGGCAATAAAGAGAATTAAATCAGCAGCTTTGCTCAGAAAAGGAAAAGGAACTAATGGTTGAAGATTGCTAGTATGTGATAAAGTGATTTTTAAAAGTCATCCTAATACTGAGGATGTTTTTGGTAAATATATATTAAAAGCACAGTCTCAAATATAGTTATTCATGACTAACTAATGAATTATTCATAAGTCAAGATAAAATATTTTCTAATTTCAGTTTACCAACTATAGAACTATAATTTCAACTACAAAAAATATTTAAGATTAGAATTAATTATTATAAGTATTAGAATTTAGAGTACTATTAGTAGCTAAAAACCAAGCTGATGAATTTCTAACAATTATTATCCAAATAATGCACTTACATAGAAGTCTCGACTTGTCTTTTCCTCTGAAGACTCAATTATGCAGTTGTCCAAAACCAGCTTTGCAGATAAAAAGAAGAGTGAATTAAGGTGATATAGATAACATTCATCAGAAAGAATATAATGTTTCTTCCTGGAGAAAATGGCCTTCAAATACAGCAGTCGTTTAACAGAAGTGATGACTCAGGTTTTATGGTGTAAGTTTTGAAGACATAAAACACCAGAGTTTACACGTAGGAGTTAAATAATGAAACTATGCCATTTACAAGGTCCCATGCTAATTTACGAGTACAAAATGTGCAGTGTTTATGAATATATACATACCAAGTCACTTGCTGTTTTAATAAAAAGCATTTCTGTAGCAGTTAACAGCTCAGAAAATGAAAATCTCTCAAATGGTTTTGAACCCATATCTTGACTGATTGATCCTTATCCTGATTATCATTCTTATCCTCCTTTTTACACCACTGTTATAACTCCATTGAACTCAGGAAGCTAAAAACTTTTCCTAAAACTAAAGAAATTAAACTGTCTAAACTGAAACAATCACTAAAATACAACTAAATCATTTTGTGGATTTGTATTGTTTCTATTTTATAATGTACATATTAGTGAGGACAGCATTAGAAAAACAATGGCAAATGATGCAATGTAACCAAGGTTATTTTGTGCAATCATTTATTTACTCACTTTAAATGAATCAGGAAGATACTCAACCATTTCCAGCAAAGGACACTTATTGGCACTAGAATAGTGAGAGAATGTCACAACTGCTTCTTCCCATCTGCAAAAATGAGAGGATAATGGGAAATGAATTAGTCACTTCTGTTTTAAATTACAGACAAGTTTACATGCTATCAATTGGAAAACCATCTGTTTGAAGGGTAATTAACACTCTGGATGCTTCTCTAGGAATGATTCACGTTTAACTCTGTTACCAATTAAACAGAATTGCTTCAACTATGCCAAGACCTAAAAAATATGAAACCTGAACTAAGGTTGGAATCTTGAGTTACACGATTGGATGAGTAATAATAAATTCTGTAAACACTGGCAGTGCTCCTGCAGCACTTATCAGGAGCTGTGATCATCAGGCAACGGTGTGACACTTCCATTCCTTAACTGGGGCTTAGTTGGGGGTGTCCCTGCTGACTGTGGGGAGGCTGGACCAGATGACCAGAGGTACCTTACAGTCTGGACCATTTTATGATTCTATGATTATGTGAAAAGCCAAAATTATAAACGTAAGAAGAGGGAAGGTGTAGAAAGGATTAGTTGTTTCTACTGGTTTCTGTATGTTTTTTTTTAACAGAACCTGAATGCTCAATCTAATATGGAAAACAACATGCCACATAGTTAATGTAGCATTACAATTATGCTATTTTTTATTTGCTCTCCCTAGAAGACAACATAATCTCTGGAATTTTAAAATGTGTACTCAATCTTACTTATTAAACCACAGGTCTTTGGAACTAAATCTCCGTTAATAAACAAAATGAAGCACGACAGAAAAATAAATATTCCAAAAGCATTTTCTGTGTACCTTACCTTTTGTGCAAAATGACAGCAGACACTACGTCTTTTCTCCTGTTGTGTATTGCCTCATGGAAAAAAGAAGCTACTGCTTTGTTGAACAGAATTTTCGCACCGTAGTCCAGAAGTAACCTTACTGCTTTTGCGTGGCCTTCTCTGGCAGCCAGGTGCAAAGCTGTGTTCTGTGCAGAAAAGCAGAACAGCAACGCACCCATGAGAATCACAGAATGATCTGGGGGTTGGCAGGGACCTCTGGAGATCATCCAGTCCAACCCCCTGCCAGAGCAGGGTCACCCAGAGCAGGTCCCACAGGAACATGTCCAGGTGGGTTGGGATGTCTCCAGAGAAGGAGACTCCACCACGTCTCTGGGCAGCCTCTGCCAGGGCTCTGCCACCCTCACAGGAAAGAAGTTCCTTCTCATGTTTGGATGGAACTTCCGATGTTCAAGTTTATGCCTGTTACCTCTTTTCCTGTCCCTGGGCACCACTGAAAAAAGACTGGCCTCATCCTCCTGACACCCACCCTTGAAGTATTTATAAGCACTGATCAGATTCCCCCTCAGTCTTCTCCAAACTAAAAAGACCCAAGTCCCACAGCCCCTCACAAACATTCCTAGATAAGTTTCCTCTGCTAGCATCGCACTTTAAAGCACCATGTATATGTACTAAATACATGAAATCAAAGAAAACAACAGTCAAAACAGCAACTGGTAAGCAACTTCCAGTTCGATATGCCTCTGCTCAGTCACCAATCCATTTGTGAAACCTCCAGGATTTCCTTTGTGACAGCAACCCAAGGGTTGGAGGTCCAGCCAGCCCACCCACACCTCGAGCCTGCAGCCACACACCTTGTACCATTTGTTAAATATTGCAACTGGCAACAAAATAAGTTCATAAGGTTAAAAATTAATGCAGCAGTACATCTTTTGATGGTGATTGTCTTGAAAAGACAATACTCGGGGAACAATAAAAAATAAACAGTTTCAGATGTTATCTGTCTAAGACAACTTCCTCCCTTATGCAGAAAAAATTAAAGAACAAACGAGAGAAAATAATAAAACTTCATCAACTTCACTATTTGAAGGAATTCAAGCATTCACACCAAATGCAGTACAATGGTGCTGGTGGGTATATTCCACCTAAATATTGCAGACGTTGAGCAACCAAGTCAAATTTTTCAGTATTTTCACATCCAGTAGAGAGGAGGAACACACTTGTGACTTGTGGAATAATACATGAAGTAGTAGATTCTACTCCATGCCTGGATCACCAGGTGCTTAACAGCCCTGTTTCGCCCATCACCAACACAGAAGGACAATACCATCAGCACTGCGATCAGTCAAAACAAATAGTTTTTTTTTTAAATGAATATGTAGGTTTTTAAACTTGTGTTTCCATCAACAGAGCACCATTCACATCCTTGTGAAAAGAGGAAGAAACAAAGCCCCCCAAAACGTGACACCTTAACGTTTTTGTGGTTTTTTAGTAGATTTGAAAGAGCTAAATACTTGAGAAGTCACTAAATTAGGAATTGGAAAATTTACAAGGTTTAAGAATGGCACCGCTGGACAGGAAATAATATGAAAACTGTGCCCACTTCTTCAGGTGGGAATTTCTACATCTCCTTTCCCAAAGCATTCCATTTCCAGCCCTACCACACCTTGGAGACGCGAAGACACCGCACGCACATGCCCACACGGATGGAGAGAGACACGCCTGTGCATATAATCCATAAGTATATATATCTAGAGTGATCACCCAGTGTTTTTTCCCATTACTACTAACTCAAGGGGACCATGCTGGAAAGGAGAAGACAGGTTATTGTGTCTCTCGTGCTTCACGGCGTGTATTGCTGTGTTCCCAGCTTTTCGGAAGCCTGATAAACCCTCATTCCAGCCAAATTACTCCCACTCCCCACAAACGCGTAGAAACACTAAAAAATTAAATGAAAATGGCAAGACATGTCTGCTTTCATTATTCTGTAGGAAACGATCATCAAGCTGCTGAAGGCTCTGACAAAATGCCTATTTTTCATCAAGTCCGTGCCTCTCTCGATGAAAAGATCCCCAATGATTCTGGAATGGCTTAAAACATTTCTTTCTCTGTGCCTATTTGTCCCTAAATAGGCAGGACTCTTTTTTTTTTCTTTTCTTTTCTTTTTTTTTTCTTTCTTTTACATATTGACATCCACACCCTTATAGATTCCTTAGTCTATCAGCACGGGTTGGGGTCACCCAAAGGTGTGCCTGGCCTGTGGTGAAACTGTGCCAGCTTTGTGACAGCTATAGATCTGTCGGGTGTCAGAAGCTGTTCCCAAGGAAACATCAGGAAAAGGGATTATAGGAGGTTTTGAAAACCTGCTCTGAAGGTCTGCCGAGAGGAGCGAGAAAGCCCACCACCTTTCTCCATGAAAAAATCAAAAACAGACATGGACCACTACAGCAAAGTCTGAGGTGATGAGAACAATAGAAGATAAGAAGTTAAAGCTAAGAGCTAAAAAACAGAATGATGATTTCAGCATTGCTTTTTGTTTGGGTTTTTTTTTTGTTTGTTTTTTTTAACTTAATAGAAAAAAACCACTCCTTTCGGAGGGAGGATGCAATCCGTTCCCCAAACTGCAGCTCCCCTGGAAAGAAATACTGTGAGCTTATTTCTTCTCCTACTTGTGAGCTGATGTTTATTCATGTGCAT
>JAOXNG010000009.1:2733846-2744772 GCA_028566535.1 Scolopax minor | reverse complement strand
TTGGAGCAAGAGGAAGGTGCCTGACTTAAGGACAGTTCCTTCCCGGAGCGGACCGCGGTCCTCCGGCCCGGAGGGGTAAGCTGACTGGCGTAGGTAGTAGCCTCTGCAGTTCTTCACTGTAACGCTTCAAAAATAAAAAGTGAAGACACCGGTGTGAAATTTATTATGTTTTCTTAGGGACGTGAGAGCGCTGTGCGTGGCACAGGTGCATGGTGTTTAGCTAGTGCTCCCGGTAGGAAAAAGTTGTTCTGCATTTTGATCCTTTGAAAGAGACTTCTGCTTTTGTACGAGCAGAAAGGCCGCCTCTGGTTTCCTTTGCTGTGTTAGACGGCAAACGAGAGTCACTGGTTGAGGAGGAAATAAAATGGTTTCGGTGCCTTAGGTTTGTTGGTAGCTTTGTAACATTGCTAGTGTTTCTTAATAAAAATAAACCGGCTATTTTCATTTGCCACGTAGCTCAAGATAAGAGTACCACTGACTGTTGTTGTTCAGTGCAAATTTTGTATTTGCAGTCCCTATTACCAAGTTTTCAGGTGATATCTTTATGAGAAAGCGTTACTAGTGAAATGTGACAGTTCTCAAGCTCTAGGTTTAGGGCCCTCAAACTTTCTTGAGTCCAAATGTGGAATCCTTCAGAGATTTTCCTTGAGAATTATAATTTGCATACCTGGACTTGCTGTGCAGTCCTTATGTAATAGGAACCTGGAAAGAGTTTAGAGTACTTGATTTGGGGTTTTGGGAGCTGTGGGGTTTTCTTGTTTGATCAGGTATGTGGGGTTTTTTGTCATGGTCGCCAGACTTGCTGCTCTGCCTTCGTAAGATTAGCATAAAGATCTTATTGGGGAAGGAGTTTGTGTGTGTGTGTGTGGTAGAACTTAAAGCAGCAGCTTGTTTGGAGCTGCTGTAAACCTTTCATTTATACCCATTTTTCTTTAAAGACGTTTAATTAGGTGAGTAGGGAGTCAGAAGCAGCTGTCTGTCGTGCTTCTGTAGCAAGCTCTAATACTTAGAAAATCTTACAGCAAGATGTATTGTAGTGCTCCTAATAACTAGTGAATTTCTTTAAAATTTTTGTCTGTTTTGTCTTCCTTTCGCTGTACTTACTCTTTCCCTTCGTCATCCCAGACCCCCCAGATTTCTCCTCTGGAAAAAAAAAAGACAGCTGCTACTTCTGAGGCCATCTCATTCATTATCACAGCTTAAGAAATCCACGAAATTAAAGCAAAGATTCTGGAAAGCATGAAAATGACAAAATGGTTGTATACCTTCTTGCTGTTAGGGAATTCTTTGGAAGTTGCTCACTTCCAATTATGAGGTACTCAACATGGTCTTGTAATGCTATACCTTTTTTCTCTCTTTTCAGGGACCTCTTTATATCTGCCCATGTAAATTCCTCTATGGACATCAGGGCAATAGAAATAGGGTGAGAGTGAAAAAAAAAAGGGGGGGGGTTAACTGACTGGAAAAAAACAGAGTTTGAAAACACATTCTGTATTTGGACTTACAGGATCCTGTTTTTACATGCAGAATGATCCTGTGCTGTGGTAGGGAGACTGGCTGAAAGGGCAAATTGCCTGCGTTGGCTATACAGACTTCACTGAGGCACGCTTTATGGTGGCTTGGGACAACTCCCAGTGATGGGTTCTTCCCTTTGGGTTACTTGCACTGTGAAGATTCTTGTAAAAGTTCTGGTTTTGATTGTTGTTTCCTTTCTGAGGAAAAGGATGTAGATTTCTTGGATATAAGCCGGTTATTCATGATTGCAGACTGAGTGTTAAAGGAAAAAAAAAACAGGAAACTATCCCTTGTTACTTTCTCAGCAACTTGCAGTTCCTGCCTTAGATATTCTTGAAGTTTACAGGTGTTGCTACAATGTACTTGATAAGGTGTCTTGGTTAATACTTGATTGTAAGCTTTTGTAGTAGGAATGTTGTGGAAGTCATGCTTGTCACTTGACGTGTAGGATTATTGTTTGATGGTCTTTTGACAGGGAATTATTGTTTGTATGGATTAGGCCAACATTTAATTGGGAAGTGAAATTCTGAATATAGCTGTTCTCTGATTTGTTTAAAAACAACAAAAATAAAACCCAAAACAACCACGTACTTCCATGAGGAGTCCATTCAAAGCTTAAGGCACTGGGAGTGAACATATTGGACAAACTCAAGTCATAGATCCAAGGAAGGGTAACTACTCACAGATTGAGATTGTGATTTACAAAAAAAACCAAACTGACCAAACAGGAAAAGGGCAGTCCAAAACCACAAAGATGGTTCAGAAATGCCGCCTTAGGACAGCAATTACCCGCTGCAATTCAGAAATAAAACCAAGTTCTGCTGTAGAGAAGTTATTGTAGAGAAAAGGTTGACACCTTAGGAAATAAAAAAAACAAACCAAAACACAACAAAAACAACCCAAAAATTTAGAGATTATGACAGGTCAGGCAGAATTCAGAGGGATAAGAAAAAAAATCTAAATGAGTGTACTGCTAAGAGTGCTCAAGCTGAGAGTGAAGTCTTAAAACACAGTAAAAGCAGGAAGTCTGCCAAGAAGTCGATGAGACCATTGGATGTTGATGGTATACAAGGAACACTTAGAAATGATAAAAGCCATGTAGTGAGGAAACTCATCAGATTCTTGGAATTTTATTAGCTTTGTCTGTTCTGCCTGAGTATGCCTAGTCAAAATTGTTTGGCATCAGTGTTAGCTGCATGCATCCATAGCGTTTTTATTTGCTTTATTGAAACTGTGTGAAATGAATAAGAGTAGGGATAGATGCTAGGTGATAGAAATGAAATTGGATCAAAGCTGTGTTCTAGTTCCCCTATTAGTATAAAAAACAGATCGGGAACACCAGTCCGATTAAATGCACTGCTTTGGGAAGCAGGGGAAAAGGGGATGATGGTGTTGCTTCTCAGAGGCTCATCTGCTTTAAACTGGATTCACTAATTCTGTCCTGCTCCACGTGGAAGATGCTGAATTCCAAAAAAGGAACGTTGATTTCAGAACGCTTTAAAACTGCTGCAAATGCCGAGGTATTTCTAGTCCTTGCAATACAGCCGCTGTGTATCTAGAACTGTTCTTAATTTTACACAAAAACGTCCTGCCAGATGTAGATCATGTAGATCTATACGTAGATCCTGGCTTTCTCAAACTTTTGCCTTGAGGAACTGTGGGGCTTTTTCCCTCTGTCTTAAAATTCTAGGCTGACATATTACTTTGAACCTCGCTTGTTTGTCTTGCGTTTTTTTTTTTTTGACGCTCACTGTTGCATTCGATCTTCTTAATGGATGACTTCTTTGTGAAACATGAAAAAAAAATAATTAGCAAGTGCTATGCAGAAACATCTCTTTGCAGTTGAACTGTACTCGGTTGCGTGGTTCTGGTTAAGGGTAGGTATTTCCTTAGCTGATACAGAAAGCTATTTACCAAAAGGAAACGGTACACTTTAGAATGGACAAACCTATTTGTATAATTCAAGTCACAGAATTTTTACCAATCTCTTCTAATAACATCAAGTTGAGACTATTATTTGTACTCTTTTAACAGGTGGTGTTTCACAAAATGTCTCCCAATGAGACTCTGTTTTTGGAAAGTACCAACAAGATCTACAAAGATGATATTTCCAACAGTTCATTTGTGAATTTCCAAATATGGGATTTTCCTGGACAGATGGACTTTTTTGATCCAACATTTGATTATGAGATGATCTTCAGAGGAACGGGTGCTCTAATATATGTTATTGATGCCCAGGTAAATACAAATCACTAAGAGTCCCGAGGAAGTTTTCTTTTTGCTTTGTGCGTGAAAGGAATTATCAAGAAGCTAACTTTTTAGATAAGTTTGTATAACATTTATTATGAATGAAAGGATGCGTTGGGAATATAACTTCTGGTGTGCGGTTTTTCGTTTTGTGAAGTGACTGGAACGTGTGCTCCCAGAGGAAAGTGGAAAGGGGCGAGTACTCTGAACTTACTTTTTCTACTATAACAGTGAGACCCTCCTGTGCTGGGGGGTCTGAATTATCTCTTCCCTCTGCTTTTAGCTGCTATAGAGTTCGTTTAATAACAGCACGCTCTGACCTGGTTCAAGTACTGTATTTGGTAGCTGGTAGCTTCTAGTGAACTTAGGAACTGCACCATGGAAGATTACCTGGTTATTAGGACTGTCATGGAGATTGCTGCTGCCTTTTGCTGGAACTGAAATGTAACCTTCCTGTGGCTCTGAAGCCTAGTTCTGTATAGTTGAGCCTTGTATAGCTAATGCAACTTAATTTACATAACCGAATCTAATCTACTTGGATTTCTGACATTCCAAGGTGTTCTCCCATACTTCTGTTTAGTTACAGAAGTGAAGTTCTTGCATTGAAATATTTTGTCCTTACGAAAAATGGAATAGTTATTGAAGATAAAGCCTTGTAATTCATTCCTGCCAAAACTGATTTACAGGATGACTACATGGAAGCTTTAACAAGACTCCACATTACAGTTTCAAAAGCCTACAAGGTCAACCCAGAAATGAACTTTGAAGTTTTTATTCATAAAGTTGATGGTTTATCGGATGACCATAAAATAGAAACTCAGAGGGATATTCATCAGAGGGCTAATGATGATCTTGCGGATGCTGGGCTTGAAAAACTTCACCTTAGGTGAGTTAAAGATTCTAGCACATGCGATTTTACTGTTGCTGATATGCATACAGACTAATGGCTTTTAGCTGTACTAGTGGATGCACTGGAGCAAGGCCTAGTTTGTTTCTTAATATTGGGCAAACTCTTGTTATAAAATACACTGTTGAATTTATGGCCAAGCCTATCTGTTAGGCTGACTAGAATAAGGCAGGCTGCTGCATCAGATTCCAATCTGATTTATTCGTAAACTCGCAGATAATTCCAAGTCCTTTTGCGTACTTTTCATTTAGCGTGACAGGCCAAATTTGTACATGTGGCCTGGAGAGGTGGGGGCAGGGAAGGAGAGGGGAAGCCACCTGCCTTCTAGTCCTGGCTAGCACTGACTTTTCAGTGTGTTTGGTTTTAAGAACTTACTCTCTTACTTGATATTTGGCTTGCTTTTAAGCCAGATGTTTTCTATTGACACCTTTTTAAAGAGCTATCTTTTTTCTGTTTTTATTATTGTTTTGAATCTCCTGGAGCCCTGAAGTATTGCCAGTATCTCTCAGTGTTAGTGTGAATACAGTGGAAGGCCAGGAATGGGACTTGAAGAAATCTAGCTGAGTGTTTAATGCCTTTGTGATAAGAATTCTGTAGGCTAAGTGTGTTGTGAAAGCATTTTCAGATTTTTCTCTCTGTTCTCCCATCTCCTGGGGATGGGAGAAGTCTGTTTCATGTTTATTGCAGTCACTCAGAAATTAGGTTGTTGGTACAATGGCCAGGCATGTTTGTAATAAAGGCATCCCGACTAAATCATCTGGTCTTAATGTTGGAAAGTATAGCTTTAACATTTCTATTGCAATTCTGAAATTCTCTTCAATCTTTGGGGTTTTTTTTTTCTTTCTTTTTCATCCCTCCTCATCTCAGCTTTTATTTGACCAGTATCTATGACCATTCAATATTTGAAGCCTTCAGTAAAGTGGTACAGAAGCTTATTCCGCAACTGCCAACGCTGGAAAATCTACTAAATATCTTTATATCTGTAAGTGTTAATCTAACAGAACTTTGAGTGAAATATATGGAATGGTAAAGCAAGTCCTTCTGCTAAGGAACTCTGGCTAGACCTGCATTTGGGAGACTGGGTGGCGCTCACGTTGGTGATCTCTGCTGGCCTGCTTGTCTGCATTAGAAGCTCTTTAGCACAGCTAAATTGTACTGGTGTGTGCTTTGTGCGGGTTTCTCTAAAAACTGACAAAGCATAGTTTGGCTGGTTATAACTGTTGATATGGGAGTTCTCTGCCAGCTTGTCTCATGTAAGTTATGCCTGTGAGGCTGTTGCAGGCACGTTGACAATGTGAAAAAAAAAAAACAGTTGCGACCGAGAGGAGCTGTGCCGGTCAGATGTGTCACCTACGCTACTGTATGCTGCTTGTTTCCTGTGTTGGTAGAGGACTGTCTCTAATAATCTGGCCCAGTGGATAAAGGGCATGTAAATGGCTCGCCCTGGTCAGTGCCATGAAGTTATGGATGTGCCCCTGATACCAAAAGGATTGTCCGGATGTCCTCTGAATGCTGCCTTGGGTATTCAGATTAGCTAGGAAGAAGTGATAAGGAATGCTTCTGGTGCATAAATAGAAATTAAGCTTTGCCAGAAATCCATAGTGTACATGTGGTAACTTGTTTAACAGCATAAGGCTTCTGAACTTGGTATGAACATGTGTGCTTTACCAAAGTGCTCACATACAAATGGCACGGTACAATTATCTTCATCCTTCTCCATACCCATAACTGTCAGAATGTGATACTCTCCATGGAGTTGTAAGAGTAAATGACTTTATTTGCTCTCACTACACAGCAACTAGCTCACACAGAAACTGAGCTGCCAAGATACTACAAGTGTAAAATTTAAGTGTCAGCATACTGCTATGAAATAACTTGTCTCGGAGCCTGGTCCATCAAGTGGATGTGAATGTGTGGCTCTTCTGGAGTTAATAGTTAATAGAACTTCCACAGAAGAGGAAAACTGCTGAATTTGGGTTCTGGAAGCATAAGAAAATGTAACCTTAATTATAATCGGGTAAATAATAAACTAAAAAGAATTCTAACCAAGTCCCCAGCTTTAGTTTTGTCAACTAGAAGGTTAATATTGATATGTACTACGGCAATGAGGTTATTGTATTTATAAAGTATACGCTCTTAATTCTTGATTCTGTCTTAAGCCTCTAAGTTGGTTATGTTTAAACCATCTTCTGCTATTAAAATTGTGAAAGTGTATGAATTCTACCTGTGATTTTTAAAATGCACTTATTTTAAAAATTCATCCAAATTCTTTCTCTTTCTGAAGAATTCAGGCATTGAAAAAGCTTTTCTCTTCGATGTAGTCAGCAAAATCTACATTGCAACAGACAGTTCCCCCGTGGACATGCAGTCATATGAGTTGTGCTGTGACATGATTGATGTAGTGATAGATGTTTCCTGTATATATGGGTAAGTGATGAATACTTTTAGAAAAAAAAGTCCTTAAAAATTTTAGAATAGGTTGTAAACTGTGCAAGCGGTGCTGGCTTTGTCATCCAGCAAGATGCCATTGATTGGTCTGTTGAGCACATTGGTTCTATAAATCACTACAATAAAGCCAAATGATTTGGCAGCTGGATTGAGCATTTGTACACAATTTGTTTCCCTCCACTCATGGCCTGAGACAGCCATCTGACATTTGTAGAAATGTTTCATGTAAAATATAAACATATAAACTGTGAAATATAAACTGCGCCCTGTTTGGCATGGTGGGTGCCGTAGTTTGTAAGAGTCAGGTTGCTTTAAGACTTGCTGCTATCTGAACAGAAGTTTTTCTGAGGTCAACTTGGCACTTGCTGGCTTTCTCTGAGGGATACATATAGTGCTTGTTTCTCACAATTCATGGCCGAATTACACTTTAGAACAGATTTTTTTTTTATTTTTGAAGTGACTCTGAAAAGCGGTAACTTATTTTAGAACTGTGGCTGTAGGTTGGAAAATACAGTTCTGCCAAGAAATATCACAGTTTTAATAGTCAGACCAGGGTTGTGTAACTGTTTTGGGGTTTTTTCAGAAGTGAATGCTTAGAAGTAGCTTGCGATACATCTTTTGCTTCTACAGTAATTTAACTAATGCTAATAACTTGCTAATAGAAAGTGGCATCCTGATCTTTTCTTCTAAATGCAGGCTGGTTTAGCTTAAGACCAAAAAGTGCCCTGCTCCCTGTTGCACACACCTCGCCACCCCCCTGCCCGCCTCAGCCTTTAATTTACTAAAAGGAATTTTGCTCAGGTGTCGCTCCATTGACCTTTCTACATAGAAGTCCCGCATTAGAATCTTAAAACCAATCTCCTGATACATTACTGTGGCATTGTAAGCTCAGTGAGGCAGTGACTTTTTGGGTTGAAGGTTAACTAACCTATAACTAATGTATTTTACTACATTAAGAATGCTCAGCTGTAAGCTGAAAGCAGTATCGACTAAACAGCCACAGCTCTAGATCTGATATCAAAAGAATGCATGCTGGTAGCTTGCTCTTAACTACTCACTGAAGATAGATAGTATCGAATTGACAGAGCCTCTGCTCTGTTTAAGTCTAGCTTTATTGAGAAACTTAAGGTGTGATAATGGTCTTTCTTACAACGGTATGAAAACCTGCATTGCGAGTTCTTTACTTGGTCACTGTTCAGTAATATTCTTCAAACTGCATTTAACAGGTATTTTTCTTAAAGTTACGCATGCATACCTACTAGATTATGTCTTGGGTTAACTCGTTCTCTCTTAGGTTAAAGGAAGATGGCACTGGAAGTGCTTATGATAAAGAGTCAATGGCAATTATCAAGCTCAATAACACAACGGTCCTGTACTTAAAGGAAGTAACAAAGTTTTTGGCATTAGTTTGCATTCTTAGAGAAGAAAGTTTTGAGCGCAAAGGTAAGGACTTACCCCCATTAAATGGCTTTATTTAATATTTTATAGTTGGTTATAGAAACTATTAATGTGACTTTACAAGTCACTTTGATTTTTGTGTAACTAAAGTTGTTTATTTTTTTCTGGGAGGGATTGCATATGTTAGAAATGACAGCGTAGGCCCTAATTTCAAAGTATTTGACTTAAAAGGTGACAGTACTTAACCTTGGTGTTTTAAAAAGATAAAAAGCAAACGTGTTCTTTTAATTGCTGTACAGTATTGGATCTCAAAGTTTTTCTGACCAAAGTTAGGGTATATATCATAGAATCATTGAATCATCTGGGCCGGAAGGGACCTCCAAAGGTCATCTAGTCCGACCCCCCCACAGTCAGCAGGGACACCCCCAAGTAGACCAGGTTGCCCAGGGCCTCCTCAAGCCTCACCTTGAATATATCAATGACATAAAGTATAAGGTGACATTCAAGTGATGGGCATTCTTTCTCAGCATGTCTTTTGGGGGTAGAGTCTGGTGGTGTTCCCTTACCTGCTGCTTAATTAAGAATACACACCTTGCATTCCAACTGAATACTTTTTTTTTTTTTTTACATAAACTGAGATAATCTAACTAAATACTGGCATCAGTAAAACTTTGTTAAATCTTCTGAATCCAAATTCATACTAAAATAAGAAACAAAATAGCTGTTGGCGAAATGAAACCTATTTATTTTGAAACTGTGTTGATTACATAAATGTGCCAAGCTGAGCACAGATTTTCCTCTCCCTTTCCCCCCCCTTCTTGACAGGTCTGATAGACTACAATTTTCATTGCTTCCGCAAAGCCATTCATGAAGTCTTTGAAGTAGGTGTTGCTTCCCACAGAATCTGCAACCATCAATCAAGCGCCTCAAATATGAAAGCAGTGACTCACAATGGCACACCTAGGAGTGCAGTCTAGAGGAAAACTAAAGACATTGGATAGACTTGTCAGCTCTTCACTCCAAAGTTTTGCAGAACGAGAGTAGTCTGAAAGCATGAAGGAGAAGAGTGGCGCTAACTGTGGAACAGCAGCTTGTAACTCACGTTGGACAACTGAAACTACTGTAAAAATACTTTTGAGGCCAGTGGACTTAGAAATGCTGGTTTGAAACCAGCTTTATTGCAAATGCAGTGGTTTTTCAGTTTGGAGTCCTATTTTAATAGTCTGTCTCTGACGGATTGCCCGGTCAAAACTTAAAAATGATTGGGTTGACTTTTGTGTGAAACACCGAATAGTCACTTGCTCAATGTTTGTTTGTTTGGTTGTTTTTTTTTTTTAAATTAATCTGCAGGCTATCCACTCTTGCTTAAATCTACCCTTTTGTTATGGAGAAAAAAAAAAAAAAGAAAAAAGGTGGTGTTACTATTTAGGCTTGTGAAACTCAGGCTTTTTGTTTGGTGAGGCTGGTCTCACAAATCATTCCATAAAGTAGTTCTTGCTCTCGCCGGTGTGTTCAGACTGTTGTGAATTCTGTACTTGTTAGGTGGCTGCAAGGTGCTTCTATGTTTGGAGAGCTGACCTGGAGCTTCATTTTAAGAGATCGTGATACTTTGCTTTCAGACCACGCTTCTTGGTATCCCCCTTTTGATGGAAGGGAAGTATTAGAACCAGAAATAAACTACGTGCTCTCTTTTGCAAAAACATGGATGTCATAAATCTGTGTGATTAATCCTATTCACAAAACAACTGCATGGCTAACTAAACTGAAATGTCTGCCATCCGTTGGAATAAAACAACCACTTCCAGCTATTCCCAAGCAAAGAAATCAAAAAGTTACCGACTTTTGATGGTGGATCAATCTGTGCTCTCTGACTGATAATCAACAGAATTTCTAGGAACGTGTCTGAGGGCGTTATCCTTGTACAGCAATTAAGTATCAGCGTTCCACAACCTACTAATAAAACTGGTCGTTGAAAGTGCGTTGATTCTGTACTGTGGCAAACACCTTCTTGTTTGTCGCCATGCAATCTGAATAGAATACTGTGTTTTTCTGATTTTGTGAATGCTTGCTTTCATGCTATGGGAGGTATATCTGAATTGTTTCAGTCTAATTTATTGGTATTATTGCTGCAGATGTCATAGCCTTGCTATGCAATAAGCTCAGCTGCTGGCCCGTAAAAATCTTACCTTTTTTTACCTGTCCCTGTGTACGTATAGGTGTTGCGAAGCCACCTGACCAACTGACTATACAAGTGCCACTGTAAATTTTTCTGCAAGAAGATCTGTAACTGTAAGCGATCTCTGCAACTGATGTATTTATGTGGTCAGAAATAACCACGGGATTGCTTCTGTGCTTATAGAATGGATTTTCATTGAACTATGTAAAAACGAATATACGAACATTAACATTAG
>JAOXNG010000009.1:2660590-2682635 GCA_028566535.1 Scolopax minor | reverse complement strand
GGCAGGTGTTCTTGTGTTGATGGGACGGAGGCCTTGAGATCAGTAAAACAATGTCCTTATATGGTGATGTGTGTGTGTTTTGAAACAGATAGCGATGTACCGAAATAGTAATGGTTTTGTTAGCTAGCAGGATAAACATTTAGATCTAACCAATTGTATTGCTACAACAATTGTCAACAACGGTGTATTGACATCTACTTGTAACCTATCCGTGTAAAGAGCACAACGTGTGATCAAAGAAACCATATATGCTGGAAATGTAAAACAATACACATCTTTGCTTCACCACTTAGCGGAGTCCGTGCCTTCGGTGCCACAGGTTTCTTTATGGTTCTGCTGAAGTAGGCCCCAGACTAATATGTTCAGGAGGACTTTGTGTCCTTCTTCTTAGTATGAGAGCCTTCATAAAGCCTTAGTTCCCATTGTCTTATTGTGGTGACTTGCAATTAAAAAAATAAAAACAGGTAAATAAATTAATATAATACTGAATTTTCTTTGAAATTATGCATAAAGAGCATTTAACTTGAGTTACAAATGTCCCTCGGTGTTTTTTCTTGTGACTGATACAAATTTTTATTTACCTATAATGGAGCGGAATTCAGTTATGAGTTCTGGCTACCTGCAATTCTGGTGTGCTCAAAGCACCAAGAATTAAAAAGACAAAGATTTCACAACTTCCGCAGACAGTCCGATCCCATGCTTTCCTATTCATAGCCTTAGAAAGTTTTCCGAAGTATTGAACCTTGTTTTTGTTGCTATGATTTGAGCCATTTACCTTTTGCCTTGTTCATATTCCCGCTATGTTCATGGGGGAAGACATTATTTCCCCCTTATGTACTAGCCTTTTATATTTTCGAATTCTTGCTATCATATTTGGGTATTTTCCCCCTCTATCTTTTCTAGATTTAATGTTCCAGTTCTTTCAATTTTTCTTGCAGATCTTGTGTTCTACTTATCTGCCTGGTTTTGTTCCTTTCCTGTTGTCTGTATTGAGTTTTATACGTGCATTTGCTAAAAATGGTACCCAAAGCTAAATTTTTGGTATTCCAGCTAAGACCTTACTGTAGAAAATACTCGAGTATGGTTGGATGGGCACAAACCCATTTTGCTTGGCTACAAATGCTAAACATCCTTGATGTTGATGAGAAGCTGTCAGTTAGCTCATTGGTTAGGTTCTAAAGGAAAAAGTAGATTTAATAGTGGTAATATGGGTCACCGTGTACACATGCTTGTAGCTGCTGTGCTGGTGTCTTGATGTGACTTTGCCTTTTAGCTATAGTGCAAGTTTCTGTGTGGGCTCTGTCACATCTAATATTGTTTAAAAGGATAGCTGAATTTATTATGCTACTTGCACCTCTCTCCTCATTTGTACCTGTAGTGACCTCTCTATTCTCCAAGATGGCTGAATTCTTTAAAGTCTTTATTGTCTGTGGACATAAAGATACTTACTTGAAAGTTTCTATAGGCCTTTGCTATTGAAATGCAAAAAATTGTTTAGCTGTGAAAAGCTCTAGAAAGTTTACAGATCACTAACACCTAGGCAAGAGACTGATCTAATGTAAAAGTTTGATTTTTGCTAATCAGGCTAGCCTGAAGGTGAGCCTATTCATCAGTTTGATTCTGCTATCCCAAAGATCTTGGCAGTAAGTAATTTGAGCCTTACATAAATAAATGATATGTGGTCCGTACTTTTATAAGACTGTTAAGTCAGGGAATGTTGTATGGCTGCCATATCTTTTCTCAAAAATTTGCTAGAGCCATCATATTCAAAGTGTACAAAATACATTATTAAATCTACAGAGCTTCCTGAAGGTTGTTCATTTACATCTTCAATTTGAAGTCTATGGCCCCACTGTGCTGAATGCTGTATAAATAAGTTTTTTGTTGGTGTTTTTTTTGGTTTTGTTTTTTTTTGTTTGTTTGTTTTTTGTTTTTTGTTTTTTTTTTAAGGAGGCAGTTCCTGCCTTTAGAGAGCTTATGTCCTAAAAGGAAGACAATAGATAGCAGTTTAGTAAAGCAGGGAAGTAGAGGGAATGAAAGATACAATGTTCCTTAGAATGAAAAGCAGATCATTGTAACTGTACACATAAGAATACTTACTGAATTTTTCTTCTTGTAATAGCCTTTTCAGGTAAACACAGCCCTCCTTGTGATCAATGATTGGTTCGTCCTGCAAACATCCTGATTAAATTGCCTCTAAAATGATTTAAAGAGAAGATTCCAGTTGGTGAAGGTTAAAATTAGGAAGCTGCAAAATCAGAAACACATGTTGACAAGACTTGCCTAGAGATAGAAAATTACCACTTTCTTTTGAGTTACAGCAAAATTTTCCAGTTGTCTCTTTTTTCAGAGTAGTGGGTCTCTTGTAAATCGCGTGTTGTCTGTTTTCAGCCCGGAAGTTCAATAATAGAGGAGTATATTTAACAGCAAGCAAATAATCTGGGTTTGAGTTTAAAGCAGGATTGCTGGGTCTCTGACCACATCACCTGCATTACCGAACTTCATTTCCAATTCAATATTTTATGGCCACAGCTTTAATTTCAGAAGTCCCTTTGTTTATCTTTCGTACCTTTTCTAAGTAAGACTTGGTGATCAAACCATTTGCACAGCTGTCAGTGTTCTATCTGTTCTTTATCCATCTGCTGCTTCTTACTGACCTTATTTTGAATTCAGTTTAGAATTTCCATGTTTATCTGCACTGCATTTACTGACCTTTTACCCTAGCTTTTTCTGCTGTGAAATATTATAAGCCATTTTGAAGTCCAAATACATTATGTCTGTTAGTCTGTCCCATCAGTTCTTATTGCGACTTTTTCATGGAAGTTAATCAGATTTGTTCAGCATGACCTACTATCATTTGATTTTCTGTTGTACCTCTTCCTTTGCATGTGTCCCTTTATCATTTATGTCACTTATGTCCACGTTGTAGTGACTGCATCCACATACAATCCCATTTTCCTTCAGTATTAGTCACCTTTGCTTCCCTTCTATTTTCTGTACTGCTGCTAATGCTTCTTCCTCTGCTTCGCTAATTTTAATATTTACCACTGTTCCATCTGTGTTACTTATTCCAGGCCAAGACCAGCACATATTAGGCAAATAGGATGTGAGATGGTCTTGAATATGTTGGTGTCCCCCCCTTTTTTATAAAAAGTAGGAGGAATTCAGTATAACACTTCTGATCCATCAAGATACTTTAAATGTCAACAGCAGTAGGCAAACCCAAATCCTGCTAATTAATCTAAACATAGGCATTCTCTGAGAGGGCTTTGTTCTTCACAGTGATGCCAAAACAAATAATCCTTATTTACTTATTTAATGCAGTTTTCTAATATACAGTATTCAATTTAATATTGGTACTTCAATACAAGTCATTTCATCAAAGTAATTTTGAGGGTCTGTTTCAAATGTATTGACATTTGGCTGCAAACAATTTCTCTGAATCCATTTAAAGTTCTGTTCTTGTTTCTGGTCCATAAATGTTGATACTGGGATAAGCAGTAACAGAAATCTGTTGATCAATGCACAGCAGACCATGGTGTGGCTCGTGGAGACGTGTTCCTTATAAACTTACTATCTGTTTTCTGGCCAAACTTCTCAAATCAAAGCATTTACCATACAGCTTGTCTGGGAATTCCATAGAAGCCAGAGTAGGCTGTGGACAAGTTGTTCCATGTATGAATCCCCTTTCTCTTTTTAAACAAAGAAGGGGGAGAGGGTGTGGGAAGAAAAATGGCAAAGTAAGAGATGCAAGCCTAAGGTAGAATGGATAACAATCTGGGTAAGAGCAACAATGGATTGCCTTTCAGAAAATATGGGTTTGATTTTTCTCACCACTTAGAGGGACAGATGATCTTTTCTGTAGTTGTTATATACAAGTAAATTAGAAAATAGTGATGTAATAAGAATCCAATATTAAGACTCCAATTCCAATTATAAATCAAATGAAAATTTGAGAATATTTCCTCGGGTAAAGCATCGGTTGCAAAAGTAGCGATGGTGTCCCTCCCAGTCAAGAGTCATTTCTCTTTGTGGAATGGCAGATAAATGATGAGGCTGGAGGAATTCAAGTTAGCTGACCTAGGGAATGAAAGCATCTGGCTTGAAATCTAGAATTGGTATGTTTTGCACCTTTCTCCTAGATGAAGCTTGATATGCTATTTGCTCCAGGTTGTAGGCAAGTCCTCATAAACTGCAGGCTAATAAGTATTACGTGGTCTGGGAGTTTGAGTTGCCTTTTGAGTGTTTCTGATTTTGATCTACTGTATTTACATTTAGCTCTATTTTTAAAGTTCTTTCTAATAAGGCCTTTGCATAGTGGTTGTAGTCCTCGTGGACTTTTTGAGGGTTTTTTTCTGACTGCTTTATATGAGAAATTAGCAAGATACTTTTCCAACTTTTTGGTTAATCTGATTTAGAATACATTTTTCTTCCTAAAAATGCTATCAGATGAAAGAATACTGTTGGACAAGTCCATTCAGAAAAACTCAATTTATTTCACTTCTTCCAACAGAAAGGTAAGTTAAAAATAAAACAAACTGTTAAAAATAAATTATAATCCCAATAATTTTACATATTAAAACTTACAATATTTGTCTGATTGATCACTAAGTACGCTAATAGATATGTCTACATTTGGAATTTTTCTGCCTTCTTTGAGTATTTTATTAGAGGGGGGTAGGCTCAGAGTGGAAAAAGTAATTCTCTTAATGTTTCTGTACCACATATACTGGGAAACAAGCGACAAATGATGAAGGTGAAGTACAATATTCAGAGAATATACAGAGAATTTCAACATACTGTGTTCACTATTGCAGACAGGTCAATCTTTTAAACAAGTAGAATAAATACAGTTTTAGATTGTAGTTATAAATCTGGAAGGATAAGTTGAGTTGTTTGTTTGTTATCCTCTCAGTATAGGACAAGTCGTGCTACAAGAAAAGCCCAATTGAAGTTGACAGAACAGAGGAGGTGATGGGAAATGGTTTAGAGGAGGTTCCCTTGGCCACAGATTCTATAGGAATATGTGTGGAACTGGGGAGTTAACCGCAAAAGATTTTGCCTCAAAAACATGTCTAATTTCATTTTAAAAACCCTTCCAGGGGAGGTGAAACTGTCTTGTATCTGTGTATTATTTAACCCCAGGAGGGTTAAATCATGGACATTAAAATAAATGAGTTGTGACAGACACTTCCTGCAGTCTGCAGTTGCCGTTCACACTTGGGGATCTAGTGACCATCATGACTGGAGTGAGTTTCATGTATTTCTTCTCAGGTGTCCGGGTAGAATAGATTTGGTGCTAGTGATAAGATTGGACCATTGTGCAAACTTCTTGCACTTAAAAAACCCACCCTGTCCTTTTATTTTGTTAGTTTAAATGCAGACTACTTTTACTTTAGAAGTGATTGGAATGTCTGACAGGGGAAAAAGAACTTATAGAAATTGCACCTTGCAGCCCAGAATCCACTGGGCAGATTAGATAAACTGTGAGTATGTATTGTATCTGCTTAGTTGTTGTCTTCGAATTCATCTTATGCTGGAAATTTTGCAAATTATAATTTCAAGATGTCCTTCTCAGCTATCTGGCTATGCTTGTTTCTTTCCTTGAGATGCTTATTATGTTTCTCCTCACCTTTTCATAAATATTATATCCATATTGATATTTCTCTGCTATTTGACGATTTGATGTGTGGGTCAGTCCCTTTTCAGCCTTCCTTTTTCATCACATCTTCCTAAAGAGGTTGAACTTTTTAAACAGAATTTTATGTAATTCTGCGTTCTAGCAGTGGATGTTTTCCTTTCTTTTGCAAATTTTTCATTCTTTTACATGTTTCCATGTTTTCTTTCTTTACTGTCCTAGAATGGTTAATTCAACAAGAGACAGTAACTTTTATCTTTTCCACATAGTTGATTGTTTCTGTTTCTAAGAAATTTCAGCTCCCCATTCATGAGCTGATTAATGAACAACTTGACTATTTCTTTACAATTCTAGAAGCGTTTCTGGGTTGCTGTAGTGTGTTGATACTGTTTAAGATCCCATTCTTCTAAAACTCATGTCAGGTGCCCGTGAATTTTATTATTCCAGACACTGCCTAGTAATCACCATGACATTTCCATGCCAAGATCTGTGTCCCACTGCAATTGTGAATAAGGAAGATGCTGTCATTCTTTTTCATTAGTTGTTAAAATAGCTGTTGTTAATGTTGTGATGTCAAATCCTCTTTCTACCTAAATGTGAATTTTAGACTATTTCAGGGAAGGACAGTGCTTTTATACAGGCGTTGAAGACAGTCATCATTGTTCTGTTTGAACTCGCTCTCCTATAATAGGTAATGGCAATGTTTGTTTGCCAGTCTCTTACTGTATGTTTTTCTCCAACACATTTTCTGCTTTCCCTCTTCCTCTGCCCTTGAGTGCCTTCTTTCTGAATATCAGGTTTTGTCTGAGAAGTGGGTGGGTTTGATATCTGAGAAAGACAATGCAACTTGTATTTAAAGGCTAATAGACAAAATGCGTTGCTGACATGAACTCTAAAACAAATCAGGAAGACATTCCTTGCTGCTGTATCTGCTGTGTTTCAATGCATTGTTAATACCAGATTTCTCAAGAAAGTTGCCAGTGGGTACCCAAACTGTCACCAAATGGTACTTGAACTATGCAGTAATCTGTGGAAAGTTAGCCACTTAGCCTTTTATTTTTTTCCAGAATCTGAAGAGAGTTTAGTGTGTAATTGATCCTATCAAAGATGACTTCAGCTATGCAGCTGGCATCTAACAGTTCAGTGACAACTTTTTTTTTCCTCCCCTCCTTTATTCTCTTCAGAGCTAACACAGTATTAGTTTCATGTGACGTGGCTCACTTAATATGCAGTGGAGAAACAGGACTACAAAGAATATAAGATAAGGTGAGAATGTTGAATATTTATTTTTCCTGTCATTCAGTTATTCACATTAGCTTTAAATTGTAATTCCGATTTAGACAGCAAAGACTTAAAGGAACATAACAAATTATACCAGCCAGATGACCTTTCCACAGGAAAAACAACTTTTTTAGCCTCTTTGAGAACTAGTATTTGGCAAAACTCCTTTGAAACATTTATTTATAGATGGCTTTTTTTTTTTTCTTCCTCTATTCTTTTTCTATCCTAATAGAGAGAGATACACTGTAGACTTTTTTTCTTTCTCATTACACAGGCTAAGGTTTGATTAAGATTAAATAACTGCTTTCAGTAGCTTTAGAGAATCAGCTTGTAACTTAGTACTTCCTCTCTTCAAGTTTAAGAACAAGTGGCATTCTTGTGTACATGAGTGTGTGTTTTGCATTGAGGTCACTCAGTGATGACCTCGGCGGTCATTTAGTTTTAGGATGGCTCTTTGAGGACCAACCCTATTTTCTGATTGCACTGCCTTAAAAGATGTCTTGCTTTTCTGCCACGTTCTTCAGAGTTTGTTGTAGAGGGGCAGAATCACCTCCCGTGACCTGCTGACCACGTTTCTCTTGGTGCAGTCCAGGACACGGTTGGCTTTCTGGGCTGCCAGTGCACACTGCCGGCTCATGTTGAGCTTCTCATCCACAGTTTTATATATCTACATCCAATGTTTTATAACTCTTTATTCTTTTAATGTGTTCATGAAGACATACATTCCAATGACTGTGGGCAACTGGGCATGAAACAAGTGACTTTTCTGTGTGCTGCCTGCACTGTTGGTGCACCTCAAGGCAGGGGTTTTTATGTGGTTAATCGAAGCTTAGAGGTGCCACAATTGCAGATGCTTTGTTCCCTCCTGGACTATCAGCTCATTTTCATTTTTCACAGCAATGCTCCACCAGCACACATGCATTTTAGCACTCAGTTATACCAATTATTCTATATATAATCCCAAGCCATACATGCAACTTGGAGTGAAATAACACACATTGATTCCCATTACACAATATTCCCATAGCCTGATCCCTATGTACACTGGGCCTTTTGTACACTGTCCGTGAAACTAAAGAGACTGGCATTTGTCCTGACGTATTTCCAAGTGATTTTCCTGCCAATAGGCACACTTGTTGCCAACTGAAAAGAAGAGAGAGGTGCAAAATCAAAGGGATCACCAGTTTGTCCCAGGACTAACTCATTGCCTGAGCTAGAACAAAAATCACTGACACTTCCAGTGCATCCACCCCTCCCTGAGACCACTATCAGTCAATACCACCTGAGACCAAATATAATGATGACATAGGAGCTGCCCCAGTATAGGATATGGGGTGGGTCAGACAGAAATAGTGTATAGCAAATACCTGCTGGACTGCCCTGGAGAAAAGCATCGGTGAAAGCTGCTTTGAAGGCACTGTATCTTTGTTTGCTCTAAAGGAGCAAACTTAATCCAATATTGAGAAATTATTTTTGTCCTTTATCATACTCACAATCAACAACAATGAGAATTGTTGGGGCTAGATTTACATTGTTTGAATCTGTGTATTTTTCTTTGGTTGGATTTTTGGCACTAAAAAGCTGGAAAAACAGACCCTTCCAAAACCTACAATAGTGGTTTCAGAAGCACTCTCATATCCCAGAAGACTTGACTTATAGCAAAGCAAACATTATATATAAAGCAATTTTTATGTATTATGTAATCTGGGTTTAATACAGCAAATGTAGACTAAGCACCTCACTCTAAAAATAATATGAATAGCAGTCCCAGATATGACAAAAAAGCCTACAATGACATTCTGCTGAGTAAGCCTAGCAGGCACCGCTGGCCTCAAGACTATTTTCCATTCTATACAGCTGGCACAGCTCTTCATTAGAAAGCAGCTCCAAAGACATTGCTCTGGAAGACAACACACCTCCTATCAGACCATGTTGAAAACCTCTGCAGCTCTCCTTTAATCTGCAAAGACTGGGTTGTGTCCTAAGAAGCAGAAAACTTCACACTGCATATATAACTCCACCAGCTACAACCGAGACACAAAAAAAGGGCTGGCCATGCTTTGAGTGTAGAGAGGTCTCTCTAAAATCCATATATATATGTTATTTTATCATCATTCTATATACCTTTTCTACCAGTCCCATTTTCCACAATAACTCCTCCTTGAATTTGCTTCTGTATGATTCACCTGTACAACCTACATGGTCAAAAATCTTACAAATGGTAACTAGAGCCCACCACATTCACAAAAAAGCACTGAAATGGAGTAAACCTTTTGGTGCCCTCAGTATTTGAGGGACAAGGGAATTATTCTCAGAGAGGTATCCCTCAACATTTTCCTACAATCCCATTCTATATCTGTAATTATTTTAAGGTGCACAGACTATAAAAATGCTGGCTCACAGGAAACTTATATAGTTCAATATAAGGGATAGCAGAGAGCAAAGGGGAAAGCATGTATGTATATCCAAGATGGCTATCATAAGGTTGTTTCTTTCAGCCCCACTAAGTAAACTGACTCTGTTGCTACTGCATGAATGAGTATGTCATTTCACCAGCATGTGCCCATCTCTTCCCCATTCCCTGTTAGAGGATAGCTGGCTGCACAGAGCAACCCTGCACCCCCAAGGCTTCCTCCCCTTTCTGGCAGATGAGGGAGCGACGACACGTCAGCATGTAGATGTCTTTTGGAGAAAGAGATGCCTGGCATCCGAGAAGAGGCTCGCTGCCTGCCCTGCTTCTGCCAGATGAAGCATCAGCCACAGATCAGTGTCTGGCAGCATTCATCTCCCAAAAAATTATTGCTGTAGACATGTAGACCCCACCTCCTGGTGCTCCGGAGCCAGTCACTCCCTGAGTGGATGAAGGGAAAACCTACACAACCTTGTACCTCACTGTTATGGTTTGAGAAACCCATTTATTGTCGTTTAGACAATTATTCTATCACCCAATGATCTCTCCCCACCTGAAGAGGGGAATTGGGCACAGCAAGGAAACATGAGGATTGAAATATAAATAGATTTAATAGGATAAGACTAAATAATTAACAATAATAATAAAGAACCAATATTAATCCTGATATTGATATAAGATATACAAGAATTATACTCAGCCCGTTCTATCAGCAGGAAGCTGTGCACTCCCTGCAGGGACAGCAAATGTCAGACACTGTGAATGCTTCGGGAGGACTGGAAGGGCTCAGGGGTCCAGCACTGGGGCAAGGAGTTCTCCGGACTGGCGCCATCAAGGGAGAGAGAACTACACAGCAAACTTTTCTAATTTATATTGAATGCGACACCCATGGCATGAAATAATCCTGTTGGCAGCTTGGGTCCAATGCTCAGGCCTTGTTCCTCCTCATCCCTGCACCTGGCGAGTCTCAAAACCACTGAGACTTTTAATCCCGCATAGCCTAGCGGGCTACAAAGTAAATATTTTCACAAATTCAGACACTAGAGTCTTCTAATAGCACACTTTTCCCCAGCATAAGAAAAGAAGCAAGTTCTGTTCCCTCAACCCAGGACACTCACACATTCCTTGTTGCCTCTGACCCTGGTTTACTTTGTTCACATGCATACACACTAGGGATTTAGCCTTTCCCCAAAGCATCTCCTTTTAAAGGATGGAGCAGAAAAGACACAGAGACATATCTAACCTTAAAGCACAGCTGCCTGCTCCCGCAAGATCACCGACAAAAGGAAAAAAAAAAAAAAAACACTGCCTCCTGGCACAGTAACTACAGAAATAATGAAAATCTAGTAAAAAAGCCTTTGAAATATATTACCTTAAACCCCACATTCTTCATTAGATCATTAGCTAGCGCACATTTGTACTCATATTAGCCAGGATAAATTTCAAATGAGAGAAGAATAATGTCTAAATCTTCATAATATTTATCTCCTCTTTTGGGAGCACCTGTAGTTCACCCTCATAAAACTATTCAAAAGCTTTTCCATCAAACAGTCTTTATTCCTGCAATGCAATGTAGTCACATGAAGATAATAGAAATTTCCAAACTGGGTAGATCTGGCTTGCTTTCAAAACAAATTTGTCTGAAATATATTAAATTTGTAGATGTTCTAAATATTTTTAAAAAAAAAATAAATCTAAACAACTGGAATTTAACTTTCTTTTAATTAGGAGTACATCTTACAGGATCCTAATCTACTTCAGGTTTAACAAAGGACTTAATGTTACATAGCTGAATACTTTGTTGATCTTGGTGGAACTAACTATTGATTTTACTGGAAGTTACTCAACAATGTGCGTAACTGAGCGCACATAGTTAAATGTTTTACCATGTCCTGGATAAGCTGCTGGTTTCATTCATTTCAATACTTTAATTTCTGCAAAGCAATGCTTACTTACATCAATCCTTCTTCCAAAACCCCATTGTTCTTCCCAGCAGATTATAATTTTACAAGCACATTGAGCAGCAAGAGACAGATAGCATACCTGCAAGTGCTACTCTTCTGCATGACGTCAGCTCGATGATAGCCAGAGAGTTTACAAAAACCGTCATTACTGTAAACTACAGGCCAGTCCACAATCTGAGCATTTCCCAACAAAAAACTGGACTCTGAAAAGAGAAAGAGAGAAACAGAGCTGTTGTCAGTGGCAAAGCACACTTAAATCCTCCATGTGTTACACAGCAGATGCCAAGTTATTCATGGTGGTGACTTCTAGAGTGAAATTTCAGAGGGAGCTGAAAATCAAAAGGGGCATTAGAAAAGAAATCATGATCAAACAGGATAACTCCTAGTAATGCAAGAAGCTTCTTGCACACCTAAATACTGATATAAGGACCAATGCTTTAACAATTTATTCACAACACGTGGGCAAGGTATCATGCTTGATTCTCATTCTATACGTGTCTTGAAATCAACGTTAAATTAATTTGTGGACTGAGTTTTAAAGGCTGAACCTTTAAAACTGTCTGCCGCCCTGCCCATCTTAAAAAACCCCTCAAAAATTGCTTGTTGCCAACCTTTTTTTGCCACGATTCCTTTCCCCAGTGCAGACTTATCACACCAGAGGCTGGTCTCGTTGATGAATGGCCACTAGCATAGTTACACCTGGTTTAAATCTGCCACTGAGGGTGCTGGGCCCACCCAGACCACCTCAGCAGCCCCCCACCAGCCACCGGCTCCCAGCACAAAGCAGCTGCTCTGCCCAGCTTCAAAAAGGCATCAAAAAGAGCTCCTTTCCAACCCTTTACACCCAAGGCCTTCAAAATACTTGATAAGGCATTCACTAAACTAACCAAATCCACCAGAAACTTGGGAGGAAACAAAACATAAAGCCAAACTATTGATAATTTTAAAAAAACTCATAAAATTTGAAAAAAATACACAGTAGAAGTACCTTGGTAGATTGTATTGTATTGGTAAGGTTGGATCAGATATACAGCATATATACTAGAAACTTGAGCGCATAATAGAATAGAACATGGGGGGTTTTGTCATTTCCTTTGCTTATTTGATTTCTTTGTTTAAGTAAATAAGGCTTATTCATGTATGTGTGTCCTATTCCAGCCAAAGAGAAATCTTGAATCAATGTCTGCATCTTGTTAGAGACCAATTAATCTAACTGCAGGCACAAAGATGTAGAAATCCATGTTTCATTAATGCAGCTGCTCAGTCAGAAGCTTGATAAAATTTAAGGAGGAATAGATCGGCATCTGATCCTCAGATTTTATTGTGCACCCAAGTCCCAGCATCCACAAGACTCCACACCTGCCCTACATTTTATCAGGAGTGATGTTATCTTCTCCAACTGAGGCACATATTAGTTCTTCACTATTTCTACAATTTATCCACCTCAAAACTCCAGGCAGATTTAACTTTACAATTGCCAGTCCATACCCAGATGTAAACATGCAAACTGCATACTGGATGGTAGGACACTTTGAGAGAGCTTTTTTTTTTTTTTTGCCATAATTTCTTAAAATTGCAGAATGCAAAAGGGCAGAGGAGCTTTTGTTTTGAATCCTCTGCTAATTTTCTATATTCTGTGAGATCTCCACTTTGGAGCCTAACCTTGGTCAACAATAGAGACTCCTTAGTAGAGAACACAACATTGGGGTTTCTAGGAGTTTTGCATAGCTGGAAAAGACTGCCCTGTATCATGTCATCACTGCCAACCATTCATGAAAGTCCGTTTCTGCAGTTACCTCCCCCGAGACTGGATCCTAACAGCCAGTTTTGGACAAAATCTATCTGCATGCCTGCATTCCACGTTTCTGCAGCTCCATTATACAGTTTCCTCACTAGAAAAGATCAATAACAGTTGTGTCTTGGGTTAAGATTTCCACCCACCTGACTATGGCAAATTCCCCTCTGATCAATGTCCACCTGGCTGCTTGAACCTGGTGTAAGAGACATGGGTTGGAGAAACCTCTTTTCCTCTCCACCTCCAGTTGCTATAGGGCAGCCTAACACCAAGACAAGTCTGTTTCCTACCAAACACAACTGGCTGCACTTTCCTTCTGGGCTCCTTCGCCAGCAGCATATTGGGCCTCAAAGCAAGGACGCTCAAGCCAAGGGCACCTTGATGTCTCCCTGTGCCCTGCTGTGATGATTCTGTGGTGAAATCCAGTAGCAGCCTCTCAGCACAAGCCAAGTCTTCATTCAAGCAGAACAGGTATAGCAAAAGACAAGTGTGCTACAGACTGCAAATTGACTTAGTTCTTCCTGAGATACATCCGTACTCATTGCACACAATAGGGAGGAAACCTCCACCCAGACTACAGGTATTCACCCAATGGCAGCCCAGGGACATGGGTGCCATTGGGTGCACTTCCATCCTGACATCCCAGGTTTATTCCCGGTCTCTCCCCTTCCACTAATGACCCACACTCGACATTAGTTAGTTCGAGTGAGACCAAAGACCTTTTTTCGAGTGAGACAAAGGACTTTTACACAGTCTTTTCTAAAGAATGGACATGAGCCCTGCAACACCACACACCAAGCACTGCCCCCCTCAGGGCAGATGCCTTCTGCAAGACAGACCGAGGCAGATCTAGACACCACAGAATAAAATGGCCGGTGCACAGTTACAGTGCACCAGCCCTAAGCAAACTCCAAGACTAAGAAGGAAAGCTGGAGTAAAACTATCCCAGACCCCCATCCGCAGTTAGTACTGACTTAACTGTCATCTCTCTCTTCACTGTCAGCTGATTTCACTGTCGTCATGAACACAAAGATCCTCTGTGACCCAAAAGCAGCATGCTATCTGGGAAGCAGAGCTCATCATGGCAATGTGGAATCCACCACAGGAGAAAAGATGCAGATTTCATGAACATGCAAGCTCCTCCCTGCAACACTCACTGCTTCAGGGAATGTTTCTAGTTTGAGCGTGTGGTTGGGCCAACAGAGGTCCTCCATTTTTGCCTGTACAGACAGACTGACAATTCTCTTCACAGCTGCCCTCCTTGTTTTGATCTTACAGTGGCCCAGATTGGGGAATTATCATAGATCCCAGCATAGATCCCACAGACATATGTGCCTGCACATCTCAGGTAATAAGGGGGAGACAACCAGGGCTCTGCATGGATTTTGTCCTGATGTGGAGTGATGACCTGTCCAGGACGTACATCCAAGCCCAGAAGCTGTCAAACATTCTCACACTCTTCAGTTTACTCATAGTTCTGGTGACCAACCTCAAAAATATATGTGAAGAAGGGTCTCAAATCTACTTAACACTTTCACCCTCCACATCTCTCGCATTCAGTAGCAAACCAGCTCTTCGCAAGCCACAGGCTGCTCCGACAGACCTACAAATATCTCAGGTTATGCCATGGGTCGTGACAGCCCTCCTGTGCCTGCACAGCTTGTCTGTACAATTATAACAAGTCCGATGCAACCCGGCTACCTCCAGCCAATTGCACACGCAGTGGAACTGGCGAGTGCAGGGGCATCAAATGGAATATACCAAGAACACAGTGGGCAGGCTGCAAAACAGCCATTTCCAGACACACGGTTGTTTCAGAGTCTCAAAGCTGACAACTTCAAGCACTAGGGCTGTCGGGTCTGCACCAAAGACAGAACAAAACACTCAGTACCATCTATTACCCTCTTGAAATAAGTAGTTTTCATGATTATAGTCTTTTAGGAAAGCTCTGCAGCTTGGGAAGTGGGGAAGCATGCCCTGGACACGGTTTGTTTTTGGATCCTGAGGTAATAGAGACACTGTAAATAGATGACTGATAAGAATCTGTCACCAGATTAATCAAGATCTTTGCAAGCTGTAACTTAAAACACCTACCATGCTCAACCACTAGAATTTAAAGGGACAACCCTCTTTTTTTTATATATATAGATGTGACATTAATTTCAATTACATTTTGCATTCATTAAATTAATGTCATCTAATTGATGGTTCACCAGTATAATAAATAGTGCTGTACATTATTTGTTACATTTCAGGTAAGTAATATTCCAGATCTAATCACTTCTTACTTTATGAATCTGGCATGTCTTCAGAATGCTTATATACATAGAAAAAAAAGCTGTTCAAGACTCCTTAATTTGAAAATATGACAATATAGTGTTGAATTCATTATAAATTAAGTTTCTTGAAATATGCACTATTTTATGTACATTAGTATATGTTCTTCCCAGATCAAATTTTTACTGCCACCACAATCTAAGAAAAAGCTTAGGTGTGTTTTATTTTACAGTTCTTATCCACACACATTAATTCTGGCTTCCACTTCTGGGACCTGAAGTAGTTGCCTTGGTCAAGAAGGGGAGGGAAAAACCAGTTAATTGCAATTAACCTGCAACCTTCTGTGCTTCTGAAGAATAAAAGTCCTCCTGCACAAACAGTACAGTTTCTGTCATGACTGCAATAAACGAGGCCACTGGGTTCAATCCTCAAGTTTCCTTGACCTACTAAATTTACAGTAGTTTCAATGTTTGTTCCTTTCAGCCTGCTAACTCACTGTTGAAAAAAAAAAAAGAAACACATATTATCTGCTGCTTCACAGCCCTTATGAGAAATAAGTAAGCAGAAAATGCAGCATTATAATTAGAAATAGAGCCAAGCAAATAAAGTTCAGATTCACATGTGTGTATTTTACAGCTGTGCCCCCGATTCAAGCCCAGGGAGCTCTAATTACAGTGGGAGCTCTTTCCTCTCCGTCTGGAGAGACCTTTCTCACTGCAGCTCACAGGGACATGCTTCCGTCCCTTCACTACGTCAGACAGGTAACCCAGTGCAGGAGTTATACATGGATGCTTCAAGAATCATTTGTCTCTAGAACAAGTACACAGACTGATCAGAAGAGGGACAAGCACCTTTCATTGCCCTTTATTCCTCTGCCAGTGAATTCCTACTTGCACTTGATAACACTGTATGTTCCCGCTCCTGTCCTCCACCTAAAATATGGAACGGAGTATAACCACAAGGTCTTGCTGAGTATCTTTACAAACGTGGTTATGAAGGAAGTGGGAACCACTAGCGTAGCAGACTCACATGGACGTGGGTGAAAAAAAGGAGATCAGGCAATTATCTCCTATAAGCTGAACTATAAATGGCCATAGAATCACATAATGAATAAACAAGCCAGGTTGTAAGGGACACTCCAAAGTCATTTGGTCCAACCACATGCCCAAAGGAGGGCTGACTTTGAAGTCAGACCCAGGCCATACCCATGAGTCATTCACTGCAGAAAATGACAGGGAACTCAATACCATGATACAGAGCAAATTGCTCTCTGTAGTCCAAAGAATAACAGAAGGTGAAAAGCATGGGGTAGATTTACTCCAGGAGGATGCAGAGAGTACAGGAGCGAGTACAGGAACTCCAAGGCCCTCAGCAGTGCTGCTGGGACATGACAGCTGAGAGACACTGCATGGCTGCAGAGAGCCCTTCCTGCTCCCCCTAGGTGTTACCCAGCTCTCTTAGTTATGACAAAATACATCCCGAGTTAAAAACAACCAACATGCATGAAATGCGTTGTAAAGATAACTGTTTTTCTCTTGTGCTGTTGGAAGGAAAAAATACTCCGTGCTTCCCCTTCTGTCTTGCACCCACTTGGAGGGGGGGCTGCTGTTACAAATGCAAAGGCATAGTCTGTCAGTGCCACGGGAAGCACGGGTGTGCTGGTTGCAGGCACTGGCATGCGGTGGGTCCACCGACCCACCAGCAGACTGGCCGTGCCCTTTTGATTGCATCCTGGATGCAGCATGTCCAAATCAGTATTTCCATGCACACAGCCACAGTTTTTTCCATGTACAGTTTAGCCACATGTCTTTGGTTTAGAAGCCCTTTAAGTATTTGATCATAGGATGTCAAGGACATTTGACTTAAGAAGTGGAGGAAACTAGAAACCACACAAATGCTATGAATAGAAGCTAGGGGAAGAGATGGCCCATTTATGAACTCGGTCAAAGTGGATGCATATGTTACTTTATTTAGGCTCATATCAGAGAAAGAAACCCATGCAATCTTTAGTTCTTTACTTATATTATAGTGCTAAACCCTCCCGTTTCATGGCATATCTCTATTTTTATGGTATTATGAAATCATGAGCCATAAGTTTCCATGTAAAATGTATCCCAACCCCACAAAACCTGATACTGGGACGACTATGATATCAAACATATCTTCACTTTTCTAAAAGATAATAATCAGATGAGGCATTATCAACTATTAGTGATACTCAAAAGTAACAGCTGAGCTTTCATAAAAATCTATGCTCCTAATACCTGAATGACTTGCATTTGCGCCTAGAATAATACAAAGTCATTAAAGAAGATTGGCGTTCAACAATATTCCTTGGAACCAGAGCAAATCATTCAAGTATATCAAACTCTTTCTCTAGTTGAGGTTGTTACAGTATAAACAGCATCAAGCGAGAGGCTGTGCTCTCTCTCTCCTGAAGTCCAGGAGTGAAAAAACAGGAGTGAAAATGTTTTTATCTGTTGGAAGTGGGAAGAATAATATTATTTATACATAATGATGTATTCAGAGAGCATTGTAACACACAGGAACACATATCAAGATACTAAAGCAAAGCGTTATATCACCACAGGACTACATTTTGCAAATTTTTCATTCACACAATCATTACAGTGCTTGTAATCCAGCAGGAGTTTGCCTTAATGATGTATATATATATATACATATTGTCTTTATTGAATGGTACTTACTGGCTATTCACATGACTAAGTGTAAAACATAGTTTCACAATATATTGGCATTGGAAGCAAAGCCAGTTCATGAAGTTCCCAGCTACCACTCCCACTCCCTCCCAGCCACTGAGACCCCCACATCCCTGTGGGCCACCCCTCAGCCATGCCCTTATGACTAGTTGTAGGGTGACATGAGGACACGGGTCACAAAACTGATCTGAGTTAAAAATAACCCCACTGAAAATAAAAGGTATTATTTTTAACTTGGAACATTTCAAAGATATGGTTTATGGTGTGATGCCATGGACTGTTTTAGTGACACAGCTGGTGTGGTGGCAAACTGAGAGAATGGGATGGAAGCGGGAGGGGAGAGGCCGGAAATCCTCAAGCCAGCATCACTGCCATGCACGGTGGAACAATGCCACAGAGCAAAGTTTGCAAAATCTGCCCTTCTCTGCAATTTCCTTTGGCATTCTTACTTGGGTGCTATTATTACTGAAGGTTGGGGTACTTACGCCATGATGCCCGAGAGATGAAACATTTCAGCTGTTATGTATGACAAGTAACTGTACAGGAAGACAAAGAGTGGCTCAATCACTCGGATTTTATGGGTGAAACGGGTGGTAAAGGCTGCTACAAATCCCAAAAGGATTCCAATCAATACTCCACCGATCCCCACTATAAAGAAGTTAGCAATCCCAGCGAATATGTCAATAACTTTAATTGTGCGCATCTGGCAGAAAGACTTGAACAAATTGTACAGGACCTATGAGGAAAAAGAAAGCACATTATGTTTCTGAACTCTTCTTAATCTCCCCTCATGTCATTATGTTCCTCTGCTTCAATGTTGTACTCTGAATTTCTCTATCTACCTTGAATTCATATTTGAGATATGCTGTTGTTTACCACCAGCATATTACTTGTCATCTGTAAGTATCAGGGAGATACACAAAGAAGGGTAAATAGCATTATTCCCATTTTTGCAAATGGGACAGATTTCTTAACTCATGCCATTCTGCAGGCCAGAAGCATAGATTTACATAACCTTTCTTTAAATTCATTTATTTGCAGAGCTTCTAGTTTCTCCAGAAATGAGTCATTTCAGATTTTTCCCAGAATAAAATAAATATAAAAGGAAGAGGAAAAAACACAGTTTCATAATCAGTGAAAATTCACATTATTTTCAAATGTGTTTGATGTACATAAGACATCAAGAGCTGCAGTACTGAATTAGACCATAGATTCATCTGGCATGGGGGGGGCTGAGGGGAAAAGACAGTGACCATCCCAAGGAGTAGAAGAAACATGACATTTATGGCGTGCTCTTTCTCTGACTTATTAACCATTAGGAATCCAACGGTTTAAAGATTTTTAAAACTTTAGGTTATTTCTAGAGATTTGGATTTAATTCCCATTAAAAGACCTGTTAGCATGTGTTTTCCCAGTTTAATTTTCAAAGTGTTTGTAACCATCCTCCCAAACAAACTTGGTCAATGGGATTATCAAATTTTCTTAATCAGAGAGGCTTTTTCTTTTACACAGGAAATAGATACAAGTGTAAAGCCTACCTTTTTCTAATACCCCGTATTTTAGTTACTACAAAACAGAAAACAATGAAATTAGTTACATTTACAGAAACTTTAAGGGGTCTCCCATTTACTTGGGAAATTTAAGCATTGCCTGGCAGTGCATGTACACTCCCAGCCATGTGGTACCATGATGGCTACGCGGTTCCCTTGTAGAGATCTAAGCTTGGTCAGATGAACCTACTCCCATCACAGTGGGTTCACAGGCCAAGCCACTGTGGTCACAACAAACACCTGACTAGTCATCTTGGACAGCTTGCAGGGGTTAAACCTCTGCTTTCTTTCTGGACTTAGTAAACCAAACAGGTCTTTCTATCAGAAATGCTATTTGAGAACAATTTTTTTTTCAGTACTTGCATTGTGCCAACAATGTAGGTATTTGAACAGTAAGTGACCGGGAGGGATTTGTCGTGCTTGCAGTCTTGTTCTCTCTCACATGACAGAAAGTAACCTGTTCAGCTCTTCTCAGCCAAAATCTAATAGGTCTTACAGAGGTAAAAGTTCTCACTATAGGCTAATGCAAAGACATGGCTTATTATGGGCCCTTCGGGGTAAATGAAAGGAAAGAAATGAAAAAGAAAAGAAAAAAATATATTCCAGTGCAAGCATGAAAAAAGAAGGTTAAATCAAACCTGGCATGGTCCCCACTGATTTTCATTACAAAGCAACAAACAGGACAAGAGCGGGAGTGTGGACTATTTATTTGATAACAATGATGCCCTCCTAGGAGAAGTGTTTTTCACCTGGACAAACCCCTTCATCTTGCTGCTCTGAGGCAGATTCCCAGCCTTTTAGCCCTGCTCCTTGTTACTATGACCTATGCAGGACAGGAAAGTAATGCCATAGGTTCCATTGGTTTTCTGCCTGTTTTTATTTGTGGACCTTATGGATTAGCATAAGGAGAAGTATACCAGAATTAAGCCTACTGACAACAGATGTGCGTTGTTGGTCACTTTACAAGAGCCTCTCAGTCCACGGACTCCCAGGACTCCATGAGTCACAGACTAAAATAAGAATACTATTGACTTGTGCTGTTTGAAAGGAGAGGAGTTTCCCCATGTCATCTGTTGAAACTTGGGACTACCCCTGTGTCATGTTATTCTTCAAGACACCAACAGAATTTGATCTGGCAGAATATTCCCTTAGTATGTATTAGGGAAGATGATTATTTTATTTAATTGGAGCTTTAAATAGCCTTTTTTTATATTTTAAAAAGTAACTATAGAAATATATAAGGCAAGTCTCCAAAGTGAGGCCACTGAGAGTTGCTTATAAAGAAGCATGTAACTTTGATCTGCTCAAGCAACAGCTTTTCCACAGCATCACCTCCTCCTCACAGTGAAGTATTCACCCTGCAAACAGAGTGGAGTCTGTTGTTTCTATGTACAGACATCCCAATAAATCTCAAGTCTGTTGCCGTAAATTATGTGAAAGAAGAAAAGCAACGCTCTCGTTTGTACCTCGGATCAAAACCAGACCGCCATGGTAAAAGCAGCAACTAGGACTACAGAATGTCATGAACATGATTTTAATCTCGTTCCTATTGTTCCTTATTTACATTGCTGTAAATGAGATCAAAATCAGGTTCACTTCCCTTTTACTCTACAGCAGCTCAGTTTTGCAGCTCTCCCTAAACTTTCAGGTGAGTTAAACAAACAACATCAACTCTGGTCACATTTTGTAATGCATTTGGTATGAGAATGGGTTTTTTTTCCAAGTTCAAAATTTGCATTTACTCAACATCCTTCAACTGAACTCACTAAAGGTTATGCCAAAGAACATAAATCATCAATCACCTTTTAATTTTGTCTCACAGTATCTGTGCTCTCCCTAGACACTAATTGCTTATTTTTATCAGTTCTCGGTTATTAGTTTTTAATTCTGAAATTACTTTAAAGCACACTAAAGTACTTTTTTCAGTAGAGGTGGAATACAGAGCACAGCTGTAATGTTTTCTAACATGAGAACAATATTATTGTAGTGACACTGGCTCCTCCTTTGTGATTTTAAGCCTAGAATTGAAATTTGAACTGCTAACACTCAACTTCAACTATGATCTTGCCATTTAATATCACTGTGCTAGTTACCAGTGACCCAGTGTTCCGGTAAAGCGACAACACTGAACAAGAAGCCAACTAGAAAACACTCCTCAGCCAAATTCAAGCTCCAAAATTCCATCAGTGGAGGAAAAGGATCATTCAAATGCACAGGTGTATCGCAAAAACTGCCAGGCATGAAAGACCATCTGAGAAACACAGCAGAGCTGAGATTCCTGAGAAAGCACACATTGCTTTGTATCTAAAATGAAGGTGTGATAGCAGGTTTTCTGAACAGGGAAAGCATAGATGACATTGCTATCCTAATTAAGCTTTTATTAGGAGCAGCCAGGCAGCACAAGGGGGAT
>JAOXNG010000009.1:2647228-2660490 GCA_028566535.1 Scolopax minor | reverse complement strand
CGGTGCTGCAGCAGTAAGTAGTAGCATAGGGGCTTGACGTGTCGTGCATGCAGCCGCATGTCACAACAAATGATCTACAAGGCAGAATTTTTGCTTTGTGAAATTTCTACTTGGAAGGAAGTCTGGCCATTTTATCTGGGCTGAAATACAAAACATAAGGCTACTGGTTGCCTTCTTAGGTTGACTTCTTAGGAAGTCAGAGGAAAAAATAATGAAGCTTCTTTTTCTTCTTAGGAATGGACAACTTTTTGTTCTACTGTTATGATTATTATTGGCAGTGATAACACAGTAAGAAAATAAGATATTGTGGACACAAAAAAAAAAAAGAGGCAAAAGCTTTAAAAGTGTTCTTATTGGGTTTGCAAAAGCTTGTATTGGAGTAGATTATATATGCTGTGGCACTGTGTTTATTGTGTAGGGTGAGATCTATAAGATATGGTGTTGTCAGAGAGCTCAGCTGTGACATAAGGTCACACTTACATTCCACGGCTGCTGTGCTGGCGAAGTGGAGCTAGTGTATTCCTGACCTCCAAAGGTCTTCTAGAGATGAAATCCATCAACTGTTGAAACCATTGAAAGATTGGAGGAGGTAGTATTAAGGACCATATGCAAAAGCTAGGGAGAAGACATTGTTTCTCCTTATAGGAGAGTTGTGTTAGAAAATTCTGGAATTATGTATTACCATCAGAGTTTCAAGCTGGGCTGTGGTAGGGGAAACATAAATGAGTGTCTGCACTATTATTTTCCTGGGCCTTGGTGCTGAAGTAGTTCTCCCTCTTTCATAAATGCCCCTCTATTTTGAATCCAAACAGAAAGAAAAGAAGTAATCTCAGCATAGCATGTTGTGACTGAAACAGACAGGTAATTCAGCATTCTTTCTCAGCAGACAAATATAGTGACTTCTAGTCAAATAAAACCTAATTCCACCCCAACAGCTGCCTGAAGTCGTTGATGGCTGTGATTTGCTTGGGTTGTGTGACAAAAGTGTCTGGCAGTTTCTTATAATGCAACTGTTACTAGTTTTTCTTGGCTTTTTTCCTTACTAGTTCAATGAGGGGTGGGGTGGGTGTTAAGAAAGCTCTAGATTAAAACATGAATGTGTTTGGATGTGAAGGCTTATGGCTCTAGTAGACAATGTAGGCACACAAGAGAGGTTTCAGAGGAGCTGCATAACACGTCAATTTAAGGAACCTGCAGCCTCTGCTACTCATTGAAATTGCATTAAGTTGTGTTCTTCCCATGAGTAGTCACTTCTTGGAAAGAAAGCTTCCGTAGGGTCTTCATACTTTGTGCGGAGCTCTTGCTCACAGCTCAGAAGTGTCAGTGATGAGGGAGGAAAAGGTTATGTGCAGGGGAGAGCAGCAGAGTCAGTTAGGTGATGCTGAGTTAAATCAGCGTCCGACCGAGACAGCTTTGTGACTAATCCTGCCATGTTTGGACTTCTGACCTCTGGAGTTTTGATCTTGTTAGCAGCTCAAGTGCTGTGTACAGTACTGTCATGCTACTTAAAAGAATAAATATGAATTTTCATATTTCATTCCACTTCTTACTCTCTTTCATGTACATTGTCTGGTGAAGCTAAGATCCCAGGCCCTTTGCTAAAGTTGTGGGGAAAAATAAGGGAAAGAACTTAGTGTGATTACCAGTATTCAGTTAAAATTGCTACATAGTCGGCCACAAGGGATTTTGAGTTTAAGGGATTTAAAATCAGCTTGGACTGATATTCTTATATATTCTTATATATTCTGTATACTTATTCAGTATAACTGAATTATATTCAGTATAACTGAATAAGTACTGAATAACTACTGGATTTTCTTTTTGGATTATTTGTGTTCGCCACCAGCATCTGGTTTTTTCCACATAAACAAGGAAGTGCTAGCAGCAGCCAACTTGCAGTTATTCCCTCTAGATCAAGGAATGTGGTATGTATTGCAGGCTAATGATGAACATTAATTTAAGCAGCGTTTCCTTAGAAGTGAAAGTTTGGGCAGAGAATAATTGTTGCCAGAACAAAAGAACTAAATTAGTTGTCTCCATATTTATATAAACATACTTTTGCTGCAGTTCCCAGGTTTGGGGAAGAACAGACAAGCCAAGACTGTGTTCGATGAAGGGTTCACTTTTGTGTTTTCACGATTCATTTAACTTTGAGCTTATTTCCTAGAGGATAAACTCTGGTATCCTGGATATGGAGAACATTGAAAGCTCAAGACTCTTCCATGTGGTGATTAAAAACTGGGAAACTGCTTCAGACTTGTAATTCGACATAATCTTCAATGCTATACTTAGACAAGACAAAGGAACAAGTTGGTTTTCTCAGCCGTCTTTTAGGCAGTTGACTGACAGAAGATGAGGAAAAAAAACCTCAGAGTATGCATCTTTGCTAAATAAATTGTTTCTGAAAGCATGTAAGGAGATTTGAATATAAGGTTAAATTAATGAGTATGTGAGAATAAAAACATCATAGCAAGGGTGTCCAAAAGGGATAAGGGAGTACCCAACTCACCCAGATTTGAAGATCAATAGCTGTCATACAAAGTTCTTAGTCTTGTTGCCAACAGTGATTTTTTGGTAACTAATCTTTTGACATTTTTTGCCTCAGTCTTAGCTGTGTGGCAATATAGTGGAAAGTAGGGAATATGCTTTTTCTCTTGGCCTGTATGGTGACAGATTACCAACTGTTAAGCACTGTGAACCTGTTAATTGGTAGTGTGGGTGAGGCTACCAAACTGTTTATTAATGTTAAACAATTGGATTTGTCTGGACACAGAGATTTTCATTACAATGCTCACAACAATACCCTTGAAAATTCATTTGTGTGTGGCTGTCACGATGCATTAGAGAGAGAAAACAGACACATTTCCAGCTTCTTTTTTTTTTTTTATAACTGCACAGTGATTTCATTGCCATCATGCTTTTTGCCTGCTTACACATTCATATGGACTCCTCTAAATAGCAGGTTACATTTAGGAGTAAAGAGTTTATGCATTCTTCTAGAAAGCCATCCCAATCACATATATTTCTCATCAAAAAGATTTTCCTTCACTATCTGATAAAGTTTGAAGTTTTGAGCATTTCTGAGAAGATTGCTTGGGAAGAGACAGAATGCTATAAATTGTAGCTAAAAATACATTTTTTTCTGTAACTGTCATAACAACATTTGAGCTAATTGATTCTCAGTAGAATAATGACATACGGTATGTAGTGAGAATATTCATGAAGGAACCTGTGAAAACCTAGATCTGCCTTATTCCCCCAGTAAATCTGGAAAATTCATTAGAGTCCTCTACTTAAGAAGAATTAAAAATAAGCCATCCTTGGAGATTCTTTTCAGTCTGATTTGAGGACAGTTGGAATTCCTTTAAGTGTCAGTGAATTTAGATTTGGCAGAACTCCAGTTCCAATGGCTTTCTTTTTCTGCATATGTCCTGGGAGAAGACCAGAGGAATTTAGAGAATATCGGTGAAAAGCGGAGTTGCAGTACAAGGAGCGAGTAACAAAAAGAAAGCCGTAGGCATATGAGGGAGAATATAGCGGCTGTCTGTGAAGTTATTAGTTCAGGAAATGGGATGATTGAGGCAACTCATAGGTTAACTTCAGAAAAGTGGACTTAAGACAGTACTAAGTGTCACTTACATTCTGTGGTGTCTGAAGACGTTTGCATGTTCCATAGATTTAGCAAACTGGGTGTGATTTGGCAGCTGCCGTGCAACTCGCGGTCTTTGTGATTTCCAGTGTTGTGTTTGTGTAGAACTTTCCACTGGTTGAAAGTGAGGTGAATGTGAAGATGTGGTAGCTTTTTTAAGCAGACTTTTGAAATTATCCACAACATGAAGCCAAAACATGAAGAACTTGAGGGGAGATTTTGGTTTGCAGAACAGAAGAACCCAAAGCATCAGGGTGTTCCAGACACACTACAGAAGCAGGGCATCTCTTCTTACAGTGTGACCTGTCAGTCAGCAAAGTGATTTGTAAAGGTGTTGATTTGGACCATCCACATCTCCTCAGCTGCCGTACAGGGGTGTTTTCCTGCCTGAATCTGCAGCTACGCTTGCTGATAGTTGAGGCCACAAGTGCAGCCGACTTTGAATGTAGGTTGAACATAATGAGGTTAATTGGTCTGATGGATTGTTTATTTGCTCTGAAAATCATGAAGATTGCAAGAGCTTGTTTGCTTCCTTCTTTGAAGCAGAGTCACATTTCTGCATCCCCCAAAAGCCTCCTGTTCTATGAGCTCGAAAGCTCTTTGTTAATTTACTTGGTACTGCAACTGGGGATAAATGCTGGGGGTTTTTGAGAGGAATCCAGGTGTTTTGAGTTCTTGATGCAGTCCATGTTAGGAATACTCTTTAGGTATGAGAACTCGAGCATTTCTGCCCACAGCAAAAATGTCAAACATGTCTTCATAGGATCCTGCTGGTTTTTATTAGTGCGTGTAATGTGGTATTGGCCAGAGTTGTGCTGGCTGCTGTCTGTGCTGACGCTGTTCCGTCATTGATGCCAACAATGTGGTGCTGTCTTGTTCTGCTGACTCTGTGCCAGACATCTGCTGGTTGTGGCTGGGGTGCGTCACCCACTGAGCTGAGGAGATCTGGGATCACTGGGGCATGACCAGGAGCACTTGACAGCCACGAGGTCTCAGCAGGAGACTCTGGAATGTAGGCCAAAGCAGACATAAAGCCTGTCATGTTGTTATAGTTTCATTTGCTTATGGCTGCACAGAGGCAGTTGCCTGAACTCTGGGCTTTATTTATTTTTACTGTTCTTCAGAGAAACTTTACTTTGTTAGAATGGTAACTGGCAGCAGGCATATTATGTACAGTACAGAGCACAGAGGGCATTCATGTGGAATCTGCTGATCTCAGCTTTCTTTCAAATCCATCAGAGGTGTTCTAGGCTTTTGGTATCTTTTAGTAATAGATGGTAATCTTCTTCCTATGGTAAAAAGCAGAAGCAGTCGTGTTTCTGCAGCTTTTCTCTAGGCATAAAAATGCTGAAGTTGAGGACAATCTCCGTGAATTCATGAAAAAGAAACTTTTCAACATCATACATGTAAGGAAAGGGCAACAGTGGCTTTTGTTGTGTGAAACCTGTATTGATAATGTCAGGGAGTATGGAATGATTCTCTGTCAGTCTCAAACAGGCATAAGGCATTTGGACTAGCAAAAGCTGAAGCTCCTTGGTTTTTATGTTGAAAAGCCTTTTTATGAAAGATGAAGACAGATATTTTTTTTTTTGACATGCTGGACATGTCTTGATTAAATCTGATAAAACCTTTTTTTGAGGGAATAAGAGGGAGAGAAGGGGATAACTAGATTAGGAAGTAACCTGCCAACAACTGGGAAATGGATTCTGGAGACAGACTGTCTCTTTGGGAGTGGAGAAGAGCCTCTGGCAGAAAACGTTGTGAACCCTCTGGGTGCATTAAATAATGTATGTACAAAGAAGATTGTCCCAACAGAAGAAGAAACAGCACTATCTGACAAAGAGCAGTGACAAAATCAATGTGATTTTGAAGGTCTTTTGTTTGCATGAAAGTAACTGCAGAATCTTGAAAACCATTCCTCTGACTCTATAAAGTAAATTATATGGGGAGCCTGTGCCTGGTGTTACTGACGCTAAAGAATTATGAACTTGCCCGGGTGTGTATGAATAGAGAGGCCATCTGTCAAGGGCATACCTTCTCAAGAATCAACTGAAAAGAAAGAAATTGCAAGGATTTATTGTGTATGTTGCAAATAGAAGTCATGATCTGTATTCTCTTACATGGATTCTTACACTGGGGAAGAATTGGTAATAGTTAAAAAGAACAAAATTACAAACAAACAAAACCCCCCAAAACTTACTGAAATGAAACACTGTGAGCACTCTGATGTGGAAATAATGTCCAAATGAAACACAAAAAATGACAATGAACTTCTAGCATTATGGAGACTTCAGTAAAGGAGAGAGAAACAGTACTCTTACCAAACTAAAAAAGGGAATAGGTGCAAATATAAAATGTACAGTTTCAAAAGAAAAATTCTGACAAACTATGCAATACAAGAATAGGGAACATTGATATTCCTTCTGCTGCTCAGATGCTTCAAGACCATTAAAGAATGGTGCCTGATTCCACAGATATTTATGATTTACAGGTCACAGTTGGAAATAAACATCTAATTCTTGGAAAGGCAGAGCAAAAGCCTCACTCGTTTTCAGCTGGTTAACTTTGGTGATTCTTTATTTAATATATAGATATTTGTTGATTCCAATCTGGAATACCCATTTGTTCACCATGCTGTTTGCAGAATTCAGCAGTGCTCTGGGTTCTGCTGTTTGGCAAGATGTCTAAAAGTTACTTGTTGCCATACCCCTGACTTTCCATGTTTCTGTCTCATTATTTCCCAAAGCATGCTAGCATTCTGAGGCACAGAATAAGCAATTGGTGTGAACAGAAGAGGTATTAACGCATATGGATTGTGAACCCAAACCCAGATTGTCAGTTGGTTTGCCTGCTAAGCCAGTCTTATCATCTTGTATATCTCAAAACAAGACTTGGCTGAAGCAGCGCTGTCTCAAGGTTCCTCCTTCCAGTTCATCTGGCCCTCTGCTGTCCTGTGGCAGACCAGCTCCCATGGGCAATTTCGGAAAGCACAGTGAGTGAGAAATCTGCTCTTCTTGATTGCCTGCTTCCCAAAACATGACTTTGTCCAACGGTAATGTATCACATGCGTTAACCTTGTGATGGGGAAAGAATCCAGAAAACAGATACCAAGAGCAAGCTTTTTCTGAATTAGGGTAATGAGCAGTAGTTGCGCTTGGTAAACTTTTGAGCTTTGGTGACCGGTCATTCAAGATGAATTAGAGGCTGCAGGTGACCTATAGATTTAAAATTTTAAATCCAAATAACCCTAATTATTACTTAATTACTTACTTAAATTCAGTAAGTAATTACTGAAATTACTTACAGTAATTTCAAGTAAGAGAATATTTGCTGAAGTCAATTCTGAAATTGAAAGCTTTGAAAAGGCGATAAGAATAGAATAACCTGGTTTATTATTGGTACGTAACACGAGGCAGTTGCAGATCAGGCCTCTCAGCCTGATCATGCCAGCCACTCAGCAGTCCCCTATGTGTAGACATATCTACACACGCACTAAATAGGCAGAGAATATTGTTCACTACATACCAATACCATGGGAATGGCTGGCTTGTATGGAGTATTTCTGAGAAATAAACTTAAATCTGACAGACATATCCTTATTGCGATATTTTGGCTTTTTTTTTTTTCAACTGAAAAAAAATGAGAGTAATTAAAAAGTGCGGTACGAGATGGTAACACTACTGCTGTGTGCAGCATATACTTGCTATTTCTTATATATTCTGTATTAATAGGATAATGTTTAAATATGTACTCACTTTACAGCACCGTACTGTACTCACTGTACAGCACTGTGCTGTAGAGAATTAAACAAAGTACTCCAGAGGCTTTGGCAGAGAGAAGGAAGAGAAGATTTAAGGACCTGTTATGGAGGGTACCTATTATGCTGTTTAGCCAGCAGAGACTGTTTTGCTTCATTTTATCTTGGTCCTGCTTGGTATATTTAAATAAATAAATAAAACCATCAGTACTTTTTGGAGAGGTTATTCCAGCGATACAACATTTAAATGAGATGTTTAACCTTAGAAAATGTTGCTATTGTAGAACACAAAAGCTTTTTTCAGTTGTTCATGTGGTTGTAATAGCCAAGGATGCATGTCTGGTTAGTGTAAGAAGAATGTGGAATAGTGTGTAGATGAGTAAAGGGACTACTAAATTTAGATTTAGGTCCAAATGCTCCTACATCTAGGCATATTTTGTACCAGACTGTAATACCTCTGAGTTGCATGAAGTGTGAGACTGTATTTACTTGAGTTCTTTATAAAATCTTATCAATCCTCGTTCACATTACTTATGTAAAGTGTAATGACTTCTTGAGATAGTAATAAATCCATACATTTGTATTATTTCTTGCTCCTTCTTGCTAGGCTATTGGAGCTCAGTCAGCACAAAGGGATAGTGCTGAGGGAGGGATTTTGATGTTAAGCCCTCAACGATGCAGGTTTCGTGCAGAGAGCAGCAGAGAGCTTGCTTTCCAGGCCTTTCCTGTAACTTATAAACAACCTAATTCTGCCCTTTACCTTTAAACAGAAGAGCAATAACATTTTTCTGAATGCTCACAGGAGGTAGTGTAGAACTCGTCACTGGGTGTCACTGTCACACCACAGGAATTGGGGTCTAAGTGGGTTTCTCTGGCCTTGAATCACAGGGGTCTTAAAGGCAGATGTTTCTAAGTTCGAGCGGTGAAGGCATGTAGTGTTGGCTTGACTGTGTAACCAGCCTTAGTGCAGTTCATTATATTTGCCCAGAAATAACTGCTTGCATTTGTTTTTCTTGAGTTGTGTGTGTTACTTTCAATCCATTTCTACAGTTTTAGTTAAATATGAGTTACAATACTCATCACCAAAGTGCCATCAGTCCCTAATGTTTGAAGTGATTTGAAAATGACGGGTTATAGTCTATTCCTTTATCTAGGCCATTCATGAAAATACTGTAAATTGCAAATTCTGAACAGGCTTCTGTGGATTACCTGGCAGTGAGCTACTGGGAACTGCTGGAATTGTGGGTTCCAAACTGGTTTGTACCCTGGTTTCGCAGCATGGTTTTCATGTGAAGTGGAGTCAAAAGGCTTACTCATAATAAAGTGTGGGACTTTGTCTTTCTCTTCTCTCCTTAAGGATTTTAGTTTATCCTGGAAGGAAGTTAGACTCAGTTAACGTGGCAGGTGGAGGTATGTGTTGTGTGACAAATGCATGTTTGCTGTTAATAATTTTCCTTTTATTCCAAGTATATAAAAGCTTTCCAGTTTCCTTATGGATATTTTCAACAGGAATTATGGCACTGTATATAAATTCTTGGCTCCTTCTTTTTTCCCTTTTTAAAGATAGGGTGTTTTGCCCTTTTTTTTGTTTTCAAGAATTGTAACCACCTTGATAAGAACTCATAGATACTTCATAGTGGCTCTGAGAGTATTTGAAATACTTCTCTACCTGCATCAACCTGCATACACTAAATCACTTATGTAACAAATACGAACACAGAATCAAATTCTTACAACACCCCTCACTGGAATTTTACAATTGCTTCATAAGACAAATTCTTCACTTAAACTTGCATTGCAATGATATCTGAATCCAAGTCTTTATTGTAATAAAGGTATTGTTATGTAGAAGCTGGGGTGGGGGTGGTTACCTTTTCATTGAGGTTAGTAGACCAAGATACTTGCAGATCCTCTGCTGGAACTGTGCATATTGAACAGGATTGATGAGACCAGTGCTGTGATGGTCAACTAACTGCCTGTAACACTTGTTGAAAACCTTCTAGTTAATTAAATGCCATGCTTATCATTACTATAAATGGAAACAAGCTTTTATTTCTTCCTTGTTAATTGTCCCACATTTATCAGTGCTGGGTGACTCCATGCTCTTGAGATTCCCTAGTATATAGAGGAAAAACTAAATTATTTTCTCAGAAAAGGGGATTAGTACCAGTATTCTTGTCAGTTGCATTGACAGCTGATGCTTTCTTCACAAGCATATTAACTTGACCTCATTAGTTTTTGCACCCAGCTCCCTTAAACACAGAAGATTGTATTTCAGTAGGAGCCAATCATGTTAATTACATCTGATCAGTTTGTATATTCATAAGCCATTGGCTGTTTTATGGACAAGAAAAATAAACACCATATCTTTTTAATAATTTTAAGTGGGTCACTTTCAGGAGACTGTTTCTGTTTTAAATAAATTATCATACTATTAAGGACCATGGACAAAAGCTTTTTATTACTAATGTGATGGCTTGGGTTTGGTTTTTGATTTTTAAGGATAGCAATATTTGTTTATGAAATCACTACTAGCCACCACGTTAAAGATATGATAGTATATCTTACCTAGTTTGTGGGAATTCCACATACTGTGGGTAGGTAAGAAACCATTTTTACATGGAAATGCCAACTACCCATTTGAGATTACCAAACTGCACAGAAAGCAAATCAGAATAACGGATATAATTACATGGTATTTTAAATTTATGTATCCAAATTTTAAATTATGTATCCAAAACTGCCGCACCCAGGGCTTGCTGGGCCTTCCTGGGTGGGCTTTGTCCTGGCTGAAGAGGAGAATCCAGCATTTTGCTTTTAGACTTGGGGCATTCTGCACTCCCCATTTCATCATCAGACCTGCTGTTATCCAAACCTCTTGTTGAAATACAGTAGGGTTTATATGTGGCTCCTTAGGTGTTTGCCATTTTTGTGGGCTCTTTTTCTGCATGGTCCTTCATGAACTCTAGTGCATTGTCATTTGCACACCGAGATTGTACAAAACTCCCTCTGGTATCAGATGTCCACTGAAATTCTTTAGAGATTTCCACAGGGTTTTCCATTTAACATCAAAAAATATATTTTATAGTGGTTAGTTTTAACTCCTGGATCTGATTTGTGAATTGAAAATTGATCTTATGGTCTGAAGTAAATTTTCATGTTGCTATCTAGATTAAAAGGAGGTTTCTATACTGAAACCTCCTTGATTTTGCAACATACTATCATATGTGCTATCTGCTTCAGAATTATAGCTAATAGTCTCAGTAAATCGTAACATAGCTGACTGTTTACAATCTCATTTACCTCTGGGAAATGTGTAGAGATCTTTTTTTGTGTGTGTGTACTTATTCTGTTTCAAGTGGGACTAGATACAGAGCAGGACTGATTGACAAATTAATGCTTTTGGCTTCTGCTCAATGTACATGAATTATAAGTACAAAAGGCATGTTATAAGCTAACAATTTTAACTTTATTCCATTGCTAAAAGCTACTAATAATGAAAACAAATCAAAATAGTAATGTAGCCTAACTCATGAAGGAACAAAAGAACAGGCAGAGGAAGAACTGTACAGCAAAATAATTGTTTTAATTAAGAATCAAGGAAGACTAAGAACATTACTCCATTTTTTCAGTTCTGCAGTTCTGCAGGGGAGTCAAATAAAGCATACATATATCCATTTCCTCTTAACATGATACAATATAGTATATCTAAAAGTATTACCAAAATTGAAATATTCACAAAGTCACTGGAGATTTCCAAAATAACAGTAACTAAAAAGTATGATTTCATTACACACTTAGCAAAAAGAGCTGGTCGTTTCATACTTTTTGGTAGCTTAGAGTACAGGAAATAAGATGAAAAGTAGTTTCCAGTGTTTTGCTGTTAGAAAAATTTTACTTAATTTACACAGGTCACAAAAGACTAATCTGAAATATTCATCCCAAAAAATTATTTCTGATCTTAGATTCAGATTATGTTCTACTTAGTTTTAGGGAAGTTAAAAATTAACCTGATGAAAAAATGTACTGTGGCATTCATAAAAGAAACAGTTCAGATGTAAAGCTGGAAAGGCTTACATAAAGAGGACTAGAATAACCACGTTTGTTTTTTTTTTTGTTCGGGGCTTGGTTTTGGTTTTTTGGTAGTGGCTCAGTTAAGAGCCAAAGAAAGTTCCCTCTTTTACTCTTAAGAATTTTTCTAATTTTTTCTTCTCTTGAGATGTTTTTCTACATCTGGATAACTGTAAGGTTTTCTGTAGTAGAACATAAAACAAGGCTAAGGAGATAGGTCAAAACCATAAAAAAAAGGATTAAGGATTTTGTATGGATAGAAACAAAAAGATAAATACATCTAGTGTGATGCTGAGGTAATGTGTTGGACAGTTTGATGTTTTCCTTTGACTCCTAGCTTAACTGTCTTAATTACCTTTTCTCAATGCTTTAGTATTATGATTTTATATTGACTCTATGGAATCTCAAGAAGTAAGACATTATTTTCCCTATTAATTTACTGGGTTTCACATAAAGACATAAACATTTTACTTTATGTAAATCAATATTCAGTTATAGTAGAGAATTATATAGAAACAGCTGAATGTAGCTGTCGTACAGAATTAGGTAATTTTACTCTGAACATTATTTACCATAAAATAAGAAAATTATTCAGTGATGGTTTATTAGTATAGAACACATTGCTGTTATTCATACAGAAAGGGATATTATCTGCAGAGGAAGAAAAACATTTGCTGTTGTTAAATATTAGTGATACTTTCCATGTATTTTGAAATGCTGTTGCAATCCATTATTAATACTGGCGATTTGCTTTATTTTGTGTAGTATTCAGATCTGTGGCCACTGCTCCAAAAGGCTTACAATTAAATGGATGTTAAAAAAAAAACCAAACCAAACCACCAAGCAAAAAATCATGTAAATTTGAAAGCCAAGACAAAGACCTACAATATCCAGATCAGGCCAAAGCCAAATCCATTTTAAGTGTTGCGTTTGGTTCTTACTGTGTTTCCTGTCTCTCTCTTCACAAAATCACTTGTGCCATCTGAAATTTAGTGTGGGTAGAAGGACTGTGGCTGCTACTTGGAAAATGTGAGCTGTGTTTGGGGGTGGTTGTTGAGGTTTTGTTTGCTTGTTGTTTACTGACACTGAAGCCTGTTCTGTGGCTCTGCCCTGAGCGCTGGTGGTGGTATATGCAGCAGGGGTGTGTGAACATAATTAAGGGAAAGAGTCCGACTTGATGGTTTCAGCATGGAGGTTTTTAAATCACATTGGGAATGTTTACATAACTGCTCAGAAGAGGCTTTTTCCATGTACCTGTTTACACACACTATTTTTTAAATTCTTGAAGCATCCTGCCCTTGGAGAGCCCTTCCAAGCCCTTGATTGCTGCGAAGAAAAGCCCTGTTAGTGAATTGTTGGGAAAACATTTCATAACAAACCGGTCTTTTAATGAGGGTGTCTGCTGCCTTTCCAGGGGCTGGAGAGGGACAGGATGGGGGAAGGGGGGTTGGGAGATGCTGGTATATTGTGAAACTGCTTGGGAGCCACAATAGTGAGGAGGAACCCAGACACCACCAGGCCTTTGTGTGCAAATTTCCCACCACAGCTAAGTGACCTTTTTTTTTTTTTTTCCAATTTAATTAAGTGGGTTTGGAGTCCAGCGCTGGCCTAACAAGCACTTCTTCATGAATGAAAGATTTGTCTCTGGCAGTGAGGCAAGGCCCTGAACAATGTCGGCAGCAATTACTGCCTAAACCTACCCTGCCACAACTTCAGACCATTTCCTCTGGTCCTGTCATTATTCCCTTGGGAGAAGAGGCCAACCCCAACCTCTCTACACTCTCT
>JAOXNG010000009.1:2613593-2624825 GCA_028566535.1 Scolopax minor | reverse complement strand
TCCTGCAAGAAGACAGCGAGTATTCAGCTGAAAACAGTAAAGTAAAAAATGGATCAGAGAAATTTACCTTCTGCTCACCATATCATTCTGTGATTCTGTGACCTGGAATAAATCACTTGCATGTTGCCATTTCCCATGTTACTGGGGCAAACAGTGCAAAATCATTTCAGGCCTATGGAAGAGCAGTTGAAAAGGATGACTAATGATTCCATTAAATTTCTTGCCTTATGTTTAAGAGGAGAAAATGGCCTAAGGAACAAGTATCTCCATGCAAGCAGTCTGTATCTGTCTCTGTAAGGAAAATATCTCCCTAAACCAAATGTTGACATTATCATAAGGGTAAATTTAATGAGTTTAATTCTGTTGTTTTCTTAATATAATATCTACCTTAGGGCAGGTATCTTATGGCATCAGTAACAAACTGCTAACCAGTGTTGAAGACAAGTCGACTGCCAATAAAAGAAAACATTGTATAAATGTTCTGTGGTGGTTCATGTCTGCAACCTGATTTGATAAGCATCATTAAATAGAAAATCAATTGCAATTAAACTTCTACCTTTTAGTTTCTTTAAAAGATTTTTACCTACTTTCATTGCAGATATTGTCAGATCATAATTTATTTCAATGCCAGATCAGTAAGTATATACTAGACACAGTATAAAAATAACCAATATCTACTACTATTTTTTTTCTCTGTTCCTGATATCCCTAAATTTGGATATGTACAGTATTCTGGTGCTCTCACACTGTAGGGAATTGTCATCACTTGATCAGCCTTCCTAAAAGAGGATAAAATTCATTGTGTTTTCTTGGGCTGCTCCATGTGATAACTCTTGGTATGTTCTGGAGGTGTTCAAGACAGTCTGGATGGTGGCTTTGAGCAGCCTGGTCTGGTGGGCGGTGTCCCTGCCCATGGCAGGAGGTTGGAAATCAATGATCTTTAAGGTCCCTTCCAACCTGAACCATTCTATGATTCTTGTTGAGTTACTTATTTTGTATCTAAAATTAGGAAGAACGGTGGAAAATATCTCACTTTAATTGTTGGGGTGTTTTTCTTTGAATTCATGAACAACTCTCTCCTCCTAGGACTGAATTAAGAGATGACATCTTATTCATGGAGTTAGGAGACTCCTCTGAGGCTCTCTTGCACTCTCTTTCTGAACAGGTGGTTCCATCTCAAGATGATTGAAGGAATTGGATTGTTTGTAATTCACTCCATACATTATGTATATCTTCTTATCCCTCCCAATATTACTTGGAGACAACAGATTTTAAAGAACTGAGGAAGATTTGTACTGTGGTTTTAAAAAATAGGAGTTACCGAGGTCTGAGACAGCCACGGTGTGTTAACACTTGTGCTGCGCAGCTCATTCCCCACAATGCTTTCTACATAAAGTGGCCACAAGCCTCTACATCGGAGAACACAGATAGCATGTAGGAATGACAATTTTATGGAACTAAGAGAAACCACATCTCCACTGCCATTTTCTTTTCAGGGGGGTTCTTTCCTGTCCCAGCTGAACCATTCAAAATGTATAGTTCAGGGAAAGTGTAATTTTCTGAGCTCCAGAATAGGGGGCAGTAAGGTCACAGTATTCTTTGAGCACTTTTGTTCTGTTACTGCTGTAGTACGGACTGTTAAAATGATTTAGAATTAATACATCTTTGCTTTGGAATCAGGACTTACCTCTTGTAGTATGTAAGCTGACTGTTGTACAACCTCTGCTTGTCACAAGAGACCCACATTAAATAAGGCTGTTCTGAAACATGTGGGTGGTACTTTTAAAAATGTCTTATAAACCATGTTAGGCATTTAAAATATATCCCACTGTACAAAGAATGGCAAAAATACAATTGTGTGCTTTCTTGTTTGAACTCAGAGGAGAGGGTGACAGATGCAGACAGAAACATCTACCATGTGGCTTTCTTGCACTCAGGGAACCTGAAGGAAAAGTCTTGTTTGTGCTGTCAGTGATTACAGACTTGGTACCAGCCTGATGCACCAGGCTTGTGGAGATGACCATCTTTATCCTTATACAGAGAGCTACAACATATGCTTTCTACACCTCTGGAGTCTCCATACTCCTTCCTACACTGAGCAGGTAGAATAGTTTCAGAGGCCAGATTCTCTTCTGTCCCAAAGTTCTGGAACAATCACTTGACCTGGCATGGCTATGGTCTCTAAATTATGTCTGAGGCATCACAATGTCACTGGTGCTTCCAACCCTTCATTTGCAGAAGTTTTCTTTATCTATAGCAGTATCTTTTGTGTTATGCCCTATGAAATTCTATGTGCAGTTCCATTCTTTTCTCAACCCCTCTTTCTTTTTTTTTTTTCCCTCCAAAGATTGCATGAAAGGTACTAGTTGCTTTTCAGATTTATTTGTCATGTTATTGTATTCCCAGAGTAAGTAAGTAAAGGTATTAGTATGAGAAAGTATGTGTCTGTTCTCTGAATGTGATTGGTAGCGGTTAGAGTTTTGGTATCTCACACTGGAAAATGGTACTTGGTCTAATACTGACATCTTTACCAGTGTGCGGCGATGTGACTGGTGCAGCGTGATAGGCCTTAACGTGCCTGGATGTTTAGCTCTTAATCGATCTATGAAGGTTTTATATAGCCAGAAGCAGCCAGAAGCCTGCATCGAATTCCATAAACTGACAGCCTTCAGTTCTGAAATAACTCTGTAAATTACAGCAGTTTAAGTTAAATCAGTATGTTTTATAAAATTTAGCCTTGGCTGAAAAACTGTCACAGTTTATAGCAGCCTGAACTTCCAGTGAACCTAACCTATGTAGAAATGAGGTGTCTGATGTCTTTGTTAGCTTCTCATGCAACATCTTTCGACGCTCTGGCCTGATGCTCTGCGTCTTATGTTTATTTCTGGCAGAAGGTGTGTTTAACGTTCTGATTGTCACTCTGTGGAATATGATGATGGAAGCCTTGATTTTGCACACAATGAGTATATTGATAGATTTATCTCATTTACTATACTTATCTGTCATGCCTGAGGGCACTAATGAGTTGTTTTCAGGAACTAATGAGAACTGTAGTGGCTAATGGATGTTTACAGCATCTCTGCATTTTACCATGTGATAATGTGAACACCAACTTCAGTTCCTTCAAGTCTTTAATTGGCACCATCAGAGTCTTTAATTATATTGCATCAGACAATAAAAATCTCAGAGAAATCAATGAGCAGAAGTTGGTGATCCTGCTGGAGTGACCAATTGCTCTGATGGATGATTTCTTTGAATGCTGCACTCTGAAGTAATAAAGTCCTTTCAGAACTAATTTTTAAAAATAAACTAACTCAAACCCTGATTTTTGCTATTTGCTCTTTGTTTCCCATTAATTCAGCTGTGAAAAGAAAAGGTGATACTGCCAAGCACCTTTAGATATTTTAAACTGTGTTCATTTGTAAAATAGGAAATATTAACTGGAAAAAAACGCAGTGTTTCCTTTGTTCATAACAGTCCTGGATTTTTTTTAAAGAAAGAATATGGGTTCCCTGCAGTACTGGCACACCAGCACACAACACCTGTATCTTATCAAGTGACAGATAGAGACAGTAAGATACAAAAGATATTCTCTACAAACTATCTTGTTTGCCTGTCTTCTGATCATTGTTTCTTTTGAAAACATGTATTTGCATGTCACAAACTATCACAATATTGTCTGGGTCACCTGACCTGTTTAACATTTTCAGAGGCGTCTCTGTGGTAAAAGAGGTAAAAATAATGAAGCTTGGGGTATTTTGCTGGAGGGTTGTGCCTGTTTGATTACTTTCTCAATAGTCATAATATCTACTCACCATTTTAGGGATGCATATTCATTTACATGTGCATTGAAAGACACTTGTAAACACTGTTTCTTGTCTCAGATTCATTGCAGAATCTATGTATGTTCTTATTCTAGATTGGGATGTTCAGTTGAAAAGGGAATACTGGTGATTGCTTTCTGGTTGTTTTTTTTTTCCACACTATAGAGTTGTCTTCCCTTTGAATATGAGTATTGGTGGTGTATTGAGTCTCTTCACTTTTTCTTCCTTCTGTACTACCTCTAAGTTCTTCCGGTATTTCTTTAGAAAAGTACTCTTTTCTCTTGCTTGCCTAACATGAGCAGTTCTTCTGGGCAGCTACCCATCTGTCTTCTCTCCCACAATGAGGAAATGAGATAACAGCTTATTGTTCTCTGCCTGATGAACTCTGGCCATATGCTGGCAGATGCTCCAGCTGCACAAGCATTGTGGTACTGATTCACTGACTTTTTTTTTTTTTTTTTTTTTTTTGCTTTGTAATCTGATATAAATGCCCCAACCAGCATCTTCAACACCAATCTGGAGCTAGAGTTCTGCCCTCTGATTTGTTTTGGATAACAAATGGTCAGTGAACAGCAGTAGCTTTTTGCTGTGGATAGAGAAAGTCTGCAATTTCAGTACTTTGTATAATCCTTTCCTTACTCTCCCCTTCCTCCAGTGTTTTTGAGTGTGCAGATGTTTCCTAGTTAGCTATTATTTAAGTGAGCGGCTTCTTGCTAACATGTTAATTAAAACTTGCTGTCCGGAATCTCTTGGTACAATTTGCAGTGTAATCTGTAGCCTCTAGTGCATCATTGTATCTCTATTAAAAGGAATTCTGTGTAATGATGCTGGGATTTAATTAGTTTCTTTGCCAGTGTTGTAAAACATAGTGATAAATGAGCTAACAGGTCCATGGATCATTATTCTACTAGAGATGAGCTTATTAGCTGATTATGAATCATTAACAAAGTCTACATGGGATTTGCTTATCTAATTCAACACAATTTTGAACATTCAATACTCTACATTCATTTCTTTCAACTAACAACATAGTATTTGGATTGTAATCTTTGCATCCTTTATTTGGGGAATTTTCTTCTTTAGTGTTGAATTCTAATTGTATTGCAAGTGGGAAGGCCTTGTGTCCATCCGCGATGAATGCAAAGCTGTGTTGTAAAGCTTTACACAACTGCTTATTTTTTCATTTGGTTTGGAGTATGTCTGTTTATTAATCACCTGGCATTGCAGGAAAGAAATAAATTAAGGCCTCACTCAACTAATATTTCTTAAATACTCAATACCTAGAGAAAAGTGAAATACCCTGCACCTGCTAGAACTGATCATGTTGCAGAGGGCATGATCACACCACTGAGAGTTTTCAGTCTGGGGCTGAGGGTGGGCTGTGTAGCACCAGTGCAGTTGTCAGAAATCGTGCATATTTGTAACACAAAAGTGTACTGCATGGTGAATACTCACTTGAGAGATTTTTTGAGAGTGAAATATTCAGAAATTTGGACTTTATCTTCAAATCAATAAGATAGAATTTCAGAAGATTTTTCCACTTCTCATTGAATGTGTCTTTACAGTCTTGCCTTGACCTCCCTGATGCTTGCCTTTTTAGCCAAACCAGTCTTGGTTAGATAGACTTTAGGTTATTTTTTTGCTGTACCCTAAGGTTAATTTGAGTTATTGTAATTCAAGAACAAACATTTTCTGTCCTTAGTTTTCTGAACTCCTTGTTTTTAAACAAATTTGTGAAAGGATATACGTGTACTGGAAGTGAAAACATTCCCTGTTTTTATGTTCAGTTGTGTCTCCCCTTTAAATTTAAAATACACGCAATTAATGAAGTTAAGGAAGCATCTCTTCCCTTCCAATGCATCACAGGACCGTAGCGATTGAGTTTGTGTTGTACTTCTGTGATACCACACCAGCAGAAAGTGATCATGCCGAGATGACGACACCAGGGAAGAACTGTGTGTGATTTCCCCAGAGCTCTGTTACGAGCACTCCCAGCAAATGTGTCCCAGTTCACCTCAGCTATGAGACTGGTGGTCAAGGAGCAGTGTCGCAGGCAGGCAGAGCACATTGCCAGACTCTATGAAGTTTCCTGTGAGGGCTCTGTTAGTCAGAAAGAAGGGATTTCCTGATATTTCTACACTCCTTTTAGACTGAGTACTGCTGGTTGATATGTTCCCTGGTGAGATTTTCACGGGTTTCTTACAAAATAATGGAGTCTGTAAGTTATCGGCTGAGAAAATGAACTGTTTCGGTGTAAATAAGAAGCTAAAAAATAGGAAAACCTAACGTGATAAAAATTTCTGTTTCAAATGCTGGATGTGGTCTGGAGAAGGAGTCCAAGCAAATGCTCTGTAAAGTTCTATCTGTAACTTTTCATCTTTGTGCAATGTGAAACTAAAAAATTATAGTGGCAGGTAAGTTACTAATGTAAGTGAATACACAAATGTAATTTGTTTTCTCAGCTTCATTGATTTTTGAACCAGTAGAACAGAAATAAGTTTAATCTCTGTCCACTTGTCTAAGCTCTTCAAAGCTTCTTCCCTAGAAGCTACTTCCTTTCTGTTGCCCAGTAACACTTTTCTGCATATTCACTTCATACTCTGGATATGTCTTTAGCCCATTTATTGCTTTGATTGTTATCTGTATTACCAGTTAAGAGTCATTTGTACAAATACTTAGTCTATGTGCAAATATTGTTGTGCATTCCTTGTTTATTCCAAGCATATTTTATCTTTCAGATCATAGTCCTTTTAGCGCAACCATAGCTATTTCCAGTGTGTTCGCTGTGATTTGCACAGTAGTAGGCCATTCCTGGATGTGTGTTCCAGAGGCTACAGCAGCATCAGGATCAGTCTTCCTCATATAAGTAGATGGGACAGGAATTAGGGTTTAGGGCAGCTTGCTGTTATTAGCCAGAATGATCCTGCAGTCACTGCGAAAGGATAAACTAGCAAAATTCTTGATGAACACATTAGCAATAGCCATCAGCAGGGTAATATTGTATTGACAGTTACCAATCTGCAAATGAGGAGCCACTGTTTGTAAACAGAAGGTAGTTTGGGGTAACCTACCTCATGTACTCCTTACTAGAAAACAACATGCTTGGGTGTACGAGGTATATCCAGTGGGTGTGTGTCCATGATTTTCAAGCATCCCAGTACATCCATGGAGTATTGACTTGCCTGTGCTGTGCTTTAGGTTTTCTTATCATGCCTTTGACCCACAGCTGGAGAGACATTAATATTGAGAAATGTGTATTTAGTCTTCTCTGTCCAAGGTCCCCTTGACTGGAGTTCTATGTAAGGATACTTCTGAGTTCTTTTTGGAAGGTGGGCTCTTTTGCTCTCAAAAATGCAGCTGTCATTGAAAATGACCTCTGTGGAATCTGCCTAGTTGCTTCTGTGCAGGAGACTGTTAATAATTCTTCAGGAGAAATCTTGGCAATAATGTAAAAAGATGATGATGGTGATGGCAGAGTTGCTGCCATCATACACTGTTCCATAAATGCAGAGTTTAAAAACCAGTGTGTTCCTCAAAAATTGGCAGCTGAAAGTGGATACAATTTTCTTGCGATTCTTGCAGGATTCCTCTCTTATGAGTATACAATTTACAGAGCCATTAGTTCTAATCCTTTCTGATCTTTTGTTTATCGTGTCAGAGGTAAATATTACTTGGTCTGTCCCTGTGGGAGCAAAGAGCATGCTATTTTTGTTTCTGTGTTATTTTCTTTCACCAAGACAACCTGTTATTTCTTCCTTTGAAAAAGATTTATAAAATGACAGATGTATTTCCAGGAACAGTAATATTTCTTAATAGTTAGGGAAACAGGTTTGTATTTCTGAGATGCAGTCATGAAGAAAAATAGGAGAATTAGAAAGGCATGGTTTAAAATATGATAGGACAGTAACATTGAGTGAAATGCTAGACATTTTCAATATCGTTCAGCATAAGTTGAAAACAGGAAAAGTTGATTGTATAAACATATACCCTTTACTTTAGTTTCTGTTTACATAGGCACAATACCTTTTCAGTTGCATATTATTGGTGATCTTGAATTACGGTATTATGAGCTGCACTTAAATCTTTTTATAATTGTGATCTGATATTATATAATAAGTTATTCATTTTAAACCACTTATTCCATTTCCAAATAGAGATAATTTTATAAAATAACTTAATCTGGTTTATTTGAGATTTTTATAAACAATAAATTGGTTACAATGCCAGTATAAAAATATTCAATTGTATTCTTTTCTATTTAGAATAAAATACTTGCTCTCTAATTTTTTTAATACAGCAATGTTAATTTTTATTTTGAGCAAAATACTTGAATCCTAAGAATCATAATGAATAAAATATCAGTCTTTGTACAGCTCTGAAAGTGATGAGAATGTTTATTTTGTAGAATACATTCCAATTTCATAAGTAGTAGGATATGGACATTAAAATGAATTGAAACAAAGCAGGTTAATTATTCAGGGGCCTCAGACTAAAGTAAGTTAAGTCACAAATAATGCATCATGTGTTCTCATTATAACCTGAATGTCCCTAGATTGCTGTGAGTATTGCCCCTTGCTAGTAGGCCAGTCTGATTAGAGGTTTATTTTCCTATTCAGTATCTATTTTGCTATTTTCAAAAACAAGATTCCTTTTTAGATATACATTATTACCTTGATAGGAATAAATCTGTGTATCTGCTATCAGAGTACTGATTTCTGAGTTTTGTAAAGGTCGTGTAAAATGTGGTTAGGCAACATCATTCTTTGAAGATCATTATTACTACCTCTATAAATATATATAATAGCCAATAGCAGAGAATACTAACTTTTAGCACAACATTTACAAAGCTTTATCTTCTCAAGGTGATGCCCTTTAATAAAGGACAATGCATGGTTCTTAGTTCAGCAGATCTGTCAAGTCAGAGGCAGTCATTTGATTTCACTTTTATACATATGCTTAGGTGTTCAGAAAATTACTGTATGTAGAAGAGGATTCCTGAATACTATAAGGCTAGGTCAACAACAAGGAGGTGTATTTCCAAATTCTTACTGTTGATGTTTTCTGTGTTCTGACTTTAATTCTGACTTTGACTTACTTTAAAGTAAACAGCAACATGCACAAATATGAGTGCAGTTACACATCTTTTATTTCTGTTTAAAGGACTTCTTCCTTGCTTGGAGTTCTCTATGTGCTGCAGATGAAACAGTACTGCTAAATGTTTGCATTTTGGTCTCTTGCAAGAGGAAGTTTGCTGGTTTTGGTTTGTTCAGTGAACGGGCGTGTGTAAAGTGTGCCGCCCTGCTCCCTCGTCCGAGATTCCATCCTGTGTTCTGAAGCTTTCTCTTTAAAAGCTGGTGACATCAGAGGCATGGATGGATGCATAGTAGTATATGGAGCTCTTTTTTCTCTTTTCTTTTTTCTCTTTTCTTTTTTCTCTTTTCTTTTTTCTCTTTTCTTTTTTCTCTTTTCTTTTTTCCTTTTTCTTTTTTTTCTTTTTTTCTTTTTTCTTTCTCTTTTCTTTTTCCTCCCTTTTTCCTCCCTTTTTTTTTTTTTTTCTTTTTCATTAGAGGGGCACTGTTTAGAAAGGTTCAGTCTGTGACATAGTGTTTTTAGCTGAATAGAACAAATAGCAGGATGAAATCCAAAATGGGATGCAAAAACAACGCGAGCCTAAAAATCTAGGAAGAAACGTGCGGAATTTCTGTAGCATTACCTCCGTGTCCAGAGATGGACCTACCAAAAGGGTCTTTGCTAGTAGTTGTAGAGGAGCTTTTGTTATTCCTGCTGAGTGTTTGATGCCAGACTGGCAAGTCTGCTGCAATTTGACATTTCCAAACTCAGACTGGGAGCCGGGCGTTGCACAGCAGAGTGCCCAGTCGGTGGAGTGCCGTGGGACCCGCCATCCTGCGGGTTAATTAATGCTGTCGAGACCCTTCGATGCTGGAAGTTGGGATTTCCCAGCATGTGCTGTGTTGCTGAGGGTGGGACTTGAACGGCCTCGAGTACCAAGGGTGAAGTTGTATTTCTTAACCGCATCTAACTCTTTGGTGCCAGGAATCTAGTTTTTGGAGTAAGTGCTGAATTATGCAGATGTTCTCGGCGAGTTGTGCGGGGTAGTTCACTGCTTGGAAAACTAAATTACTAACGATGAAGGAGGGTTAATACAAGACAAAAGCCTAGATTCTCCCAACCAGGCAATACGGACTGTTGGAGAAGTGAGAGGTTTGATTTCCATAATTGGCTGCTTTATAAATCTGTCAAAGCAGAAATGTTGGGTTCTAGCGTCTGTCTTCTTACTGAGACCGTGTCCAAACATGCTGAATTAGAGAGTTTTCACCCGTCTTCTCACAAAATTGACTCCATGGTGTATCATAAGAGTCTCGCTTGTTGTGCCTGTCTCTTTAGAAAATTCATGACCTCTTTATATCTATTTTGTGGAAAGTGTAACTTTTTTCATTGATGACCTGTATAAATGTGTGTTATGAATGGAGAGATTTAAGCTTGAAAAGCATGTTTGCAGATTACACAACGTCATTATGGAATTTATAAATTTAACAGAGAAATATACTAGAGCATAACTATTTTCCTTAAGTAGAATGTATAACAATATGTAATAAATTATTCTCCACGTAGTTCACCCACCATTTACAGTTTTACACAATTCAAACTGTGTGTTTACAGAAAGTTCAATAAATGTATATTTTGTACTATGTACAGATTCCTGGTCCCAAAGAAAATGTGTGAACTTAGTTTCTAACTTAACTTTTGAGATTGTACTTTTTTTTTTCCCCTTTTTTTTTTTTTGTTTGGAATCAATTGAGCAAAGTGCGTTCTGCCTGTCGATGGTGGAGGTTTGCATTGGAGTGAATGGGAACTGGAAACATTTCTAATCTACAAAAGTGATTCCACTAAATAAAACAGGCAATGACATTGTGTGTGTGTTTGAGTGATATGCTATCAACAATTTTCACATCTGTTTTATTGTCACTAATTTAAAAACTTATCAGGCCTCCTTAAGTTTTATCATTCAAGCTAGTTATATTAAAATGAAATGCTGAATGCTTTTTTTGATCATTTGTTAGTCACAGTAATAAAAATCCCCCTAATCACTGTTTTTCCCTTTTATGTTGAAATTCCACGTGCTTGGCTCTGCCATGGTGTTCCCCAGAGGCCACCTAGGCTGGGGTTTTCAAGAGAGACACAGATCAATTGGGATGCCCGACTTTTTGAAAGCCAAATCACACAAAAAAAATATATATATTTTTGTCTTCTGTCCTGATTAGGGGTTGGCTGACACACCAGAAGGCTGTGCTGCCGTCCAGTAGGACCTGGACAGGCTGGAGAGTTGGGCAGAGAGGAACCTGATGAACTTCAATAAAGGCAAGTGAGGGTGTTGCACCTGGGGAGA
>JAOXNG010000009.1:2590535-2613493 GCA_028566535.1 Scolopax minor | reverse complement strand
GATCAGGAGAAGAGAAGGCCCATGGAAGCTTGGAAATGATGAGTGCTGGGTTTCCTAGAGCTATACTGGATGTGGTTCTCTCTGCAAATATGGTGGGAAAACAGGTCCCAGGTTTCGTAGGTTAAGAGCTACAGGACTTAACATCTTCCTTTCTTACAGTGTTCATGTTCTGTGACATGTGTGTAGCTTCCTGCGTTGATTGGCCTAGAAAGCTAGAGCTGCCTTTGGCTTTTCCACTCCAGCTTTATCGTCCTTATTTTTCTGAATTCCAAAGATACTTGGAAATGCTTAGACCAGATAATTGTTTCACAGATATCAGGGCAAATCCCTGATACTAATACTTAGTTTGAATTCAGACAAAATTCTCAGTGAAGTCAGTAAGATTTTTTTTTGAGAGAGAGAATTTGGCCCAGTGTTTTTAAGGCTTAACTTATATTGTGGCTAATGTCAGTTGAAGGAATTGAGGTAAGCCAAAGTCCCTGCGTGAACTTCACATACTTGTGTAAGAAAAAAAAAAGACTTGCAGCTGGGTCCAGCTGACAATCTTAGAGCATTTCATGATTTTCATTAATGTTTTTACCTAATCATAATCTGAAACATTGTACTGTCCTTACCTTAAACTAGAGCAAGTCAGTGCCATAGAAATAAGCAACAACTCAGTTCCAGGCTTCTTATTGTTGAACTGCAATGTGTTTTTTCCTCAGGAATCATTGAATCCTCCATGTGGGTTTTAATTAACTCCAACAGGTATTTAATGGAGATTTAATAAGACAGTTATTGTATGTTAATTAAATGTCAACTGATTGCTAAGAGGCTTTTGCAATTATTGAAGTTTACTAATTATCTGACAGATAAATCAATTTTCCATGTGAATAACTCACATCTATGTAAGCAATAAATATGCTGGTCGGTAATGTATATTGTCATATTGAAATGAAATGTGCTGTGTTGAATAAGCTCCCTGCCTTTGTTGGGTTCCCCACTCTCAGCCCAGGAACCATTTCCTGCAGAAGGTGGCCCGACTGCGGGCATAGTGGGTCCTGTGTTGGGACCTGGGGGTGCCAAGAGCATCTGTGTGGGATTGGACAGGGACCACCAGTGGTAGTTCATCTCTCCCCCAGGGTTCAAATGAAGATGTGTCCTGTAAGAACTCAAGAAATGATCAGGTTTTTATTTTCTCTTCAGAACAAAGCCTGCGCTGTGATGGAGACTGGTTTTCCTTTGTGGGCTGCGAATGAGCACTCTGGAATAGGAGTTTTGTTTTCAGAAACATTTTTGGCATCAAGCATGCATTCAGACACATACAAATGCATCAGTACATTCTGTGTATTACCGATTATTAATCAGTACTTGGTGTATTAATGAGGAAAGTAACTGTAATCATCTCTGATTTATGCAAATTAAATACAACCCTCAGACTCTTGGTCAGTTGCCAGGACAGCCTGCATGTTGTTAGAGTATGGATGGTGCTTTTTTTTTTTTTTTTTAAAGAAAAGGAAACAAAAAGAAAATAGGTTCTTGCAGCTAATAAAGAAAAAAAGTATAGGTCTGTTGAAATTCCCTTCTGACAGTCCTGCTGAAGTCCTAATTCATTAAATAGATTACACCTGATAATGCAGCTTTTACAGGTGGTTAATGAATCAGGCCACCCGAGAGATGCTGACAATTGCCTTAGAAAGTACAAATTTAGATTTTGCTGTGGAACACTTAATACCGCTGTGTAAGTAAGTCTGTGCAGGACTGTAGCACTGAAGTGGGACTGAGAAGTGCCCACCAGAACAGAAGGGATTTCTTCATTAATTATATCAAAGCTAGCAGACTGTTTGAAAATTTTTGAATTATAGAAGGAGCTAAAACAGGTTCTTGTCTCATCTCAATCGCTTACCATGCATCTAGGTAAAGGGAATGCTTTGGTCATTGGCAAGAATGGATCGGTTTGCCACAATTTACTTTTGAAAATGCAACAAAAAGATGAAAGCAGGCTCTTAGAGTACCAGGCTGTTTCATATCCTCTAAATACTGGTTGCTCAAAATTAGAGAGAAATTCAAAGCATATCCTTCTCAGTCAGTGCTATGAAAACAGCAGACTCATCCTGCAGTGGAAAAGAATGGTGATGATGGTGATGAAAAGAATTACTACTCCCAGTTGATGCCAGACAAAATAACACCCATGACATCTGATGTCAAAGGGAAAGTTCTTTATTTGTACAGAAATCTTCCTGGACCTCGGCTTGGGTGGCAGGCATGCTTTATCCTGCTCTGTTCAGCATTAGTGGATTATCTCTGCTTCTTTCAGTCTAGGAATTGAGCACAGCAGCCCCAGGCCCTTTGTCATGGAGACTTTTTACATCTTTGGTACTCTCCAATACCAAATGGTCCTGCTTCTCCTCCAAAGCCATTGTGCTCTTCACTTGCAGGAGACAAGAATTTAGAGATTAAACCTAATCAATAATATGGTGCATGAGGGGGACACAGTGCTGTCAATGGCTAATCAATAAATGCTTCCTGCTGACTTCTGCACATCTGGCATGCTCAGTAAATAAATCCAATCCCTCTGAAGATAATTTGGCCCCAGACATACATCAATTACCTTTGTTTTGTGGCTCGACCAGAGAGAGATTTAAAATTTAAACAATGTTTCAGCCAGATTAATCCTTCTCTTTAGTAACTACTGAAATTGATAAAACATCCCTAAGTTAATTTTCAATGTTTTTCTACTCAAAAAATGGAAATTATTTAGCAGCTTCTGATAGAGAATTAAGAAAAATAGTTTCTTTATTTTGCATATATATATATATATATATACAAATATATGAATCTTTGCAGTCTTCCTTGAGGAAACTGGTGTCCTACAGCCTGAGAAAAAAAAGATGACTTTACGGAATGCTTCCATTTGGTGGTAGGCATTTGCATGCTTTTTTCTCGCTTGCCTATATTGATTTCCAGTGTTTACAGTTTGTAAGTTTGAATGAAAAGCTATAGCCAAAATATTTAAATAAGTACTAAGATTCCCAAATATAACCTAGAATCTCTTGGCAATTGACTCATTAGTCAATTGCATTTTAGTCTTACAAATACATCTGTCCTAAAGGGTTTATGCTAGCCTTGTCACTACCTGTTGTTACTGTTCGAATGGAAGTATTTCTTAGCAGTTTGAATTTGCTTCATTCAAAGTAAACTAATCAATGGTCTGATTAGTTTTATTATGCACCTAAGTGTTGAAAATTCTCTGCTATTAACACCCACCCATTCTTCTCACCTTCAGTTCCATAGAGCAATTTGCTCTCCTTACTTGTCTTCTGGAATGAGGCTTTACTCTTGTCCTCTCTGCTGATGACTAAGATCAGTTGGACTAGCTAATTGTTGTGGGTCCTTTCTGACTGAATATTCTGTTCTTTTCCAAGTAAGAGAATGAAAGGAGATGCCAGATGCCAGGGGACTAACGTAGGTCACTAAAGCTCAGTAAACCCCATTTTCCCTTTGGGCTCTCCCTCTAGCAATGAATTTGGGTGCAATGACGTCTATCACAGGTAACTGTCTTACACAGCCCAAAAATGCTACTGTGCTGTAAATGAGATTATCAGTCCTGTAGGTTGAAGCAGGGATGCTTTTCCACTTCCCTTTATAATTGTGGTGCTTCCTGTGGGATAGGCTACAAGATCCTTTCAACAATAGCATGCTCCTGTGCAGGGCAAGAGGAATTATGTCTGTAAATCCCTCTAGCTGCCAGCTGCCTTTCTAATAGGAGAAGACAAATCAGTTTTCAGGTTACAGATAAGGAAATAAGGTGTGCACATTATGTTTTTCCAGGAACTACGTCAGTTGCACCTTTCTGGGAAAGTCCCAGAGCTAGAATCCAGCTGCCTGGTCCTATATTGATCAAAGCTGTTAAAATGTTATTTCTTTTTTGTGGGTGATCCTCAGGAAAATTCTGCACAAAAATACCATAACTTTTACTAAGATAATTTTTTAATTCAAGAGGAACAACATGCTTTGGTTGTAAGTGGCTTTTAAGTTTAAGCCACTTTTCTTCTGACAAAGATTCTGTTTTTCAGAACAAAACGGTTATGTCTCTTATCTAAATCAAAATAGGCCATAAAGGGTATACAGAATTTTATGAAAGGACATTTTAATAAGGCAATTCCAATCCAGTGAGTAGCATAGGACTGTGGTACCAGGAACAAATACGACACAGCTGCCTGTCACACAGCTTCTCTCCTTTTCTTAGTTATTTGCCTAAGGAAACATTAGTTATGGAATCATTTTTCTGAAACCTTTTCTTTGGGACATGAGGCAATTTACAATTTCTAAAGCAAAATATAAGTTGTATGGGAAAATAATATGGTAAACTAAATGGAAACTGAGTAACTGGGCATATAAGTGAAAGAAAACGAATCATAATTCTTCATTTTCTTTTAAGGTTTATGAAATTAACGTGCTCTTTAAAAATATATTTTAGAGTCTACACTTGTCCATTTTTATTGGAGAATTTATGTACACACAGGTGTATGCATACACATACATGTGTTCATTCAAACTCTTGCTTCTCCTCTTGCAGCCTCGGTTTGGAGAAGTTACATGCAATTAGTATGTTGTTCACAATTGCAAGGAATGATGCAGGAAAAATAACTGCATTAATCTAAGATGCCAGTAAACCTAGCAGTAATTTAGCTCATAAATACAATACAGCACAGGACACATGATCCACAGTCTTCTCATCTTTTACTGTTTGCTCCACTGTCAACTTTATTGTTCACTATTCAGGCTTTCTGTACGCTGAGCGCAAAATAGCTAAATCAGGAACATGAAGCTGAAGTGAGAGGATGAATTCTAACCTCTCCGTCCAAGCCAGTCCCTAGTGATTGGTGAACTGACTCTCTGATTCTGCTGTATCATAGCTTTCTTTTCTTTTGACTAGGCCATTGTCATATTGCTGTTGACCTCTAACCCTGCATACACAAACCTGAACTCTGGATTGGACTTCCCAAGGAATGAACTATGGACAAAGTTGAACTACTAGCTAGAATGATGGGAAATGGTTCATGCTGCCATAGTAACATGACCTCGTACTGTCTGCCTGGAACAAAGGCGGTTTTCTTGTCCTTTTTTTTCTGCCCCTGTGAGTGTTTAAGCCCCCCTGCTGTTTATCCACTTGGGAGAGGGATGAACGCTGTGAAAAAAGAGGTTACTCCCCCGTGCTTAAAGTAGAGCAGTCATCTAGGAAACTGAGGAATCAGGGGAACAAAAAAACCAAACCAAAACAAAAAACCCAAAAACCAAACCCTCCCCCTGCCCCTCCAGCCCCAAACAGGAAGTGGAGACCTTTTGGTCAATAATTTGAGTTTGGAGTTTCACGTCAGTACATGTGACCTTGAGCTCAAGAAGACTCCAGGATATTAAATACTAAAAGGTGGGAAAGAATTTAGGAAAAAATCATGCCATCCTATGCCTATTTGTAGGCTTTTCCTTCGGCGTTGGCTATTGACCACTGCCAGGGGGGCAGGCTGTGATGCTGCTGGATCGTCATATAAAAGACCTTCTCTATAGAGCTCAGGGGTGTTGCAGTAGTAACAAACATAATTTAGTAAATACAATACGGGTTCACCCAAGCAATGGATGCCTTTCATAACTTTTGCAATGTAGTGTCAAACCATCATTGTCTCTGGAAGCAGTTCCCTTGATTTAGACGCAGGAACAATCAGGTGGAAACCAGTAATGCCTGCTTCAGCAAATGGCAACATCTCAAATTGATTGTTATTCACTCAATTTACATATGTCTTTACATGAGGGGAAGGGTCAAGGGAGGAGGGCTGAGTTACACATTTCATATTGATGATTTTTAAATACTACTCAGTCACCAAATCGAGGCTTTTTCAGTAATACAAGAAGCATTTACAAGTGGTTTCCAGCAGCTTTCCTTTTAAATCTCTGAAGATAAGCCTTAAAAAAAAAAAACCAAAACCAAACCAACAACAAAAAAACCCAAACCGAAAAATACCCAAGGAAAAAAGGTGCTGGATGGGGAATGACAATTTTGCATGAGTGCCAATAAAATCATAGGCACATTTGACTTGAGTGTCTGTTGCCTTCGGTTGAAGGACCCTGTGCCTTTCCAGCCCTGTGCTCTGACACTGTTAGAGACACATCTGGCCTCCCTTAAGCCCAGTAATGAGAGCAGAAAGCCCATTCTGACACGTCTCTGCTCTGTGTGCAGCACTGTCTCACAGAGTAAGGAATTGGTGACTAAAGAGATGCCAGGAGTGAGTTGCTCTAGTGAATGCCATTCCCTCTTTTCAGGAGGCAAACTTAGTAGAATTTTGTAAAAACTCTAATAATAGTATGTATGTGGATTAATTGGTTCTGTGGCCTTTTCTAACAGCTTTTCACATAAAGAAATGCTGTGCAAAGTTATCAGATCTATTGTCTTTTTCTATGTTAATTGTGCTTGTAAAGACTCTGTGTCTCTCTAAATTGCACATGGCAGCTCCTGTCATATGCAATGCATAAGCCATTGTGTGAACCAGAACTAAGCCTATTGCATATGTTCAGCAAGCCCAGTAAATATTTACATTTATTATGAAATTCTTAAAATTATTCAATTTCATAATTATTTTCTCTCTTCACAAACTTCTCATTTTTCTCTGCAAAATAAATCTTGGAAAAACAAAAAATAACCTGCCTGCATTCGCAGCATTTCATCTTGGAGCCAGGAGAGTCTGTCCTGTGGCTGTCATACCTTACAATGCTTCCCTTAGGCCAGACACAACCCCACGGTGGGAAGGCAAACTTAACAGCTGAAACTTCATGAACTCCCTGCTCTCCCAAGCCCCACAAAAGACTTCTCCAATAAACCCAAGGCTTTCTGTAGTTGGAAGCTTCCCCCCTCCCAGTTCTGTTTTTCTGTTTGTGTGTGTGGCCTCTGTCTTCCTGCCCCTACCATTAAGGTCTGCTTGTTATCAGCAAGACCCCTCTCTTTCACCCTGTGTTTCCCTGCAAAGATTATAGTCTTCCCAACGCAATGACTAACTATAACATGTTAGAAGAAGATAATGCTACAAAATGAGGGGAAGAACTTCAAAACCTAATTTTGAAGAGTTTTCTATTTTTTCAATGGAAGAGGACTTGGATTCTCTGTCCTGCTTTTGAGTGAGGGCCTCACCTATCACTTCTTCGACTCCTCCCTTATCACCATCCTCTTTTGCAGTATTTGGTGGCTCTGCACTAGACCATACCAAAGCCATCAGTGGTCAGCTGGGTGGAGGGGAGTAAAGAGATATGACTAATTTGTGCCAAGACTTACTTTGGGGAGGAAATGAAGGTAGCTCTTTTAGGGACTCTCCAAATGACTTAGCCCACTTTCTGTCTCTATCTCAGCTTTTGTTCTATCACATTGTCACTTCCCACTCCTCTTTAAAGTGTGTGTTAAGATGGAGTATTGCATCCTTTGCCATCCTGCAGCAATAGAAAGTCTCCTCTGGGGTTCTCAGAAGAGCAGCTTCAAATTATCCTCTCATTAGTGATGATACATCCCTTTTGAACACTGTGCCATTCCATCGTACTGTTCCAGCATTGAACATTAGGAGATAACTGCCTTCACAACATATGTCATGACTCATTAAGGGACTCTTCTTGGATTATGGCTGAGGTTTAATGTCTTGTTAAAGATGTTTAACACTTACAGTTTTGTTTTTAATTTAGGAAGCAGCATGATCAAAGTGTGCCCTGAGAATTTCTCTCTGATTTTGTGAAATTTGCAGGTTGGCCTGTTCAGAGGAGGTGATCCTTAAATTGAATTGCAGCCCTCCAAGGCGTGTTTGGATGTCAAGCACTGCCATGATCTGACATGTTAATGGCTTTGAGAAAACAATGTGTTTCAGAGGTAATTGCTGAAGCAGTGAGTTCCCAGCAATATTTTACTTAAAAGAAATGTGCTGCTTCTCCACTGTGAGGAGTGGTACAATGACACTGAACAACTGAGTGATACAAATTTCTGCTTGCCTTTTAATGGTCATTAAATTCTTCTAATAGACTGGAGCAGGACCTCTATCCCATTCATTGTTTGGAGCTGAGGATAGCATTAGAATCAGAAATGATGTCGCTGTTGGACTGGACTTCAGGATTTATTTTATTGAAACAAGAAATTTAAAAAGTCATAGGTTAGACCTGAAAAGAGCTCCCTAAATTAAAACCTCACCATTTGGCTCTTCCACTGAGGGTCATCTTCAGTTTTACCAGATGAACTCAACCAGAACAATGATTCATAGCAATCCTACATGTTCAATGCTTGTCTTTTAATTAACATGCAAAACAGACATGGGCGGGAATAGCCATTATTTCAGGCAGCTAAGTAGGATGGTGAGGATGGTAAAAAGGGTAGGTATAAGCAAACAGGCTAGATAACATGAACATGTACTAGTAAAAGGATGAATTATCTAAACGCAACAATTTTAATCACTATATAAATGGGTTTTAAAAGTCATGGCTACATCTTTGCAGGGACCTAGTTAGGCTGATAGATGTAGTTCTTGATTCTGTAGATTTTATTCAATACTCTTTCTATATCTTACTGAACTGTCATTCTGAGTTTCTAGGGAAAAAATTCATTCCTCAGTTCTGATAAATGGCAACAAAGACTATAGACGACAGGAGACTCCCAGTTCATCTGGGAGTCTTGTCTTCAGAAGGGTCAAGGTTTGATGATACGTTTAAGACTGCAACTCAGGACCTCTCACATCCCCAAGGGCAAGCGGATGGTATCTCTTTTCTCTCTTGTAGCCTCCAAGTTTGCAGTGGGCTTGCCAGCCAGGCTTGTCTGCTTCAGGGCACCTCATGTTGTTAGGGGAGCTGCTGGTTTACAATTACTTTTGCAGCAGTTCTAGGCATCTCTTGGGTCGCTCGATATCTGAAAGTTATCCTGAGCACAGTAAGCCTGACAAAACCGTTGTGGCTGTGTATCCTTGGCGAGGTTGACATGATGACAAGACAACAGTTACTAATCCCTTAGGCTTACACAGAAGGAATGGTGTGTGGTTCTTGACTGGGAGAGCAAAGGAAAGCTTCCAGTAGTTCCATGCTGGCTGAGGAGCAGAGAGTACTCTTGTCAAGTACTAACTGCTGAGTGTAGGGTTGCAGCCACTTATCTAACTCATGCAAGCGAGTTGCTGAACATGTGAACCATATATGTGAACCCATGTGAACCATGGGCTGCATAATAAACTTTTAATGTTTATGGGCACAACAGTTAGTTATTAAATATTCCTTCCACTTGTTGAAAACCTGTACAATCTTTGAGGCAGAGACATAAATAGCCAGACTGTGTGTCTTCAGATAGGCTCATTTGGGTGTGATATATTATTATATGCTGTAGCATACACTTTAGTTTTTTATGGTGTAGGCTGCTGCACAATAGTATTCAAGGGTCGGTACGTTAATATGTGCTAGTGAATGGGAAAATCTGGGGATAGTTCATGGAAATGGTGAGAAGGGAGGAAAACCAACATGTGTTCTGTACTCGTGAGTGAGGTGATCCAGGTGAGACAGACTTAAATTAGAGCAGTGAGGTCTATGATCTTCTATAAGTGTAGTTCTTTATATGAACCCTCAATTCCTCTTCTCTCCCAAGATCAGTTCAAGAGCTTGCCTTGCTTTTCTACCTGAGAACATTAGTGTGCTTCCTGATATCACTCACTTTATTACTCTTTTGGCAGAGGTGATAGGTGAGATTACAGCGGATGTTAGGAGTTCTTCTTTATTGAGACTGTAGTTGTTAGGTTTTAATAACAAGAATAGCTTGCTTTGCACGGGAGTGTAATCGTGTTTTCTCTCCAGTCTCGGGGAAAGCACAGTATCTAGCAGCTTCTCCTCAGATATGAGAGGTTCTGTGCTTTTTTTTAAGGTTTTTACTTTCCCGAACAGAACTGCAGTTTTTCCATGAAATCTCAGGACAAAAGTTCTGAAATGGCACTGCCACCATACTTGCGATGATTCTGACTTCCATAAATGACATCATCTGACATAAAAGTTTGCAGTACATAGTAAGGGGGCACTGGACAGAGAACATGGGAACAGACATTGTATCAGGCTAAAAAGTTGGTGAAGCTCGTAAGCATGGCTGGCAGTGAAGACAGGTGCTGTGTGTCTGCTCTTGTGTCTCTGGGAGAGGAGTGAACCCAAGTTCCAGGATTTATGACTTTGTAGGTGAACAAAATCGCTAGATCACATTTGTGAATCTGTGACTGAATGTTATGGAGAATGTTGTGTATGTGCTAGTACTTTTATTTACTTTGTAAAATTCCCTTCATTCTCTAAGTGCTCCAAATTAACTTTAAAAATCTGTACTTAGTTACTAGGGGTGTAGGAAATCAAAAGTCTACTGCTTTCTGTGAAAATGCAAAGTATCTGAAGATTTTTTATTTTTGAGTGTGTTTGGGATGAGCACTTGAAAAAGGGTTAAACAGCAGCCAAAACAATTCATTGCAAGATCTTCAAAGCAAATCAGATTTTTTAATTATATCAAATTAAGGTTATTAAAAGTTAAGTTCTGAACTGAGAGCATTTTCCAATGAAAGGTGCTGCAACATCATTATTTCTCCCCAAAACACACTTACTGTACATTTCTCAAAGCCATCAGCCTTGATTGAAAGCTAATGAAAAAGCTGTCCTGCGTCAGTTTATTCCTTGTATCCATTAAGAATAATTACGGCTGAACAATTTTTGATGCCTGTAACCTTCGCAAGTGTTGCTAATGGCATTATAAATTGCTCCTTGTCCAATGACTACAGTCTGAAGCTTAATTCAAAAGCGCTCTGTCAACAGGGCTGATTTGTGTGGTTAATGAGTGCGTTTAAAACAACAGCCTCGGCTCATGCATCCTAATGTCGATAAGAGGATGTGGTTCAATAAAGAGGCTTGTCCGTAATAATTAGCAACGACAAATGCTCTGGATTAGACCGATCGCAGCATTAATGACTCTGCTTTCAGCCTGTTACATAAAAAAAGTTTCCGGCTCTTAACTTTTCTGGGCTTAGATTTAACTTTTAAGGAATGGTCTTCTATCAGCCAACGGTGCAGCTAACTAAACATCAATCTTTAATGCATGCCGTGTCAGTAGAGTCACTGGACAGTCCAGGGCCTCGGTAAGGACTCTTATGGACGAAGTTAGATTATTCCAAAAACATTTTTTTCCACGAGTATCGGTCAAATAGGGGGACAAATCTATCTTCCACCATGTTTAGAATATGAGCATTGTAATGTTACTCTTAGACATGATAGTATTTGCATGGATTTCCGTGTACCGACTGTTCTGCAGTTTGATTTTTGCCTTTAAGATACAGGAAATTGGTGTGGGATTTTAAAAAAAATGCATTTAGGCTCTATGCATTTGGCATAGAAAAAATACATCAGAAGTGAATCCATGATGTATAGCTTAAACACTGCCAGTAATTCGTAGGAAAAAAACTCCTTTTAAACATAAGGCTTGGTGCAGGTCACCTATCCATTCCTGCATTTAATAAACCAGTTAGTGCTGCCATCTCAGTCTGTGTATCACCTTCAGCTCTTGGCATGCAGATGTTATATTTGAAGAATCTGGGAACAAAAAGCAAAAGTGCAGGATGTAGAATGTTTTCCCACTTTTACTCCCTCCTTTCTACTCATCTCTCTAGGTTTGATAAGTCAACAACGAAGAAAGCTGCATGTTGAGATGTCGGGAAAAAGACGTGCTGAGACCTTTTTTGTGGTATTACTGAGAAATGGATTGGGACAGTGGGGTTTTTTTATTGTTATCTGGAGTACAGTAGTCACTATGGAGTTTGTTAACAGAGTTGGAGGATCTTTCAGTTAATGCGTAGAGTTCCTGTGTTAGAATTTAGGGTCTAATGAAAAAAATTTGTAATCTTGAGTCAAAATAGATTAATTCAACTTAAAATAGATAAAGTCTGGTATTTTTCGATGTAATTCTCGAATGGAAACTGTTCCCGAAAAGAGCTATTTACGGGAAGGAATTTACTTATTGAGAAACAGCCTAAATCACAAACTGACATGAAAAATCAGCTCATTTGAATAATCAACTGACAGTGCAGGCATAATCCAGTGTTAGATACCATGAAAATAGCCATTACTTTGTAAACACTGTCAGCTCAGACTGTTTCCTCCTTCTAACCCATTAGAGGTTACAAACTGTGTGAACAAACTGTGGAACAACTTTGAGATCCAGTCTCAACTGTGCTAGTTTTCTCTAGAAGTTACAAATATTTAATAAGCTCTGAAGTGCTATGAATGTTTTGGAATAGTAGTTCTGTGATGGAAAAATGCAGATGCTTTCAGGGGGGACTCTCTGATGTCCAAACTACTCCCTACCCTTCTGTAACATACAGTGCATGCGAAAGGACTCCTACCCCGCCCTTTCTCAGAAGTCATGTGCATCCAAAAAAGATTAATTCCATTTACTTCCTTTAAAACCAAGTTTTTAAGAGCAACCTTCGTATGTTAATTGGGTTTGAGTGAGTATTTACTGTGATTTTAATGATACTTACAAGTGGGAACAATTACCAGATACTTTGCTTATTGCTATTTTAGTTTGATATTGACTATGGTCAGACAAGCTCCATAGGGTTTTTGAGGGGCTCTCCTTGAGACCTATGAGGAATATAAGGGAGGAGACGTGCTTGAATTTGGACAAAGGCTGATTCATATATTATTCATGTCAGGTAGTTTGGGTTTTTTTAATATTGTAAGAAGGAGAGACACATTCTTCTAAAGATGCAACTGCGAATGCTGTAGGGAATGCCTGGAAGATCTTGCTGCATAAAAGGGGCAGGAACATCTGGCCTTGGTGCTGTGGAACTGGGAGCAGGTATGGAAGTGGCTGCTGCCGAGGAGAGTGGGGATGGAGGGTGACAGTTGGCGCATGGCACTCTGCAGTCAGACCTTCAAAATACCATTATTGGCACTTGCTCATTATTTTTTTGCTTATTTGTTTTTTCTTCCCTTGGCAAAAATGCCAACAAACTAAATGGTTGTTTTAAAAGAATAGTTTTGTGCCTATAAAGTCATTTTGACATGATTACTTGAGCATGACAGTAAGTAACCCTTTCATTTAGTCCTCTCTTCTCAAAGTTAGCACTTCGGAACAGTATGCTGTGGCCAATACTGTACAAATTGCTGGAATGGGCAGTTAAACGTTGAGGTCAGAGGTTAAATGAACATGGTTGTTTATGAGGACACAGCCTGAATCCATTTGCATTTTAATATTCTTTCTGTGAGATGAAAAACCATTTTGAGGACAGCTTGTTTGGAAATCCCATTAACAGGTTATTTATGGGACTCATGACTGTGTGACCCTTAGCCTTGTTTTGTTAAACATGAACTAGACATGAATCAGATGGGTGGCTGGGCTGCGGCTATTGTTTTCCATAGCATTAAATGTCATTGAATTCAATTATTCTGAATCTGACACTTTCTAAGTTATTACCCTCATAATGCTCAATTTTCCTTTTTCCTTTGTCAACCTTATTATTTCTATCTGCTTTAAGAAGCAGAGACACTCTAAAAAGGCCATTTCCTCCCTTATCACTGATCTAGGTGAGAATGGAGAGCTTATCTACACAGCTCTTAAATAAATAATTGGGAAGAAACAGTTTGAAGAAATTAGAAGATTCCAGCTACTGTCACGGTGCATTTTTAAGGAATACAGAAGCCTAAAAATTCTGTCAGGGTAGTAAAATTAGCCATGTAAAGGTCAGGTACTAAATGTTGGAAAGGGAGGGCTTTTAACCCTTTTTGTCAGGAGCATAAAACAATGAGTGATAAATCAGAGTAAGATGGTGATGTTGCTATCAATCAAAATGTGAAAAAACCTTTATAATTCCAAATTATAAGTTTTATGAAACAAGTTTAGTTTTTATGCCGTTGAACACAAATCTTTAATTGAAAGGAGGTAGCATACTGGATGACAGACTGCAGCAGAAATTAATGAAAAAACATTGATGCTTCTAACATGAGAGTTGTGTAGGTGAGAGCAACATTATTTTTGGTAAAGGCCACGGTAAATCCTAGTAATCAATATTTCCTATCTTACAGTTTTTTTTCTCGGTATTTTATCTCTTACTGATGCAGGATTTATGGTACTAATCAAATATTGAGAGAACCTCCGGCTTTTTGAAGGCAAAAATTGCACCTACAGAGTCCCCCACCTGAAAGCAGGTAACTTCAATTCAGCCCAAAGCATCTTGTGACCAAAAAGAGCTTCTGTGCATATGATCTGGGAGCTGGAGTAGGGCTATGCAGCTTCAAATGTTTATATATACGGATATATATATATATTTACAGTGAGGACTGTCTGCTTTTTCTGAAAAACTGACTGAGTTTTACCCTCTCAGAAGGATCACTTGCTGTTGTGTGCGCTGCTGTTCTGCATGCTGGAAGTACAGTATTTCTGCATGTATTTGCATTCTTCTCTCCCTCCCTCTTTTCTTTTTTCCCTTCCTTTCTTTTCCAAGGTTAAGACAGATTTCCAGTATGAATTGGCCATCAATGAAATTCTTTAGCAGTTAGTTTATTATTAATAGAAACTGGTAGGTTTTTTTTTTAAAAAAAAAAACCCTAACAATACAAGTTCACAAGTGTCATGATTTTTCTACTAATTTATACTCCATACTCCCCTTTTTAAATGTTAAATTACCTCATTGTATCTCTGAATATATACTTGGGCCTGAAATTAAGATTGCTGTATAGTTGTCAAAATGACCACAATTTGCTCTATGAAATGTCCTGATTGCATGTGTAATTCAAAGCAATCCCAATCTCTCTATAAACCAGTACAGACTGCTCAGGGGCAGAGTTTATGTATGCTGATTGGGCTTTCGTTTTAGCAGATAGTGAATACACCTGCGTGTTGAAAAAGATGCATTACGGATTTTCAAACTTCTAAATGCTAAAAAGAAAAGAGAAAGAAAGAGATTTAAAACTGTTCTGCTGCAGTAAAAGGCTCGGTTTTTCATAGAGATGTTTGTTCCAAGATCAGTGGAAAGTTGCCTTCCTATTACCTCTGAAGTGAATACATTCAGAGATTTTGCTGCAAATACGACTCTTGGTTTGTCCCATCTCTTTCTGAGTTGTGTGATTCCAACAACAAAGATGAATCATATTAGGAAAACCCTTTATTGAAAGTAGCCCCATCCTGGAACTGTAATATTGCTCATCTTTCTATGAAGTACTTACTGTTAAGGTATTTTAGATATTTAGTTGGAAGCTGCTGGTTGTTAAAGAAAGTTGCTGTAAGTCTTCTGAAATACTCCATAAGTCTGTAGACACTTTCCAGAGGACCCCAGGCTTTCCTCAACACTTGAATGGGGTTAATTCTTCTGTATGTGTCATTTGGTAACAAACCTGTTATATCTGATATTCTTTATGTAATAATTAAGGCAGATGCAAAGCAATACAGGGTAGCTGGTGTGCTGTAAACAATACTTTTAATTCTGAAAACTGTTTCAGAAAGGCACATATGAGCATGCACCAAAATGGAACAGCTTATACAATGCATACAGATTCCATAGTGTGAGACCTTGTGTGTTTTTTACAAAGACTGTGTAGATTAGGGAAAATTCTGCATTTCTTGGTTAGTTATATATTATTTTAAAGATCTGAATTCTGCCATTGTAGGCAAAAATTGCTGTTCTCTATTTAGTGTCAATCCTGGTTACTTTGAGAATGAAAAAATACATGACTGAGTAATTTACTCAAAGAATTTAGGCTTTTCTTCTGACTATATCATACCTATGAGCAGATAGTAATTTACTCAAAAAAACCCCACTCCTCCTTGAAAATATTGTGCTAATATTTTTTATCAACCTTAAGAATGAACCATCAAGTTTGACCTGTGAAGTTTAGCTGTGACTCAAAATAGTATGTGTCACAAAATTATTGCTGTATTTTACTGAATGAGCACAAATTAGTTCCCTCGTTAAGGAAAAGTAGGATTTATAGTGTGGTCATGCCAATAATCCTTAGAAGTTTCTTTAGTTAAAACTTCCAAAGATGAGTATAAGTCTTTCAAACAGCGGTGTCCCGCATGAACAGGTTGTAGTCCGCAACACAGAAGTGGCCAACAGCAAGGGCCAAGTGGAGGCAGTTCCCGTGAGACTCGCTTCTCTGTGTTTCCCATTCGGGCCCCACCGGGCACCTCTTGGGACAGGCTCCACTTTTTTGAAGCATTTGTATCACCACAAGAAATTCCCCCTATGTTTAGATGTCTGAATGATGTGCTTTGTTGCTGCCATTGCTGCATAAGGTGCCCTTTAGAGATTGCAGCTGCCAAAAAAGTATATTACTCAAGATTCAAGCAGTACCAAAATAATCAATGCAAATTGAACTCATAAACCCCTCACAGGCCTGAACCTCTTGCTGATTAGTGTTTGAAGATTCCTGTGCAGATCTGCTGCCAGCTGTGGTTCTGTTTTACTGAGAGCTTGTTCTTCACCTTTTACTCTAAGAAGATCCCAACAAAGCATTTTAAAAGATATTGACAGCTTTGCTGCTCGTTTTCTTCTTTTTCATGTTCTGGTTTTACGCCTCTTTGGCATTGTGTGGTGAGAAACCAAGGCAAATATGACTAATGAGAAATACACGGAGTACTTCCAAACTAAGCATTTAAGCCATGCATTCTTTAAGATCATCTGGGCTCTTACTAGAATATGGCTCTGAAGTATTAATGTGAATATGTATTAATATTTCTTAATGTTTGGAGATCAAAAATGACCATAAATACATACATCAACTCTAAATTATCATAATCATAGTCTGCTCAGTATTGATAACAATTTTGATATGGTGTTATGGAAGAAGCATTTTATTTTCCTTCATTAAGCCTGCTTAAGATATTTTTTTATTAGCTTTTGAGTTTGGTTCATTGGACATATCAAATGAAGAGTTTGGTTAACTGGAAGCAACAAGACAATTATTTTTCCAGAGTGAGCTTTTTCATTACTTGTTAGAAATTTTACATTTCATCCTTGAGCTTCTGAAAGTTCACAGATTATTCCCAGTTTCCTCACCTTCAGTCAGATGGTGGGAGTTTCTGGTTAAATATATGTGCTATAAGAGTAAGTAAATTCTGACATTTTATTTTTACTCCTGAACAAAAACATTCATTGTGTTGGTGAAAATAAGCAATCATGTTGTATTTAACAGCAAAAAAGAATTGTACATATTACCCTGCAGGAGCTGTGGAATCTATTTTCATTATAAAAAACATTGATTTTGCATTTAAAATTCTCATTATTTGAGATAATGATTGTTGGGCTTCTTAGTTATTCTTCTGGTTCCTAAATCATTTAAACCATAACACTTAAAGAGCAAATGGGAATGCAAAAGATCCCAAACTGTTTTAAAATCAACTCCCATTTTATCTTTAGTTAAAAAATTGCAATCATCTTTAAGGCAGATACATATTATCAGGAAATTATTTATTTTGAGTTCATTTGAATGGCATCTGTATTTTTGCCTGTAGAAACATCACTGAACCTGAATGTATTGATTTTTGGATTAATATTAGTAGAATTAATATGTGGGCTCCTGGGGGCCTTGTTCATCAGCCCATTATTCCAGTTTCTGGGCAGAGTGATTCTGGCAGCAGGGAGTCAGGGAAGAAGCCAATCCTGCATTTCTTACAGCGAGAAAAGGCATGAAAAATCTCTGCAGCATGTGCATGTGTAAAGATGTGCATTACACATGCTCACTGTCTCTCTTAAATAATTCTGATTATGGACGTGTTGAGGAGGGGGTCTTGTTTGCTTTACTTTTATTGATAGAGTGCTGCTTTGAATAATTCCAAGGTTTGTTTTTTCTAATGGGCCCGAAAGGAAGTCGTCCCTCCTGTGCCCCCCCTTCCCCCAGCGCCATGGCTGCCTGGGCACTAATGAATTCATTCCGAATAACGTTGGGGGCGAGCTGGATGTACCTTCCCACCAACAGCACTATGAATTATTGACGGGAGAGATGCTCCCTAGTGTATACTTTTCCAAGGTTATACTCTCTGATATTAGATATTTATTCGGCATAAAGTAGGGATAAGAACCTCATTGCCACATTATGTCTGACACAATCAAGTTTTGGGGAATTTCAACAACATTAGAAGATTTGTATAATGCATTCTTTTGGAGGCAGAGGCTCAGCTTTAAACAAAGCCTAATCCCTACTGCATATCATTTCCAACCTAATGCAAGGAGAAGAAGCGGGACCATAATGCTATCTGCATTGTTTTCCTTTTGTGTTCAGTTGCAAAGACTATTCACCTAATATTCAAAATCCATGTATTTGTTAAATGGAATAGAATGATGGAAAAACTAAAGAAAGTAAGAAAATAATTAAATATATTTCCATGAAAGTGGCATAAAATCGAGTTATTGCATCTAGATATATGATAAAGTATTTGGAAATAATTAAGTAGTTGGTATCTGCTACCTTCAGTGCTTGAACACTGCCATTTTACTATTTTTTATTCTAACATTATTCCTAATTTCTTTGAATCAAATATTGTTGGTTTTTTTTTTATTTCTGATATCTGTAACAAAAGGACCTTGTGAGCACTGCGTTCTTTGTGTCACCCAGTCTCTTCTTGTCAGCTACTTTGTTAGCCTTAGCCTCTAGGGTTTATATCCTGGACCTTTTGTACTCCTTATGTTATACTCTTAGCCAACACGGAAAAAAATAAATCTTTTGTGACAAGTTTACTTAAAAGGACACTATAAAATTAAATAAGCATATAAATATACCCATAAGTAATATTATTACTCTTGAAATTTTGGAAAAAAGATTTTTTCTTGATACCATTAGTTAACACCCTCGTCAACTTGCAATGCAGTTAATTGTGAGAATCACATGATTTTTCACACTTCAGTCTGTTCTTTACACAGCACTTTTCAAAAGCTAGGAAAACAAGTCAGTTATTTCACCTTTTTTTTAGTCAGCATTTAGGTTCTGAATATTGTGTGCTGCCCCAGTGGAAGACTGGGATGCAAATATTGTAAGGGAGCATTTCGTCTTAGAACAGACAGTTCTATTTCTAGTCAGTTGTTTATGGCAAGAGGCCAAAAAAGCATATTTAGTAATGATGGGTACTGTAAGTTAAAGAACAAACAAAACTAAACATTTTAATGAGATTAATGTAGTCTTTTTTTCAGGAGAAATTCTGTTAAAATATGAAGTCCTCAGATCTGTCTGGTTTTTCCTCTCCTTTTTATTTTATGCAACTTTATAATTCACTTATTGTAATTATCTTTGGTGAATAATTTAGTGGATTTTAGTGTGATAGTAGAAGTGGTTTTATAGTCACTCTCATGTCTTACTAAATCAGGCTATTTCTAAGTAATTCAAGCTATTTGTTTATGAAATTCTTAGTGAGAGAGGTTCCAAGATTTCCTGATAAAGACTGAAGAAAACAACAGAGTTACATATTTAGAAAACATGTTGATAGATAAAATACTGCTTAATTTGTTAGCTGGCTATTTAAACTGTATCAGTAAATGAGGTTTTGGTAATGCTTCTGTAGCTACACACACTCTGTCACATGCTGGGCACATGTACGTGCATTGATTTCATGCACACTTTTCAATCGGCATATGAGTGCCAGGGAAATCCTTTGGAATAGCAAGAGAAGTGATGACAGTGGATCTGCCAGGTTTTTGCACTGCCAAATCCGTCTGTGCGATCATCATCGTCACCATCATTGTGGGCAGTAATTAGTTCTGGGCTGTGAGGCTGCAGTTCTCAGCTCACAGCAGCTCTTTTGTGTCTCAGTTGCTTATATGGGTATTTCTCTGTTCTGTTGCTGTGCTTTCTGCTTTTCTGTGAATCTGTCTCTGTATTAATTAATTACACTGAGGGTCTTATTTGGGGTTAGGGTTCTTTGTTTTGTAATACTGTTTTGTTTCGTTGAAGGGAAAGGGCTTGGGAGCTAATTGGATGGTAATGAATAAAAGAGGATAAAATATCTTACTAAGGGAAAAAAAAAAGGTTTGCTATTTGAAGTCCACTTTCTCTAGTGATTCTGGGGTGTTTTTTCTATAGGTTTTCCCTAGGTTTATTCTAGGATATCATAAAGTTGTTATATTAAACTAACACACATATTGCCCATTTGAAACTTGGATCCCATTGCTTGGAAGTTTTACCAAGGTACGTGTGTCTGTCTCCATCTGAGAAACATACAGCTTAAAAGTATCTAGCAAAAGGTATCTGCTTCAGGGTTAAGGGGAACATTTTAAGGATACATAAATCTTCATCTCCATTGCTGAATGCAGATGGCAGTCATTTTCTTTGTTTATTCTACTGCCAGCCGGAATCACTTGGTATTCTCTACAAGTTGTGTTGAGTCTTTGTCTTGGCACCCTTATGAGTTTGTGACCTTTGTCTTGGGATCTGCACTTGTAAGCATTGTTTCTCAGGTGTCCGCAGTCAGCTCATGGCATGGTTGCCTGGTTTACAGTCTGGAGAAGTGTTCCTAAGGCTGACTTGTCCATGATTCACAACTTTCACTGCAATTCCTTTCTGTCTTCTTTTGTCAAGTCCGGTGAGTGTTGTCTTTACTCATCCTGTTCCCAAGACCCTGAAGTTGCACTTGGTTCCCAGTTCTCTGGACAGCTATTCTAATCAGACAATGCTATCTTACTGCCTCCTTGGGACATAACTCCAGAATGTGACCTGTGTTGTCTCACCTAGGGGCTTAGGTGTGTATACGTGTTTTTATTATCCCCTTTTGTGTAGTTGTAACTTCATCGTTTTCTGTGCCGTGGACATCTGCAGTAGATGCATCCACAGATTTCTGGTACAAGAACTGTATCAGAGCCAGAACTGATACAAGAACTGAATCAGAGCCAGCTTTATCTTAGCATAAGCTTACACCTTGAGGCAATTTTTAGGAGCTTCCCATCAAGCATTAGCACATTGATTTAATTGTTTTTAGCTTACCTGAAACATCCAGAGCCTTTCCTATTGGATGAGTGCGGACTTTAATGTCTAGAGGCCTTGTACGTTCAAGGTATGACTTCGGAGTATTCCTTATGTGCATTTTCTGAATTTTTTGAATTTTCTGCTCTTCCAATATCCTAGGAAATTCTTGTTTCTCAACTGCACGTTCATTACTGTGCAGTTTGTCAGCACAAGATTTACCAATTACTTTCAATGCAAAATTCCCACTAAAGAATCTTTATTAAATACTTGTTTCCCCAATTCACTCTTTAGACAATAAAAATTCCCTTGCGCTGGAAGTGTTATTTGTTCAAGATATGCCACTAACCAGACAACTCTTTTACTCCTGTTCTCTTTGCACTAAGAATAAATTTGATTATTTTAGCAAAGTTCTCTGAGATCTGCAGGAAGGAAGCAAAAGCATTGTGCCACTGCCAGAAGTCTCATCCTCACAACAAAATTCCTTGCCAAACAAAAGTAATTTAAACTGTAATTGAGTTGCAGTTCAGAGAAGGTGCTAGTTTCTTGAACTTGGACATCCATAATTAGCAGGAATAAATAGTTAAAAAAACCAACACTGCAGAACAGAAGTAACACTGTTCACATGGTGGTTGACTTTCTTATTTCTAAAGAGTATTGTTTATAAAGCCTTTCTGAGAGGCACTTAAGCCTAAATATTAACTTTATATCTATGCACCACAGTGTGGTTTTCTAGGACCTGCTGGACTTGAACATACTCCACTACAATTCCACTAATGTGTACTGATAATTAGTAAAGACAATATTCTGTGTGCTTCCAGTAACACTTTCACCTGAATGTCTCTAAACGCCTTCCAGACTTGGAAAACTCTTTCTGCCTCTTCACAGCTGAGGAAACAGAAATACAAAGGACACCTGAGATTCTACAGTTGCGTAGTGGCAAATGCAAGATCTTTATTTCTGACACCAAAATATCCTTTCTAAGTCACTGGATAATGCTGCAGTAGTAGTGTTTGCTTATCACATTCTTTGTGCCACATTTGCAAAAAGTGTTGTTTTTTCCAACTCTTTGATGTATACAAAATCAAGAAGCTGGCCTTGAGCAACAGGGTGTTTTTTTTTCCTCTAGCACCGTGATTTTTTGGGGCTTTGTGACATACCGTTTGTTTTTCACCAGTGCATACTGACTTTTCAGGTTAAATATTTGAGTCACCATTTGCAACACATAAGTATGCCACCAGGAGACCTCCCTGGCATTAGACCAGCAGCTGCTTGCAAAGTAGGAGAAAAATATTACTTCGTCTATCAGAATCTCCTTCCCAGACTTGCAGGAGAGTGGGACAGTGTCTGCAGAGGGTCTGTCACCAGAGCGGTCCCTCTGCCAGGGATTCTCCATGTCTGCTCTCAGCCGGCGGGAACTTCTCCTTTTCGGCAGCAGGAACGCTGCCTCTTCCATCCCTCCTCTTTGGTGACCTTTCTGCCCGTCTCAAGGGAGGGGAGAAGGCATGGGGTAGCAGACACCTATTAAAGCTTACAGGAAATAGATGTCCAAAGATAAATGGGTATAAACTAGGCATGAGTAGATACAGTCCTAAGTAAATATCTATGCATTATAGTCCGCTCAATGGTACTTTCACATTTTCATGCATATATTTGTGGTTTGTATTAAAAAGGAGGACTGATGGCGTTTTTGTAAGTCACTTATTTTAAAATTCATTCATATGGTATAAGCTGAATAGGATAGGCCAGCTGTAGAGAAGGACTCAGAGCATCAGAGCATGCTTCTGTTCTTATGACAATAAAACATGCATACATACTGACCATTAGGAACAAGTGTGTTTTTAAATTTGTATTTTCTACACATGTAATTTTCTGTCACAACGGGTGAAAAATGTTGGATTTTATGTTTGCCTATTAGTTTTGTAACACTTCTGGATGTCCTCATTATACATGGCTAGTACTTGCAGAATCCTCCTAAGGCTTGTAATCGATTCATAAGTTGAAGTAGTTAGTTTGAA
>JAOXNG010000009.1:2502333-2514432 GCA_028566535.1 Scolopax minor | reverse complement strand
AATTTGTTTTGCCCCTCTTCCCCCACAGATAAGTTCATGAGCAATACCATGTGTATCAGCTTTACTTGTGGGACATATTTGAAAAGTAATTTCTAGCAATGTAGTTAAATGATGCTTAACTATAGGAGGGCTATAGAATTACTACCATTGAAATGACATCTGATGTATGTTTAGGTAGGGGCCTGATTTTCAGTGCTATTTTAGATAGCTGGTTTAGACTTTAGATTTGTTTCTAACTAAGAATGGCCCAAAACAATGAACAGTTAGTTCCAGTTGCTCTTGCCTTTGTCATTGTTTCTGTGGCTCTCTTAATAGCTTTTTTCAAAGGAACCAGTAGTTTGCCATGAAGAAAAGGTGATGTCATAGTAGCATGCTTCTCGTTAATACAGTGAATTAATATGGATTTGTAAGAAAACCATATCTTCATTTTCCCAGGTGAGATGTCTTTCTTCCCCATTATTTTGTGATTCATTCTGTTCCCCTGCTTCCATGTTGACTTTGAAACTGTTGTCATCAAGCATCTACTAGGCAGCCTAGCAAAAGCAAGACAAAGAGTGGATTGATCTACTCATTGCTCAGTTCAGAAATAACCTGGCTTTAAAATTCTGTATCAGAAGGTGAGACAGACTTAACCTGAAAAAATAAATTATAGGCCCTGTAGGGTAGAATATACACACTCTAGGTGTGTATTATACTTACACTTGTGAAATAACTGATTCACTTTTGGGGTCTGTGGCTTTCTGTCTACTTGCTTCAGGAACACAGTGTGCCAGCCTAGCACTTGGTGAGAAGAGTGGAGTCACTGTCGTTACTCTTAACGCGTTATTTGGTTCTTCAGCCATTATCCCCATTCACATTGGACAAAATGACTTAGTGAAACAATGTAATCTAAATCTGCTCACCAAGATTAAGAGAAACTTGGCCTCTATCCAGGCAGCATTTGGTCAGTGTTGCTACTGAGGTAAATGGGAGCCAAGCCAAACAAATTGAGGTTATTTCCCCAGCTCAAAGATGTTTGATAACTGACACAATGCCTATGGATCAGATAGAAGTTTACAAGTTCATTTATTTTGATAATGGCCATGAGGCCTACTCTGTTGCTCCAGTTTGTGTCATGTTGTTGAGGAGGCATCTACAGAGAGGCAAAATACAGTACAGGTCAAAACAAGCCCACACTGTTATACAACTTGTGTCTCAAGAGTTGAATTCTACAGTTGATCGTCTAACATTTTCACATGTATTTGTGTTAATGGTTAGCATTGAATTTCTGGTTCTGTTTTTCCAATTTTTCTGCAGACTTAATGATCGCTTTTATGAACTTCTGTTTCCACATGACCCCTGATAACAGTGATGCTGAGGAAAAGTCCAGTTCAGGTATCTGCTACTCAGAAAGTCCTTCATCACAGAAATAGTTTTCTCTATTTCTTCCTTTTTTTTTTTTTTTTTTTTCTTTTTTTAAGAAAATAGATGCTTTCTTTCACAGTAAGTCACAGTAAGGTAGAGTATTGTTGCCATACTAAAGCTTTGCTTTTGTGCTGCTGTTCCATGATGCCTTTCCTTTACTTTTGGATGTTTTGCTTGGCCCTCTCTTAAATGTCCTTGTCCTTTCATCCCATGTTAGACTCAGCGGTAAGCATGTATCATTAAAATTCCAGAGCAAGGAAGCTTTATGGTTTCATAATGCATAATATGTAAATTCACATACCAGTGTCTGACCCTGGGGCCAAACAGGAGTTCAGAATGGGAAATAGGAGAAATAGGCTTCTGATTGCTTTGGTTTAGGAAAAATCTTTTGTAGTAGAATTTTTGTAAAGTACACGCAGCTAACATTAAAGGTCTAAGCTAAACCATGCTGCACAATATTATAGATTAGAGCTAAAGCAAAGTTTCTGGCTCTTCCCAAGGACCTGTGATGTTGGATACCAGATTTCTTTCAGCCTACAAAAAGTAGAGTTTATGTGTTATACTGGGTCTCCAGTGACACAACGCATATGAACTAGGCTACTGGTACTCAGCCTTGCAGTCTGACTTTACGACTGGGGGCTGCGGTGCAGGATGACACATATTGCAGGTGAATCAGAGCTTGCAATTTCCTCGTTAGATTGAAACAAGATGCGTGACGTAGCACCTCTCTCTCTCTGAAAACATAAATGAATGTTATCGAGGTTGTAGCAGCAATAATAAAGGGACAGAATTGGCAGGGAGGGAGTAGACAAGATCCATGAAGCAAAGGCAGGGGCAGGGGAAGAATACGACTTGACCAAATGCAGTTCTTGGTTTTTCTCTTTATGGAATACGATCTTCAATAAGTCATTTTACAAACATTTCTTCACTGGAATAGTGTTTCACCTTAGCTTGATCCTCTTAGAATGAAATAACGTTCTCCTATTTAGATTTTCCAATTTCTGGAACTTTTAGGCTAAAAAAAAGTGTCTTTTCTTATTAAGAAAATTGCTTTCACTTTTCTGCAATGAGCAGACTTCTGTTTCTAATGATGGAAGAAGTTGAGTGTAGCTGCTGAGTAGCTGGAGTGGGGATCCGACTATCAGTGCGTCACTAGCTAAATGTGATTTGAGATGCAGTTTGCTTTACTATATCTCAGATCTCAGGGCTAAACCACAAACTGTACATGACACAACTAAATTAATATTTAAAAATAATTACTTGCTGCCTGAAGGTAAACAGAAAAAGGGTAAATAATTGATAGCACTGGGACTGCCACACTGTAAGTCTGCTGAGCATTTATGATGTGCTGTGAAGGTTCAAAGGGATTACTCGTCTGCTGCCTCTGAAGAAGAGTTTTTGCTAATCATTCCAGGGCTTGTTTTGTCAGCCAGCAATGTTTTCAAAGTTTGAAGCACCAGAATAGACTGCCAGCTTAATTTAGGCGAATCTCTAACTTAATTTATTAACTTTCCTTCCAAGATTTGCATTGTAAATGATAAGGTGATTTTCATATATATAATTTTTTTTTTATCCCATCGACATCTGAAGGGAAATTTCATGTGGTCTGCTGCCAAGAATGCAGAGTAACTTGCATTTAAGGAGTGCTTACATAACGTGCCACCCTATGACAATGCCTGGCTGCAGAGCTTGGTGATGCCTTGATAGTTGGCAGCTACTCACTTCTCAGTGGTAAATATCCCTCCTCTTAAAGCCCAGCATCCGAATAACCAGCCCTTAAAGTGGCAGATGACCATAAAGAAAGGTCAGTGATTTCAAATTTTTCATTTTCCCCTAAATGGAAGTCGGAAAACTTAACTTCTTGCAGTGATTATTGCATTGATAGTGAAAAACAAAACCCAAAACTGCTGCCTCCACACAGGACTTCAGAGCTTTCTGGTGTTAAAGCAAAGATAAGAAAGTGCACTGGCAATGTATGTGTAAAGTCAATAGCTGCAGGTCTACAAATAAGGTGCCATACACCCCTATGGGGCAGTGATCATTAGATAAAACTTTTTAAAAGAAGCAGATGGTAGGATCTATCAGCAACATCATCTGGGCCACTTCATCAAATGATTCCCAAAGTGTTATTTGCAATATATATTTTACTCAGTGCTAGGGAGTGCCCAGTTAGAGCTTCATTAATGGCAGCTACTTTAATGCCTAGCACTGTATCACACTTTGCTTTCATTGCTTGAAAATAAAATCTAAGCTCTCCTTTTGCAAAAAGAATCAAGTGCCATGCTAAGGTGTACAAGACTGAGTGTCGTTTGAAGACATGCAGTAATTCTTACACTCTATCGAACAGCAGTAGGGCTTTAAGTGGAATCTGTGAGACTTTTCCAGCTGATATACATCTGGAAGCGAACAGTAAGAATGACTAAATAGAAAACATGATGTGCGAAGAGGTTCTGACAAAAGTATGGTTTGTTCAGTCCAAACAAGACAAATGGGAAATGGTAGAGCAGCCATCATACATGTAAAATGTTTTAGCAAAGAGGAGGGAGTGCTCTGTCCTTCCATATGTTTCTTATAATGGCTTAAACTGGGCTCTAGAAGTAGTGGGGGGAGGAAGGGAAATGCTTCTGATGGCAGAGATGGGTCACAGTTAGAGCAGATTGCTTGGGGAAGTGAGGGTCTGTGGAATCTCTGTCACTAGAGATTAACAAAACATTAAACAAGGGATGATGTTAAGAGTCCCTTATACAGTTCTTTCTCTCTTCCAGCCCTGGCAGTCCAGAGCTAAGTAATTCAGACAAAAGAATCTGAGCACTGAGTCTCAAGACATACCGGTCTCTGTATATTGGATCCAAGCTCAATGTTTGTGTGAAATGTATTCGGGGGACTAAAGTTGCCAGTTTTCACATTTTTTAAGTACTGTTGCAGCATTTGGATATTCCTTTGTGTCCTAGCTCCACAGGTTCTTACCTTCTCATTGATAAAAATAGTACTGTTTTTAGTCCTCACGGTTTCCAAGGAAGGCCTAAAAGTCTGTCTACAGCCAAGAGGCTCAGAGAGCAGAAGGTGGCACATCTCTGATATGCTTTTGTTATATCAATGATGGGGCAGGGAACTCCTGCTTTTTCATGCTTGGGGTTCCCAATGCAAGGAATGGCAAAAAAAAAAAAAAAAACCTACTCTGAACTCCGTTCCAACATTCAGGTCACCACCCTTCTTTCTTCCCCACACCCAAGACCACACACTTGCACTTGCACCTCCAGGCGTGTATGTCTGCCTGCCAACACGGAGGAGGTTACCGATCTCATCACAGTTATGGTTATCTTTCAAAGAAAAATGTCCTAAAAGAAACCCCAAGAACTCAGTGGTGCAACCCCACCCCCTACCATGGAGCATGGCCACACTGAACTGCACACAGGCTGTGGAAAAAAGTGATTTTTTTCTTATTGGGAGAGTGGCCACTGGGTTTTATTGGAAGAAGCAGCCAGAGGCAAATTGTCATGGTTAAGGAGTTTGCTGCTTTAAGGGAATGTGTAGCACTGAAACAGACTGGGACATTTCTGGCCAGTACAAGATTCGTAGGGGGAATCTTATTTTCCTTATTTTTCTCTGAAAAGTTATTTTATGTTATTTGCAGTAGCATTTTGTCAGAACCAGGCCTTTGTTATATTACCAGTTTGAAGAACAGAAAAAGTGGGATTCTTTCTTGATTGCTGATGTGAACAAGCATAAGACAGACACAGGATCAGAGGTCAGTATCTGCTGATGGCCAGATGTCCACCCAGGTGCTCTAGCCCTTCTAGTCTCTCAGTGGCAGCCTACTGCTCTGAGTGGGGTGTCAGGTTTTAATATATTCATCTTTTTCTGTTTGATGTCTTCAGAAGAAAGTAGCTAATAAGGTGTTCAGAACTGCTACCGAGTCACACACAAGGTTCAGTCCATTTTTCCAAAAACTGATCTAGCCAGGTCTGTGTTTCAAACACCTGTAATACCCAGGGTGGACAAAGTTTGTCCACCTAAAGCTTCCCCAGGTGCCAGGATGCACTTTATGGTTTTTTCCTAATATATTTTACCTCCCATGTTGGCACTGTCCCCCCAGTAAGAGCCACCCACTGTAGCTCTGTCTTGTAGAATACTCTTAAGCATGAATAGATTCACTTGGAACAGAACAAGAGGTTACTGTCTAGAAGGGGATGTTTATTCCTTCTGCTTAGCAGTGATGAGGAATTATTTTCTAAACTGGGCAGTTAGTACTGGACAAGAGAGATCCTTCTTCAGCAAGTTCCCGTTTAAATCTGAAATAGTAAGATGGCATTTTTGTTATTCAGCTCATAAATACAGATATTTAAAAGTCTTTTCTCAGAATTCACTCTCAACACTGTATTGAAGAAGGGCTTTTATAAAGCATGTGCTCACTCATGGTAAATATTACAGACAGAAGAAATTATGCTTTTAAAAAAAAATTGGGAAATTTGCAAAAGCATTAGGCTTTTTAAAAAAATGTTCCATTTTGCAGCCATTATTATTATTATTTCAGTCAAAAAATAAAATCTCTGGGAATAGCTACTGGACTGAACACTACATTGGTTTGTCTTTAACAAGGAATAAATTGGCTTTTCTACAAAGAGTGAATGGTATTGTTAATGTGAATTTTGTTTGACTGGGAGGTTTCTGCCAGGGTAGTAATTTGGCGCATTATGTGGTTAGTCCTGTAGAAGGACAGTAGTGAAAATAGCTACTGAGTGTTGATTGAATCAAAAACTAAAAGCTGTCACCTTGAAGAGGACTTGCCTTGAAAACTCTGAGGTTTTTGGAGGTGTACGCCAGCAGCTGTGAAGCTAGCTATCCCAGTTAATCTTCCCAGAGAATGCAGTAATACATGCAATAAAGAGATTTTGCTAGTGAAATACCCACTTGTGAACTGTTCATGGGTATAAGAAAAATGGATCTGAGGTCTTGCCACCTGAGTTCCCTTCCTCTCCCTCAGCAGGTTATCAGCATGAAAACAGGAAAGGAATTGGACACCATTAATAAAACATGAAGCCTTCGTGTTCAGGCTCTGTGCTCTGTCGTTCAAGTGTAGTAGACACTGTGTGAGAAGGAAACAGAGGAGTCAAATCCACAAGTTCATTTACTCTTTTTAAGTACACAGCAAACTTTGGCTCAGGCTTGGAGCTAAACGTTTCTTTTCTTCCCCTGAATTTATTGAAAAGCATTTAAACCCTCATACAGAAATCTTGAAGGATTGTTACTGAATTGTGAGTAGTCTTTCAGAACATAAACGATTTTCCTAATAGTTTTCACTAATAATTAGATATGCCAATATTGTTTTTTACTCAAAGGTGTCTTTCACTATGATGTAAATTTTTAGACCTTATTTTCATGCATTTGCTTTTGCAGCTGTTTATGTGATGCAGATTTTTATTTTTTTGCTGTGATAGATGCCCTTTTTTCGCCAGTTGCTTATTTTTGTGATTTTAGGAATGTCCCAAGATACATACCTTGCTTTCTTTTGGGGCCTCATTTTGCTAGAGGGGAACGTGTCATTAAAAGTGTTTTTTTTCTACTGAAGAACATAGGATTAACCTCAAAGAACAAAGATTCTTCGAGGCTGAGTAGACTGAATGAAGTAGACTGAAAGACCACCACCGCACCAGCACCACCACCTTTTCTGTCTGTATTTAAAAACATCTTGTGAAAGGTTATGATCACAGCAGCATGCAGCCCAAGGATGAGAACTCGCAAAGCTATTTTGAAAAAGTCATGGGAACAAAAGTAGAAGACCCGGTTCAGCCAGACAAAGAGGCCTTCTACAGCTATAATAAAGGCTTGTTTTGCTCTATGGGGGAGTTTAATTGCAAAATGCTTAGCATAGGTGAATCATAAGGAGCCCAACCATAGGAAGAGGTTAACCACAGTTACAGGAAAGATTCATCTGAGGCTACAATAAACAAGTTCTTGGTGGGAAGAAACCAAAAGACTCTCTTCAGCTGTGGACAGGCCCATTCCTGAAACTCAAAGGTTGAGTTGCAAGTCCAAAGCAGGAATTCCCCTCCTGACCTTAGTTCTTTTAGGAATTAGCCAAGTACAAGGTCAGGTTGATAGATAAGATGTTTACTGCTAGTGGGAATTTTTGTCAGGCTGCTGTGGCTGGAACCACCAGTTCATCTTCCATGGGAGACAGCACTTCATAGTAAGGACTACCACAACTATACCTGTAACTTGGGGATTAGTAGGACTTCCATATTTTTAAACAAATTGATGTATTCTCACTGTTAAGTACATGTGTAAGCACTGCTTCCTTGATCCTGTCAGGAGCAAGAAGCTCCAGTCTCATAGAGATTTTAGGCCAGGTCCAAACTCATTGAATTATTTCTGTTTAGCCTCCTTCAAAAGAACTTGGTAGATATGACTCTTGCTTAATTCCTGAAACGTAGAAGTAAAACCTCAAACTGGGTGAGAAACCTGGCCAATGAGACAATCCACACTCGGCAAAGTTACAAATTCGGTGTTATAGTTCAACTCAATTAAACGTAATTTTCTTGGCTGCCATCTACAAGTTTGATGATAGGAAATTGGATTTGGCAAAGGGGCGGTTTGGTAAATGTACATTTTCAGCCAAAATCATTACTGAAATAATAGAGTAGAGTTACATTTTCATTGACGTTTATGTTACCATTTGGTTTACTTGGTTTTGCTGTCTGGCTCCATCCATAACAAATGCAGCCAAGTTCTAATTCTCAACTGTTTGAAATTATTCAGTCTCATGAAGGATATGCCAAACAATTCATTGGACAATATTCAAAGAATTAGTGAGGTTAATTCTAATTGCACACAAAGATCTATATTAACATTTCTGTTTCAACACATTTTTTGTTATTTGGGTTTTAGGTCATATGAATTGGTTTTCTACATGGTTGCATTTCTGTTGTCAGAAGATCTAAATATCAAATAGAATTTACTATACAATCACTATTATGCCAAAGAACTGATACTCCTTTGGTTGCATCAGAATATTTTTGGAAAAATTCTGAGTCTTCAGAATGACAGTCTGTCGGTCTGTGCATGGGTGTCCAGGTGCCGCCTGACCACGGACTCGTGCCTGGCTCCCACCTGAGCAGAGCTTTGCACTCTGGGGAGACATAGCACCTAGTAACTGAAAGAAACAGATGAAAAGGGAAATGCACTACCTGAAAAACCTCTTTTAGACAAATCCTTCCTATCCTGGAACCACCTTCTGTTTGCTCAAATAAGTTTGAGCTTATTAGAAGCAGAAATTGGAAAAGTCTGTAAACAGTGAAGACTAACACAGCTGAAGCCTTGCTGCTTGGGATCAGCTGAGTGGAATTCTGAGTGAACATGATCAATTGAGTGGAAGCCTAGCTGGATATGTTCATGGAGGGGTGCCTTAATATGATTGAGGGGATGTGGGACTGAACATGATTTATTGAGAGTAATTAAGTATTCAGTACCGGAGTAGGAACAGGAGTCACTTAACTTAGATTAAAATACAACAGCACCTGGTGGTTGCTGCAAATACATTTTTCCTGGAAAAGGAGGTGGTTAGAAGTAGCTTTCATTACCCCATTAGTGTGTTTTCTAAATAACACGTGTCTGTTATTTTTGAAATATCAGTATGTTGAATGTCCAAACGGTTCTTGCTGAAAATGATGCCTCTGTTAAATTACCAGTGCCCACTCATTTTCCAGCTAGAGGTACCAGGTGCCCAGGGCCATTTGGAAACCACTAGCAAATGACTAACCTGCTGGAGAAGACCCCTTGGTCCTGCCCAAGGCTCTGGGTGAGGCCCTTCGGTTGCAGTCATTCATTGCAACTTTCCTGCTCAAGCTCTGTCTGATTTTCTTGTATTTCCTGTGACTAAGTTTTGAGGCTCTCTGTAGGAGTCTGTTTTATGCCAGTCGTTTTTTATAGTATGATTTTTTTTTAAATTATTTTTTGTGTGTCTAGCCTAAGCTTTTCCTTCCCTAGCTCCAGGTCAGTGCTTCTCAGGCTGTTGTCTCCTGCCCCTCCCTCTCCTCATCCTGCTGTTCCTTCACATTAACTGCAAGATAATTAGAGACTGATCCTGTCCCCTGAGTCTTTGTTTCTCCAGACTATGGCTTAAATCCTAGCCTCCTACAGTAAACCCCACCGAGGTCCTCAGGTTTCATCCTTTTGGGGCTCCTCTTGCTGTTGTATCTAGTTCTCAGCACAAGGTTCTTTGATATTACAATGTTGTAATGGCAGGAGACCCTGGTTAAGCAAAAACAGAACCGGCCCTCTCTCCTTCCCTCTGGGGGTTACAGGTTATTAACAAAGCTTTGCTCAGCTGAGCAGCATGGAACCGTCAGGTCTCTGCCCGCATTCCTGTCTTGCAGCTTCAAAATTCTCCTAGTATTTAAAAAAGCAGGAACAAGGAAACTTATATAGTCCCAGCAGATCTTCATCTTGTCATGGCTGCTGATCTTTTGAAGGTAAAAGCTCACAAAATCCTGCTGTCCATCTCTGCTCCCCAAGAGGAACACATCTGGGAACTAGATTCTCTGTGGGATCAGCTCAGACCCCGCTACTGGCTTGACAAAGCCAGCTTCCACCCCTGCTCTCGCCTGTGGAGACTTTTTTTGTTTAGCATACCTGTTTTCTTTAAGTTCATTATGCAGTGTTATATCAGCCATTTTATTGGTATAGAAATGAATTCTGCAATAGAAATCATCTGCAAAATCAGTGTCTCAAGTGAAGAAGTCCTTTTGACTTGCTTTTAATACTGTTTTAATAACTACTGTTACTCAGTAGTTGTTAGACCTTATTCCCAGGTGTTTCACACTGTTTACTCCACTGAGTTGTATGGAGCTGGTATCAGATTCAACAGTTGGCAATTTCTTGTTTCTCCCTTTCCTTGTCATTCTGACAAGCAGCAGAGTTGCTTCATGTTCTCACTGCAAACCTTCCAAAACTCAAGCTGGACTATTCCCTGTCCTGAGAATCATGGCAGAGCCTCATCCCTATCCTATGCTCTCCTTTTTGGTATGTGGACTGCTCTTTAGGTCACATCAACAAAAAGCACCAGATCTGTGATGCTTCTCAGCCCTGTAGCAGGGATAAGCAGCAGTCTCGGAGCCAGATGGAGAGTTTGGTGCCTTAGAACCAGGTCTTGGTGGTTTGGGATCTTTCCATTTGAAGGCCTCTGGCACAGTAAGAGCCCTCCCCTGCGTTCTTCATCCTCTTTCAAGCTTCTGCAATAAACTTCTTGTTCAGTTGGCTCAGCTAGCAGTCTGTGGTGGGTCTCTTGCCTTGTGCACACATGTGCCCTGGGACCCAGACTGAGCATCACCAAGCTCCTCTTGCATGTGCTGCAGAGAAGCTGCTGGCCCACATTGCTCTGCCAGAGTTGAGCAGCAGCGTCTCAGTGACTGAAAGCTTCGTCTCATATACGTCATGAATTCCTGCTCTGCTGGAATTCAGCTCTCTGCAGCACCCAGTATTTCTCTCCAGGAGTGCAAGCTGTGCAGAAGGGCATTTTACATCACACACAGCATAGCCTGGGTGCAGTCCAAGACTTCCATGTCTGCAGCTGTAGCATAATCAAGGGAGGAAATCCAGGAGTCTGCATCTCACTGAACAACAGCACCACTTACAGCCTGGTCTCGGATGCCAGGCTGGGGCCGGAGCCACAGAGCAGCAGTCTGCCAGCACCAGGGAGGAGGCTGGTACCTGCTTTTTCTGTCTGCCTCAGGATTAGTCCACCACAACTGTGCTTGTTCGGATCCTGCTCAGTGGCACCTATGGCCCACACTGGTCTGTGCTGACAATGGTTGTGCTGGGCGTTCAGCTCAGCAGGGTAGCTGTGCCCTGGACAGACTGTGGAGAGTGGAGCAACAATTTGAGCTGCCACTTAAAAACACCTCCTTGGAACGCTTCTACCTGCTGAAGCAAAGAAGGTGTTTAAACCAGCAGGACAAAACATTACTGCTTGTGTCTTGGTTTGCCATAGTCTAGGACAGTGGCCTGCCACAGTTACCTGGGCATCATTTCTGGCATGAACTTGAGATAGGAACTGAGGGTCAGGCTTCAGCCTCTTCCAGGCAGTCCCAGTAGCAGAAAGTATCTGAAGAATCCCACAGGCTCACACCCAGTTTTCAAGGCCAGCATTTCTCCCAGCATACACAACCCTGCCCAGGAGGCTAGCAGGGTTACATTATCTGGAGTTTGAATCTGGACATGAGGAGGCAGGTGCTGGAGAAAACAGGCAGGCACATGAGCAGTCAAAGGTAAGAGCAAGCGTTTCAGGTCTGCACACTCAGCACATTGTATCCCATCCAAGCAGAGCTGGGGATGTTGAAGTGAGATGGAACAACTGGGGATATGTTGCAGGGCTTCTGCCACACAGCACCAGGAGTAGGGTGCTCTGAGAGCCAGTGGAACTGCTTAAGGTGAGATTCAAGGATTGAGAGGAAAATTATAGTGGAAAAAAGCAAAGCATATCCTCTGCATTTCCTGAGGGCTGTGATGAGAGACCTTTTGGCTCCTCATTGTGTTGGTATCGTTGCTGGAGATATACAACTCTCAATGGACCAGCACAAGGGAGGATGGTGGCTCCTGGAGCAGTGTCCAGACAAGGGGGCACTTAAGGCAGAAAAATAAATTTCAGTGCAAATCAAATTTACACTGCAAATCAAAAGTAAGTCTGAAGCTTGTACA
>JAOXNG010000009.1:1457020-1470874 GCA_028566535.1 Scolopax minor | reverse complement strand
GGCACGCCGGGAAGGCGGCGGTGCTGGGCCCGGCCGGGCGCGGGGCATGCCGGGAGGGGCGCGCGGGGCATGCCGGGAGGGGCGCGCGGCCAGGGCCCCTTGGAATTTAATTAATTCAGGTGAAATGCGGGTGTGGAACTATAACGTGTGTTTTACGTTTCTCAGTATTCTCTTCATTCTAATGGTTTTTAAAAAATAATAGTCAGTGGCGAGTGGTCTGTCTGTCCTCTCTCTTTTCTGTGCGTTGAAGCTCACCCTCAGTGGGTCTAAGCGCTGATGAGAGCAGTGCAGTCTCCCTTCAGGTAAACACCAGTTAATTCTTACATTGTAAGGACAGTGTATTTGTATTACCGGTGCGTAAGGGGTTACCCAAGGCTTTGGAATGAAGTTCACCTCTAAGAGTCCTTCCTACAAAAACAACATTTGTCAGGACACTTTATTTTTCCCTTGTAGTTTCCGTTAGAAGATGTGAATTCAGACTTACAGAAGCCCCTGGACAGTGACTCTGACAGCGGCCAGGGCAGCTGTGAAACGGCCTCCCCGGGTCACCTCAGCAAGGGGACAGCATCCCTCGAAGGCGGAGGTCGGTCCTGTTCCCGTGAACCTGGTGGCTGCTGCCTTCAGCAAAGTGTTTTTTGTTTATTTTATAAATAATCTGCTTAGGAGGTTGTCACTGCTTGACCTGTTTGAATCCAAACTGTCTTTGTTGCTCAGAATGTGGGCAGACATCTGTAAATCTCTGCAAAGTGTTTTTTGAGGTATAGAAAGGGAAATAGTAAATGGGACGTGTCTTAATTGCTTATTTAATTTGTTTTTATAATTTGCTTAATTTATATATCTATTTAGTTACTTACTGTGTAGTTTATTACTGTTTCAAGGCAAGTTGCTAATCTATGGGTGAAGCATTTTCATCTTTGCCTTTTTTTTAAAGCTTAAAACCCATAACATCAGTTTGGGTCAATTCTATACTGCACTACAGGGAGACGTGGGTTTGAGTTCAAGATGATTTGCTAGAATTGTTGTCATCTATGAAATATAACAGATGTATAATGCTATGTATTGCAGATTGTTAATTAAGTTGTGGAATTTTCCTCTCCTTTCAATCATTTCGTTTAATATATTTTGTCAGATTCAGAGGAAGAGATTTTTGTACATAAAAAAACAAAAAGAAAGAAGGTACTTCAGGACAGCGAGAGTGAAGATGGAGAGGATGGTGGCTCTTTTCTGCAGGATGATTCTGCAGGCAGAGATAAGGAAAAGGAAGATGAAAAAGAGAATGTTACTGCCCAGAGGAACAAGAAACCTCGTCGGATTCGCCAAAATCTGCTGGATAGCGATGACAGTGACACTGATGACCGTTTGGAGATTGAAAACCTTGAAACAAGCAGAAAGACTGGCTTGTCTGAGAATGAGTTGGAAGAGGAGAGACCCCTAAAAACCGGAAAAAAATACAGAAAACATAAATATGATTTTGAAGAAGAGACAGCAAAGACAGCTGGAGGAAAATCAAGAAGAAGAAAGGAGAAGGAGAGAAGATTTGAATCTATTAAACGGCTGAAAAAAGAAAAGAAGCCTAGAACAGAGGTATGTGTTTTGGCAGAAAATCTCAGGTGTTTTCTCACTAAGTTACATTTATTGCTGCGTTTGCTCATTGTGTTTCAGTGCTTCAGCATTGCAAGTGCCCACACTCCTGCAGCAGGTGTGGGATCCACAGAACACCACGTTCCTCTGCCAAGAAAGTACAAACCCTAACACTAGATGATGTAATGTCAGTGCAGAAATTCTTTGAGTTCTTTGGGTTTGTTAGGGGTTTGTTATGTGCACAAACTGATTGGTATTTTGGCTTTTCTCTACGTTCTGTTCCGTTTTCTGGAATAAACTTTGGGCTAATTCCAAATTGGAATTCTGGTCTAAATTAATGGCTTATTTGGAGGTTGTGTATTGTTGCTATTTACAAAATGTGAATTTCAAGTGTTAATTTATTCTCTCTGGGCCATTTTGGTCTTCAGTAGTTATTGAAATTCCCTACTTATCATAGATGCAGGGAGCACTGCCCCATGAATTCCCTTATCGTCTTTGCAGTGCTATATAGTAAATAGGACTGGCTTGTATGGACACAAAAGATGCTAGATTGAAGATGGCTTGTACTTTTTCTAACTTCTTTCATCAAGACCCTTTGACAGCAAAGTTAATTTCAAAGAGCTGAAGGGGACCTTCTGACATGAATTGCACAAATACTTTATTCTTATGGCAAGCAGGTAGATGGTGGCGAGAGGTATCCTTTCAACGACAGCGGGTGTCTTCTTGATGACAAAGAACTCTTTGATAATGGCTTAGAAGAGGAAAATGATGACCCCCTGGAGGATGAGGAGTCAATAGAATCAATACGAGCAGCAGTGAAAAGCAAAATAAAAAACTATAAGGTAACATTTGATAGTGATCAAGATTATTGGTTATTAGTGGGGAGTGTTGTACCTGGGCCAGTCTTTTTGACAGTGGTGCACTTCTGCTGCTGTGTCAGAGAATAATCCTCTGCTTTTTGTTCTTAAGGGTGGAGGGATGTTGTCTTGCAAAGTTATAATAAAACTGCTACAGTAGAAGCTTTGGAAATCTTGGTAACTTGGAAATACCACATGAGTATTATGGGGCATTTGTGTTGGTTTATGAGAGTGCTTGCTGGTTTTGATGACTAGCGATGATTCTGTACAACTACTTTTTCCTTGTTTGCCTGTGTATGTAGACAAATAAGTGACTCTCTCTTTATGCACTGTAGAACAAAGAGCGGCTTTCTGAGGGTGAAGGCTACAAACATGTATTTGATGATGAGAACGAGGAACCTGCATTAAAGGAACCAAAAAGGAAGGTGAAGTATCCTTTTTTTTAAAGCTTCTCATTGTTGATTAAAGCTTCTCAAATGGTTTTTGCATGCACACTGTCCAATGTTTTGTTGATGTGCAATTTTTTAATTTTTTTTTTAACTGGCTGAATTATTGTCTTCTTTCTGTTTGAAAGGGAAAAATAAACTATTTAGAAAGTACAGATAGAGTCCCATATTTTGTTTTCCGACTTCAGCTTTTCTTTCCTTTCCCTAAGGAGCGGAAAGCAGCAAGGTTAAGTAAAGAAGCCATTAAACAACTGCATAGTGAGACCCAACGGCTTATTAGAGGTAAAATTTAAATTCTTTGTATGTAGAGTGTATGTGTAACTGTTAACATAATGTACAACATTTAGAGAGTGGGATAGGCATATAATAGAATTGGATTTGGTCCTGCCGTTCTGGTACTAACATCACAGTTAATTTCCTGATGAATCCATGGGCACCTGGCAAATTTGGTCTCAACAGCAACAGTCTCCCAAACATCAGCCTCTGCAGTATCCGAGTTCATCTAGTCAGATGTCTTTGGTGCAAAATACTTGTGTCAAGCTTCTTTGAATTTCAGAGATACTAAATCAATGCCTCTAACTTTTTAAATTTTTCTTTCACCTTCTTTCTCTGGCAGAATCATCTGTGTCTCTCCCGTATCACGTGCCTGAGGCCAAAAGCATTCATGACTTCTTCAAATGTAGACCTCGACCAGTATGTCAAGGAAATGCCATGGCATTGCTGAAGTAAGGACTTAAGCCTTCCTCCTATTTTTTCATAACTATTCCTATTCTGAGGATATCCCGGCTTTGCTTTTGGGGATAACCAGACTTGGGCACACTGTAGGTGTTGTATGATGTACACACGTGATCTCTGTACAATCACAGATTTTTTTTTTTCCTGTTTGATCTTAGCTGTTGCTTTAGAGAGTTGTATTTAGAAACTTTTGACGCTTCTTTAATTCTGTGTAACACCTGGGAATGAGGAGTCTGTCCCTGTTGGCATAAGGCAATGCTGCCCTCGTGACCCAGTTGTACTATTGAAGTCATCAGGGCAGTGACTCCAGACGAAGTCAGATGCGTGTGCAGTTACTTAGGCTGGGCCACGACACTTTACACAGACTGTTTCTTCTTTTGAGTAATGAGTAGTAAAATATTTAAGCTACTGTAGTCGCAAAATGTCTCAGAAATTTTTTACAGTGATAATGTAACTAATACAAACTCGTTACACTACACTGCACGTCCCGACCTCCTCAAAATGAAGTTTTCCAGACTTCTTTCCTTCACCTCGTCCTACACATTAATGACAATAATTAAAAAATTATCTCTTCCTCTCCGAGTTTGTTCTCAGCCTCTTCTCTGCTTTCAGTCTAGCCATGGGTGATAGATTTCTTTCTGCTCTCTCTAGGTCCACTAAATACCAGCTCTCCCTGAGTGAAGAATCTACAGACACTAAGAACTCAGCTACGGATTGCAAAGATGGGCAGACCAAAGGTGATCAATCGGTAGCTAATGAACCAGAAACAAGCCTTGGCAGAGATGCTGATACTTCTGTGAACAAGCCTCTTGCTGATGTAGGGCAGAACTCAACAGAGAGCTGTGCTGAAAAGCCCAGTGATGAGACTCTTGCAACTAGGACTGACACAACTGATGATAGCACAGAAGAGCAGCAGCGCCCTGACTTCCTGAACACTGACTGTGGTGAACAGAAAGAGAATGGAATTCCTTTAGCAGCTGGAGGAGATGCCCTTGAGCAAAGAGGTGGAACAGCAGCAGAGTTAGAATGTGAAAAAAGCAATCAGGAAGTGGGGACCGGACTGGGGGCACAGCCTGAGAAAGTGAGGAAGTCCAAGTTGGATAAACTTCGTGAACTGGGAATCGACCTGTCCATTAAGCCAAGAATCTCCTCTGGCAATGAGTCCTTTATAAACCTTGAGGAATCTGATTCAAATAAAGGTATCTCTTTTATTGTTGTAATCCTGTAACATATGTTCAAGTAAATAGACTTAATTTTACTTTAACTAGAATATCTGAGAAATGCTTAGGTGGTAGAAGGCAGGCATGTTCACTCTACAGAGTCTCTGCTTGACATGGGTATCCCTTTCCTTTCAGCTTTAAGAGGGAAAAGGGAAGTTCTGAGTCCTTAATATTTGGAAGCTTGAGGGGATGCTATTTAATGGTGAATGATTTATTTCCAGTTTGCTATAGTGAATTATGTTGGTACTTAAAGCACACAGGAACACTTTTTTTGAGTTCCATGCAGTAACTGGAAACAAAAGTGGACTCTGTTCCAGAGCGTTTACCAGGGATTGTGTTAAAAGGCAAGGTTGGATAGCAAGCAAAAATATACTGTTGTAGCAGGAATGTTTAGAATGTCTTTTATGTCTTATATACTGGAATTTTGAACATCTGCTAATGAATATTAAATAGCTGACCCTGTTTTGGGGAAAGATTGCAAATAGCTAGGCGATTCTAGAATTCCATTAAATTTATTGTGTATTAGAAGATATTAAGAAGCTCTCTGGATTCGGTGCTACTTCTGGGTGTGCAGGAAACTGACCTCTGCTAAGAAACAGTGTTTCTGTCAGGCATCAGCCTAATTTTAGGTTTTTGTGAGCAGAAATGTGGAGAGGCTTAGTGGCTGGAAGGCTGGGAGTAAGCTGAGGGCTTGTGTACTCCTAGATCGTAGTTACTGGTAGGTAATTTAGTATTAGCTAATATCAGTCAAGTACAAATCAGAGCAAAATATACTGTAATGTTTTATTGTTTTGTTACTCAAATAGAATGGGTTTGCAAACACTAGAATATTAAAGGCTTAGAGTTTTTAACTGATTTCCTTGAAAAAATCAAGGATCTCGAGACCTACTCTTGATACAACTGTAACACTCAATGCTTTGAAATGCTATCAAATATCTAATTTGCATTTTGAAATGTAATGGATGTGTATTTAAAGAGATAGAAGCCTTGAAAGCGCGTTTCTTGAAGCACACCCTTAAGTCGTCAAAAAGCAAAGCTGAACAGACCATAAACATGACCATCATTCGTAAGGAGACCACGTCTGAAGGAAAAGAGGAGCTGAGAGCAGCCCTGGTGCCCGCAGTGCTGGCTGCAGAGAGCCTGGATGGAGCCATCCACACCAAGCCGGGTGGGTTTGGGAGGAGAAGTGATGATGGTTCAGTTGGAAAACACTTTGTCTGTCTTTTCCTCTCGTTCTCCTTTGCCAGTGCTGCCCTGTGAAATACAGATGAAGGGCTCTTCGTCTGTAAAATTATCTGTTCCCTCTAATGGAGAGGTTGTTTTAAAAATGAGTCCCGATAGACCTCTTCAGTCGCACCAGCCAGTGTGGGACAGGCTCAGTCAGAGCTTTACAGCTGGTTCTCTGGATTTCTCCCCATCAGTACAAAAATCTCTATAAATTTATGTTGTTTTCCATTAGCTCTCAGAATGTCACTCCCAGGCTTCTTGTGAACTATTATTATTTATTATATCTCTATGCTTCCTTATTGCTACTACAGTTTCTAATAGAATTTTATGTATTTGCAAACAAAAATATGTGTGGAATGTGACTCTCCCATAGTATCCATTACAAGAAATAGATGATTTGGCTGGTTCTATGGGCACATGTTATTTTTAGCTGCTCTTAATTATTTCATGTGCTGTAGCATGCTGCCCATGGCAATTGGATGCTCTTGTTCCCAAAAGACACAGAGGAGAGAGAGACCCTTTTCTCAGAGTTCTGCACGGCTGGTGTTTATGGATAATGAGGAATCTTGATAACTCATGAGATTGTGTGGTCTCTAAACTGAGGTCATGGAAAGTAACGGCTCCAGCTCTTCCAGCTGGCAGATCAATTCAGACAAACATTTAAAAATAAGCAGTTTTTGTAATTCCCTTTTTATATGTGTAGTTACATTAGATTGGATGCTTGAAGGCAGTGAAGTTAAGGTTCACTGTAGCACGTCTAATGTATTCATTTATTCCTTTTTATCCAGGTGAAAAGCTACAGGTGCTGAAGGCTAAACTCCAGGAGGCCATGAAGCTCCGCAGGACTGAGGAACGGCAGAAGCGGCAAGCGTTGTTCAAACTGGATAATGAGGAGATGTTGGAGGAGGAAGAGGAGGAGGAGGAGGAAGAAGAGATGACAGATGAGTCTGAGGAAGAGGAAGAAGGCGATCATGAGGTCTGTATGCAACTTTTCTACATCACCTAGTCAGCTTCGGTTCTGATGCCTCTCCCTAGTGAAATGGGACTTTTGTACACTATAAATACTAGGAAATTGCCAAGAACTCTTCCTAGAAACTAAAAGATTGCTACAGTTTGTATGTTTGGGGTTTGGACTGTCTAAAACTGAATTTATTAGTATTTTCTTTGTCTAAACAGTGTTAAAACCAAATACAAGTGTATAATAGATTTTGTTGCCACTTCTTGTTTTCCTGTGTCCTCGGCTCATGGCTAGTGGGGACAAGTGAGGTCAGGGTAGGGTTTCCCATGGCCTTTCCTTTTCAAAAGGATCAGAATGGCTTGGCCATCCCAAGCCCCTCTGTGTCGCTTCCCTCCAAGGGGAATAAGTGTGTGTAAGAACAGTGGATGTGGCTCAGCTTCCTCCTCCACGTGTTAAAACATTCTCTTGAAAAGCATGCAAGGAAGTTGCCAGATCAAAGCCATGGTCACCGTGTCTCTGCTGTGTTTGGGGGTGGTTTTTAGAGTGCAGAATTTTTGCTGGATGAAGCAGAGGAAGATAACGAAGATGTAGAAGAGAAACAGGTTGAAGATGGTGATAAAGAAACCGACAAAGAATCAATTGATGGAGAAAAACTGGAGAAATCTGTGCACTGTGATTCTGGTCCCAAACTGCCTTCAACAGAGTCTACGTTGATGCTTTTTAAGGACAGCTCCTCCAAAATGGGGTAAATAAACCAAGCTTTAAAAATGGTGCCTGAGCAATTTAAAATTTGCTCAACAACCATAGGTGTTTTGATTTAAAGTACTTTTTTTAAATAGTATGTTTTCTCTCTTGTTGTAGTAGTTATATGTGCATTCATATAGACTTTCTGTAAAAAAACCTTAATGACTGTAATTGTGTAGTGGAATAATCTATATCTTAATCAGTGTCCTAGATGTATTTTTGTGGTTTTTGCAATTAGGTTTGACAGACAGTAGCAATGCATCCTGTATATATTAGTAAATGCATTTTATTTAATTAATTGCAGATATTCTCTTCCTGATGAGAAACTTGAAATGGAAGAAGCTGCAGACAAAGGACCCACAAAGTTAGGTAAAGTAGAACTTTTATTGTAGCTCCCATATTTTTTCACATGGCACACGTAGTAGTTTCTATTTGGGATTGGTATTCAGTAGGGCTGTTATTTCATCACTTGTAGAGTTATACAATGTGATTATAGAAGTTTAGACTGATGAAAGAAGTGAGAGGGCTTGAGAAAATTAGAGGAAAATAAATTTCAAAATGATACTGAAAAAATAGCAAAAGTCAGAAATCAAGATAAAATTCAGTAAAAAAGTGCAATATGCATCTTCTATGAAAAAAAAATCTAACGTGAACCCAGAATAAGGAATTTTTAGCAAGGTGTTGGTCTTGCAAAAGAGTGCCTGGAGGTTTTACTGGATGACAAAAAAAAAAAAGTTGTTAAGCAAAATAGAAAAGTGCATTTCTTCTGCATGTATAATGGACAGAAACTGAAGAAGCAATCTAAGAAATATAGTTGGAATTGAACATAAAAAAAGATTAAATTATATTTTTTTCTTTTGAAGTAGAATGATGTGCTGTGAGGTATTAATGATCTAATAAATAAGTAATAGTCTCTGCTTTTCAAGTTGAAGTATAGCTGTGGCAGAGTAAACAAAGTATTCCCTGAAGCATGTTCAGAACATCTTAAACTCCATTGGAAGGGGGACATTGCTCTCTGAATACCTTTATAACATGGAAATTTGTTCAATGATACCCATCAGAATTGAATTTAATATGGCAGGATGAAGATACGAAATATGTGAAGGGATGAAATTAAACAATTTGAAAATTATTTAAATCAGTATACTGTGAAGTTGACAGTATCAACTAACAGAGCAAGCGTTTACCTGGAGCTCAAACATTACGAATTATTCTAGTACAGCTGTTTTGTATCTGATTCACCTAAAAGGAGGATGGGAGGAGTTGTTTTCTACTTCTTGCATAAATTTACAACTGTAGAATCATGGAATATCCTGAGTTAGAAGGGACCCATGAGGATCATTGAGTCCAATTCTTGATTCTAGTGTTGTCCAGGCATTCCAGGGCTGCGGCCATGACCACCCAGGCGAGCTTTTTCCAGTGCTTGACTGCCATCCCAGTGAATAGCTTTTCCTGATATCCAATCTGATGAAATGGTGTAAAGCAGGTGGTACAAGGGTGGAATGCACTGCCAAGAAAGCTTAGAGTCATTCCCAAAACTTGATCCTTGGTCTTGGTTCAGCTGACAGACTTCAACAGGATGTGGTGTCTATGGTGAGAAAAGAATGCTGGAGAAAGGAAGCAAACACAAATGTAAATCAGCTCAGCTACTCTTAGGGAAGTCAGTCTCCTCAGCAACATTTAAACCAGCTACCGGGGTATCAGAAAACATAAGCACAGGCCAGAAAGATATGGGGGAATAGAAAGGTTAATGGTAAGGAAAGATGTTAGCTTTTAGAATGGAAATAAAGGGAGAGGAGGGAAAAACTTTAATTTTTCTCAATGGCCTGCTTGGTAGATATAGGGAGGTTTTCCAAGGAACCCATTGTCAGTATTGAAGAAAGCCCTGAAAATAAAACTTAGAAGTCAGAGAACTTTTAGCACTAATATGGATAGTCTTACATATTTTATTTTCATTTCTCACTCAAATACTGTGTAGTAGTCATAAGGCGGCTAGTCTTAGTCTTGGGCTTTTTGGTTTTTTTTAAAAAATCAAATAGTATCCTAGGGAAAAATTTAGTGCCTGTCATTGAATGGAAATAACAATATCTTTGCATATATTCTCTATCTTTGGTCCTATCTCCAAACTGCTGACTTGTGCTTCCATCAAATTTATGTACACATCACAAATTACATTATATATTTATCAAGTATCGTAATATAATTTTTTAAACTATTATTTTCTATTAAATAATAAAAAATATTGGGTGAACTTAAGCTTTGGCTATCCATTTACATTACCTAAAATTCAATTTTGACTCCAGACTTTCCCATAGGTGTCATGTTTTGTATCTGGCTTTGACTTTGCAATGAGTTAGTTCGCTCATCTGATAGGGAAAATCTTATGACATTAACTGGTATCATAAGTCATGCTTTTGTAAAAGTAGGTTCTGCAAATCCTCTTGAATGCCTGGGTGATGATGCATTCTCCAAACAATGTACAGTTTTTTCTCCTGTTGGAGCAACACTCTCTAATGATAGTGTTGAAATTGTGATCATAAGAAACATTTCTGTGAGTTTAATCAGTGCAGGTAGAGTAAAAAAGGTAGAATCATCCAGTAGGCCTCTGGGGGCATATTCAGCTATTTACCTTTGCGTGTTCCAGAAGCAAGTGAAATAGTGCAGAAGTTTTGCCACAACATTCTGTGCTGATGTGGGTGGAGGGGGAGGGAGGCAGAAATACTGTGTGGTCTTGAGCCATTTGATGGCATAATTTATTGAAATGTAATTTCAAGCAGAGTTGCAGCAGTAGCTCAGGTGCTCTTTTCTAGATATATGCATTTGTTAGACAATGAGCTATATTATTTTGCACCTGATAGATTACTTATACAGTAGAATGTATGGGCCCATGATTAGTTCAGTTTCATTACTTTTTCTGATGCTTTCTGGATAATGTGAAAGAAAAACTGTTTCCATTTACAAAGCAGGTTCAATAAGACAAAGTGATTTAATCTTTCTTATTGATTTATTTTTTGGTGTTTCAAATTAATATTTCCATTCAAGTATTTAGAGTTGCACTTGGAGAGAAAGAGGCTGAAAGGTTCTATTCAATCCCAGCAACTAAATCCATAATACAGATGCTCTGACAAGACCATTTAATGGTAAATAAAGAGTAGATTCTAAACTTCCAGTTTGCCAAACCATGGACTCTTATTTTCCCATTCCCTCTAGATTAGCTATATTTGTCTCAGAAATATAGATATAATTTGTTACAGTATCACAAATCCATCATAATATCTTTTCTGCTACCATAAGGTGGAAGACATAGTAATAAAAATCTGAGAGGTAACTTTTCCCCCTGTACGGAGTCAAAGTTTGTACAAAATTTCCCTGTCAATACTCTTTCAGTAAAGTTTCTTAATAATAACAATTCATTTTAATTTTCTTAAATTTAATCCCCAGCCTAGCATTCTGAACATAAGCATTTTAGAATTATTAAATTAATATCCTAAAACTAATTTTGAATAAACCTTGATAGCACTTCATTCAATAACAGGTAGAATCCCCTTAAAAATCCAGAGGCAATTAATCACTGCTGTGGTAGAGTAGTCAATTCTTTATGATCTTAAGATGTTTTACAGTAAGGTAAGATGATCTCTACATTTTATGGAGATTTATCATCCTCATTTACAAAAACGTATGCAGTATTTTTTCACCTGATTCAACTAAACCAGCTGAATGATCTTGAAATTTAGGTTAATTAAGTTATAAATGATTTTCTACTGACATATGGTTTCTGTGGAATTGTGAAACTAGGTGTAGTGTCAGCAATTTTTTGTGATTAAAAGGAATTTCTCTAAATGAAGACAAACTAGTCCTTGCACAAACAAATTACAACCATTGTTGTTGTTTTTTTTTAGTTCCTCACTAATTGAAGCTATTTGAATTCTTTTTATCAGGTTAAAAAGATTCATAATACCTTTTGTAAAAAGCCACAAAGACAAAAATAGACAAAGCAAACAGATTATTGACAACCAGAGTATCTGCCTGGCTGTTATGACAATGCATAGAAGTAGTCTCTTCATCTGTAAGTATCTGTTTACACTGACAGATGTTTGTCTAATTTTTACAAGGTTATGACATTTCACATTTCCTGTAATCCTTCAGTTTGTTTAGAAGTTTACTTTTTCTCTATGTGTTTTTTCCTTTCTCTAAGAAAAAATGTGATAAAACTCACTTGTTATTCAGAATATTGTAAAGAACTTTCTATTTTATGGTATTCATATGAGATCTTGTAAGGATGTGTATAATTTTATTACACAAATAATAGAATTTTTTTTTGCTACAAAGGACTTAAAGATAATTTTTTCAGCCTGCTCTGAAAGAGGAGTTAGTACATTTGTGGAATCCCATGCTCATAGAATTTTGTAGGTTTCAAACAATGAAATCATTTAGGAGATAAAGTATTCTTTAATACATAACTTGATTTATTTTCTGGTTTATTATTTCTTCTTCCAGAATTCTTCTTCTGTCTACTCTGTTCAAAACATAGCTGACGTTTAAGATAATCAACTACTACTTCCTGTGTTAAAGGAAGTCGAGTTATTACGCTGATCTTCTACTTTCCAAAGACAAACTGGATCTTCTTCTTGTCTTTAGGAGTGTTTCCAACATGTCTATAAGAAGAATATAATAACGTATAATGGGTTAGCCCTGGCTAGTAGCCAAATATGCACTTACCTGCTTGCTCCCTCTCCCTCTCAGTGTGACAGTAGTGGGGGAAATAGGAAGAACAAGAGTGAGAAAACTTGTGGGTCGAAATAAAGACAGGGAGGTCATTTATCAATTGCCATGATGGTTAAACCAGTTTCAAGCTGTGGAAATTAATTTAATTTATTGACAATTAAAATAGATTTGTAATTAGAGTTCTTTAATAAGTGGGCAAAACCCCCAGAGATTAGAAAGTCTCAGAGTGAGAGACAAAATCCCTGTGTGATATCTGACTTTTTGCCAAAGCAAGAAAGGTTTTTAATAAAGGTCATGGAGAAATAATCTCCAAAGACGGTACCATCTCTTCCCCTCTATATGTTTACTCTTTTATTTCTCTCCTTTACAGTGAAAGGCAGACCTTAACACGTGTGCACACACACACACACATGCACACACAAAAGGAAACACAACCAAAGAGGAGAAAAAAAAAAAAAAAAAAAAAAGAGCCTGAAATTTTAGTTACACCACATGTGGTTTTCATTTGTGAAAAATGAACAAGCTGTTTGTGGTTAAACTGTCTAATCTGCTGTTATCAATCTAGCGCTGCATTCAAGATTTACAGGATACATCAGCTTCTGTGCCACATTAGCTGTAAAAGGGAGAGGGGGTGGGAGGAAAAAGGAGGAGGAGAGAGTTTATCCTGAGGAATAATATTTCCAATGCAGCCACACTCACACTACATCTGGTTGTGCTGGTAGCGGCAGTTAAATTGAAATATTTCACAGCGTGTGTCAGAAACATGCAGAATGGTAATTATGACAGATCTGATTAAGCCTGAGTGCCACTAGCTCCCTGGCCAGCTCCGGTTGTGCAGGTGTGACCTTGTGCGTGCCTGCGTGTGTAAATAAAATTAATTACAAGCGAGAGGGCGAAGGCTTCGGTGACATCACAAAGCGGAGAAACTCCCAAGGGGGAGACCTAATGGAATATTTTCCCTCAGTCTAATAATACAGTTCATATTGACTTGAGGTAATTAGTGGGATCATTAAAGCAGTTTTCCCGGCGTATTTGGCTGCCTGATCAGATTAGTGAAAATGTTCTTCAGAACAAGCCCTGTGTGGTCTGCCAGAGAAGGAGGAAATAAAAAGCAACAAAGCATATTTTGGAATGATAAGCAGCGCTGGACTTTTTGCGCGGCGTTTTGCGGGGCCGCTCTGGGGAGCCCGGCTCCTCTCACCCATCCCATCCTTCATCCCAGGCGCACGTGCTCCCGCTGCGTGCCATCTAACACTTCTTAATTTTTGTGTTCCTCTGCCCCTATCCCTCTCTGCTTAAAAAAACCCACCACCACACCAGATAAAAGCCTTGTGGAACTGCTAGCCTTAGAAGCGCTACAT
>JAOXNG010000009.1:1291116-1302267 GCA_028566535.1 Scolopax minor | reverse complement strand
TTGGACTAGATGATCTCCAGAGGTGCCTTCTAACCTCATATGATTCTATGAATGGGGTGGCTAGAAATCCGTGCTGTCTTCTGAAGTTGTAAAGTAGGGACTTGGACAGCTTATTTGTTTTGCCCAGATCTCAAAAGGGGTGACACCAATACCAAGGAGTGCTCTAACAGTGCCAGCTTAGGAGACTTATCCCTATTTTCAGGCTATTTGATGTCTTAAACTCCCTTTGCTGTGTTTTGACATTTTTCTTGGAAAGCACCCCTTTTCCTGTGGAGAACAAAATCGGTGTTTAACGTGTGGCCTAATGAAATTACTCATTCACTTACTCTGGATATTCCCTGCTCCATAACCCATTGGTCACAGCTAGGGTGAAAACCATGTTTCTTTCTATTTCTGTTGTTCCCAGTAATACACCATAGAAGTTGTATTATTAGATCAAATAACGACCTGCTGTGAAACTTCAGACCCTGGAAGGGGCTATTGATTGGAGTGTGCTGCCTGGAAGTGTTAACAAGCCTGGGACAGATGCAGTCCTGTGCTTGCTCTTGTCCTGCCCTGCTGTGTACAGTTTACCCTTTGCAGAATCAGACCCATATAGCTGCAGGGAATGGATGTTTCTGGTCTGGAGAGCCAGGGTTTGGCAAAGGGTTGGGGGATTTCTGTGCCCCCTTGCCTGTCATGCCACCAGGGCAGATGTCTGGTGAAGCCTTTGGACTGTCACTGCCTACCTGTCCTTCCTGCTGACAGGGATGAGCCATGACCTGGTGTCAGGGCCATGTTATTCTCATATCTCCATGTACTGTGAAGTGCTGAAGAACTGGGATCAGGTCTTATGTTGGTATTGGGCGCCTGGGGCTACAAGGCGTATAGAAATGCCTTTTTTCACTCCCTTTTTTTTTTTTTTTTCCCTGCCTTCCCTAGCACAGAAGCCTGCAGGCCTGCTGAACTTTACCTGTTTTCTTCAGTGAGAGAAAGCTCTTTTAGATTTCTTTATGGGAACCTCATAGCTCATAACTTGTCAGGAATAATTAAGAAAAGAGAATGTGAGCCTCAGCAAATGGGATAAATCAGTATAATAGAAAGTGCCTAATTTGAGGGGGAAAATAAAGACTTTATGAAAACTACTTATATGCTGTAGCTTTTAAGCATCAGTACCTCTTTCCTCTTAAGAGGTCGCACTTCCCTGAGAACCAAGACAGGAAGACATGATCCTTGTGGGGCTGGTTAGTAGCTAATGTGCTGGCTGTCTGCTTTCCCAGTAGCTCTGGCACATGTGGTAGAGGAGACAGAAAATACATGTTTCTGTGTCAAATCTAGACTTGACCAGCTTGGCTACTGGGTGGCTCCCTCCTGTTACCCCCTTGGATGCTTGTTTGTTCCCCAAGACATATTCTTGGGGTGATCCTGGTAGAGGAGAGATCAGCTCATCTGTGGTGTTTGCGCTGCAGATGGAGTTGGCACATCAGCTGTGTTATGCGTCAGGAAAAGTCTATCCTCCTCTCCTCTATGAATGATGAAGTCCAGAGGAAGAAGGGAGCAACACAGGCTCACTGTCTCCAGCCCAACCTTTGTGTCTGGTCACAGGGTCCCCTAGTGAGTGATGTTCCAAGATTTGGGCTGACAGCCCACATTTTGGACACCTTTAACTCTGTGTCAGGAAGCTCCTCTGTGTTGCTACTACACATGGATCTGGTTGGAAGGGTGATTAGAGGCAGACTTACTTACCCTGTTAGTCTCTTCCCAGACAGCTTCTGTCACATGCCACCAGCTGTTACAAATGCACTCACTGCAGTTGGTGAGCTGAGCATTTCATTAAAACCAGCACAGCTCTGCTCAGCAAATGATTTCTAATGAGTCTAGAGCAATAAATAACACCTGCTTCTGCTCTGCGGAGCACCCTGTTAGCCTGCCATGCAATAGCCCTGCTTCCCCTAGACCAAAAAAAAACCTGGACCTGCTTCTCTAAAGATCTACTGCCCTCAGGGCAGTTATCACTTGGGGTGGTTGATCTGAGAGTTGTTCAGTTCCACATGTGCAGGGTCTCAACTGTCTTGTGTTGCACCAGAGCCTGGTGCACTCTTGAGAGGGCATCAAAGGAGGTGGTAAGACATCAGCTCCTTTCTGTTAGCTTAGTTTTTGCCTCTCCCTGAGGGATCTACAGTTTTTGCAGTGTAAATTCATGATTTGGTAGGTGTGTGTTTTTTTAAAGCATATGTTGCTCTATCCGTACACCAAGTATAATACAAAAGGGAAAGATAGGGCAGTGAGAGAGGATTTATTTGTGCATGCAAGATGCATTTGACAATAGAAAGTGTTGACAAAGATTTTTTTTCTGAGTCTTGTACAAAACAGATCTATCCATCTCTGCAGAACCAGGCAGCTAACTTTCTATGTTGTCTGGGGGGGCTTAAATTAGGCACACAGCAAAATAAGAGATTGACAGTCTTGGGTTGCACAACTCTGAACAAGCTTTTTTTTTTCTGCTCAAATTCTTAATCTGAGACTAAGCATTTGAAAGCAGCGTGTACCTTGACCACTTAAGGATGCGCAGTAAAAGGTAAAAAGAAACTGGGATTGCTTCTTTCTGGGGGGAAAAAGATATTATTTCTGGGCTCTTGATGAGAGCCCATCAGCTTGGTGAGTAGCTGGAAGGTGAGAAAAAGGCAGCATGAATTGAGATACAAATTCAGATCTTGCTGCTGGATAGATTGGAATATAATCCTACTGCATTTACCACTACTGACTGGGGCAGGTCTTCTGGAGCTCTGCCCACTTTCAGGGCCCTTGTTCAGAGGTCCCCATAGGTCCAGAGAAGATTACAGAGCAAAAAGCTGCTGCCTTGAATTTATGCAGCAAAAAGGATTTCCTGATGTCAGGAAATCTCCATCATGTCTTTACTGTCAGCACAAAGCCAGCTGTCCCCTTTACTTTCCTCCTTATTTTTGGCAAAGGTTTAAGATTTTTTTTTTTTTAAACAGGAGCTAAGCATCAGTTCTTTCTGATTCCAGTGGCTGCTGATACCTAAATACTTCATCTGCTCCTTAGTGTCTAAATTCAATATTTGTCTTCACTCCTTAGCTCTGTCAGTATCCTTTCCCTAGGTTGGCCTCACTGCATATTTTGTTCTCCTCCTTCCATTAACAATTGCCCACCCAGCTGAGCTGCAATGGTTTGTCTCCCTGCAAAGGTGCAGAGAGAGATAAAACAAAAGCACTCCAGTGAGACACTGAGAAACCCAACTGTGAGCAAGGGTCTGCTCTGTGTTTGCAGAGTATGTATCAGCCATGCTTGGCAGACCAAGAAAATCAGTCTCTGGCCTGTATAAATATGAATGATGCGAAAGGAGGATTAGATGCAGTAAAATACCCTGGTTGTTTCTCCTGCTGCCTTGTTTGCTCCCTTTCATTGGTATTAATAAGTATCCTGTGGAGCAGACAGGAGAGGTGTTGCTATTACTCTGCAAAAATACATAAACAGGTTCAAAATAAAAGAATAAAGGAAGCTTACCCTAAATTCCAATTTGCCGTAGCCTTTGGCTAAAGGCATATATTTATGATGTGGTGACAATGAAGGTATGCATTGGTTATGCTATCCAGAGAGGAAAACAGATGTGGGGAAGGGTTTAGGATGTGATTTGATCTTTCATCTCACCAGGGTCATGCTACTGAAGAGTGCAGCCATCACCTTTCCCTACCAGCTCTCAGCTGCACCCTCCCCCCTGCTTCCCGTAAATCAGTGTAGCACTGTTGCTGGGAAAAAAAAATCTCGACTAACTTTACAACACTTGAATATCTGCCTGGTTTAGTATTTAGGCCTTAACTGCAGAGCACTTTAGTGTCAGCGAGGCAATGAATACAGCATCATATAATTAAATGTATTCAGAAGGAAAGTAGTGTGGAGGATCGCCAAGTGATACTGAGGGTTTGCGGAAGTTTTACAGCTGTTGCACTGAACTTGAACACCTGAGGGTGAAACAGAGAAGAAAAGGTGATTTATGCAACACCAAGTTGTCTTGCAGATAATTCTGCACTGAGCATACAAATCCAGAGAATGTGAAACGACAAGCCAAGGTACACACAGAAGCCCAAGATGAGGTTTCTACAGATCCAGAAGCAGGCACTGCAGCTGCGATGCCTCTTGTTTGCCAGATTCTTTAATTAATGTCCCCGTATCCCTAGGATGAGCATTTTTCTACTTTACAAGAAAAATAGCTGAGACTACGTTTGCAACATCAGGCAGAGGTAACTGAGCTCATCACCCTGGAGAGCAGGGGCAGCACAGTCCCAGTGGTGGGATGGCACACGGCCACAGAAGTGGATTTGTCTGCTGGGAAATCCTCCAACTACACTTGCAAGAGCAGAAAACAGATTAAGGTTTATTATTATCATGTTTATGCTCTCTGAAAACAAAGCTGAAATGGCTGTGCTGTCACTGTTAGGTTTATCTATGGTGGAAAGTCCTTATGTTCCCATCTCACACCTCCCTTTAAAAAAAAGTGCTATTTCCCACCCCCTCAAAAAGAACATAAGTCTTAACTCAAAACAAATCAAATTTGGATATGAACTACGTGAAATTAGGCTTCTAAAGAAGCAAAAGGATAAACTTACCTGCAGAAGTAACCATTTTTACTCTATATGCTGACAAGCAGTTAACAGAGCAAAAGAGCTCAGTTTTTCCCAAGTTATTTGTGCTCTCGATCATCTCTGCTGAAGATCTCAAAGATTTACACAGTGTGCAAGGCGTGATTTTAGCTGACTTCTGTGGAAACATGAAAATCCATCACTCTTTTGAACCTTAATATTTTTATTAACCTGGAAATGAATCACTAGCATATAAAACGTGCATAAAAGTGACTGCCAGTGCACTTGACACAGCACGTATCTTGGAGCGGTGTTATTTATGAGGAAGGTTTCAGGGTAAGTGCAGCCTTTGCAGACCAGTTTGGATGGTATCTGGGTGCCAGGGCAAAGGCCTCCCAGTGCAAACCACAATTCGTGCTGTAGTAACACAGATCAGTCAACATTTTTGCTGAGAAGCAGCATTTTGCTTATGATTTTTAATCCATTAGCTATGTGTGTAAGCAATATTCCCATTTAGCAGATAAGAAAACAAACAGAGAGGAGGAGGTTCCTCTCTCACCCACAAACCCCCAGAACCTATCAGAATGTATCAGACAATTAAGTTGAATACCTTTTAAAAAATCAATAAAAAATAGACAAGAATTATAAGCTTTGAATGCACTGGTTTTTAGGAAGACTAACATATATTGATGATGTGAGATGGAAAAGCAGCACGAAATCCCGCTCCTTTCCAGGTTATTTAATTTAATTTCCAGATTTGTTTCAGAGGATAACTAATGTTTTAGGTAATTTTCTGGATGAAAAACTTCTACCAGATTTATTTATTTTTTTTAATCCATTAGGCCTTTCTTAGCCTAAGTGGCCTGAATAATGAGGTAGCAAAGTCAAGTCACACAATGAAGTTACACTATCTTATCAGAGGGCAATTTTTCCTCAGGTAATTGCATTGAAATAAGTCAGTCAAAAATAATTGAGCCATTATAATAAACTAAGTTTCTCTCAACTGCTCAGCTCTTTAAAAGGCTCCACTATAATCAAAATTTAAATATTAAAAGTTTAAAAATTATAATCAAAATTATCAACTAATTATTTCTTTCCTTCTCCACTTAATTCAGATGCTACAATTTAACAGAGAATACTCAAACAGGGAGAGCAGCTCAAAGGCTGAAAAAAAGTCAGAGTCTTCTGCTGCTGACGGGTCCCTCTGTGTCTCCTCTCACACTGGAATAATCTGGTTCTGTGCTTAAGGGAAACCAAGCAGTGTTTGGGCAAAATGAGGTATCTCAGACCAAGGTAGTAACTGAAATAATCGTCCAATAAACTGGGTTTTTCTTAAAACACCCCAACTGTGATCAAGGACACATTTTTAATATTCTGTCAAAATATACCTGCTTGTACGCTGTCACGCAGGAGGAACTGCAGAACTTTTTGGATTGTCCCTCTATCTGCAGCACGTGGCACTGGCCAGAGCCACTGTAGCAGTAGCCCCCGCAGTTCTCGCAGCAGTTCATGGTCAGGTTGTTGGCCGAGCGGAACTTGGAGAAGCAGGAGTCACTGCAGAGCTTGTGCACAACGTTCTGGTAATTCACCTCGTGCCTGATCTGGAAGAAAAGAAAGAATACGTAACAAGAACAGAAAAAATATGTATGTTCATCTCTGAGACAGCAACTTGCCCCGATCTGAAGGAAATTCAACTGAAAAAAGGAGCAATTACCACGGCATTCTTCTGGCACATGCTGCACTTGGTTGAAATGCTGTTAGTGTGAATAGTAACAACAGGTTTCCGTTTCAGTTCATAGGTAGAAAGACAAGACTGGCTGCAGAAATCCTTACTGGAGCTTGTATTGTCAAACTGGGCAGTGATTACATCCTTTGGATTTAGAATGTCTCTATGGAAAAAAGAAAAACAAACAAAGAGACAATTAATGTTGGTTTCACGTCAACTTGTTGTCTTCTCTTTTTCTGCAGACTAAACACTCTCTAGAAGAGGGTGGATTAATTTAATTTAAAGCTTTTCTTTTTGCTGATCTAAGTACCCAACTTAGTTTTTCTTTTCCTATGAGGAAAACAGTTAAGAAGTAAAATTCTCAAGTAGGTATTTTGTGAAACATTTTGTACCTGAATGTAGGAGTGACCTATAAACACATCCAGCCATATCATTAAATCTTTTCAAAAGGAACTGGGAAAAGGCAACTGTTTTGCACAGTGTTTACTAAAAAAAAATACAAATAAATAGAAAGCAGGATATGTGGAATTATTCCCTTTAACAATGAAAATGCCAATCATAATGGGGTAGGGAAAAACGAAAGGTCACAATTTCTAATCACCATATTCAGTGCAAAGCGGCCTGGCCAGGATCGTAACTTCCCATCTCTCATATCCCCTCTATAATTATGGTTATTTGTTGCTGGATTTAACAAACTGAATTTTCTCCTTATCTCCTCTCTCTTTTAAAACAGTCAATCAGAGAAAACTTTCAAAGCCCTTAAGTCAAAAAACCAGGAGGAAACACGTATATAATTTTCTTGCTTGTCTTGTCAGAGGCAAACCATTTTTCAACAGAACAAAACCAAATTACAGCCAAGATCCCTGAACGTTATTCCAAGGCCTGTCCACACCGAGACAGCAAGTGAACTGAATAATTAACTGAAGTCTCAAGTTTAAGTTCAGCTGACCTTCTGAAAGTGAAAGTACTAAATTTGCTGTTGAAGAAATGATGAACAAAGCAGCATTCCTTTTGCAAAGTAACTTTCATAACTGAAAATAAGACACATGAATAATTCCCCTCCATAAACAGACTGCAGCACAACCAGTCTGCAAAGTTAGTTATTTGCCTCAAGTTAATGATATAGTAATAGCACATCTTAAAGAGTCAGCCACAAAGGTCTCCTTTTGCTAATTTGGAGACAACAATACAAATGAACACAAAATGTTAACAATAGAAGTGTTTCCAGAGCTGACCTGTGTTTCCAACAGGACTGTGGAAAATAGGGAGCAGCTTTTCTAAAGAATTTTTTTTCCCTGTAGACTCAGGAGCAAAATTCGCCTTCTCACTCTGGGTCTGGGTAGAAAGTAAATGATTTTGGGTACTGAAATCCCTACTACCTGAAAAACTCAGTTCTTAATAAATTTAATCTCTCTGCATCGTATGAGAGCTTAGCCATGATTAAATAACAGCAGCAGTGACACATTTTGAAGAGTTAAAACCTAAGCTTAAGGAATGGAGCCAGGCTGGAGTTAAATTTTTTTTTTTTAGAATCTAAGAAAATATCCTGCCTCAAGTCTATTAATTTACCTGTGATTTTATTTCATTTTAGCGATTTGGTAAATCTATTTTCATCTAGAAGGAATAATACATAAAATATTTTTTGTTAATGGCTTTGATAGCGCAATGACATTTTAAAATGGCAGGAGAGCACAGTACCTTTTCAAATACAGTTCATTTAAATTAAAAAAACTGTAAGATGCACACTTCACAACAGAGGCTGTTAAATCTACGTGTATGTAAAATCCAATTAATGAATTGGAACTGAAAGCAGACAAATATTATTATTAACAAAGAACAGTATTGGCCACGATTTTTTTGAAGGGAAGCGTAACAGAAGAGGCAGAAACTGCGGCGTAAAAAGAGAATTTAAGCGTTCCATTGTCAATTCTTGACTATCAATTATTACTAGAAGACATGAAACCACTGTCCTACTTTGAGCAGCTTGCGCAGATTTTCTTGGTAGAAGCTGGTGGGCGAGGAGCTGGGATGGTGTACCCAGTGAGGCACAGTGTGGAGCAGAAGAGCTGGGTCGAGCCTTTCCTCTGGTACGCGGTTTGCCCCTTCTGCAGGATTTTTTTACAGCCAGAACAGGAAACCCGAACAGCTGTGCTTGGAACTGAAGGCAGCATTTTACTCATGCCAGAGGATGCCACAGCAGGCTGGAAACCTGATGACAGCTGTGGAGCTAAAAAAAAAAAAAAAAATAAAAAGGAAAAAAAAAAACAAAGATAAAATATATATTAAGTTTTTTATATTTATTACACACAACTCACTGGCATGCAGGGGGCAAGCACACAGCTTATGACTTTATTTGGGTTGTCAGGGTCTAAGGGAGAATTAAATAACAGATGAACTCCCCATAAATACATGCCCTGTGCCCTGTTTTCTGCATGGTAGATTGTTTCAACAGCTCTTAAGACTGAGAATGCACTTTAACATCCTTTTCACATTCAATTTTCCTATGCCTAAAAATACAACTATTTTTCAATCTCTGAATTTTATTGTCTCTAAAACAAACTAGTTCTTTTTTCCTACTGGGGTCAGACATAGCAAACAAAATGCAGAATAACTGCAAAGTTATTTGCAAAGGTGAGATATTTTAGATTTAAATAAAGTTAGTCTTGCCAATTTCTTACCAAGAGGGCTGCCACTGACTGAAAATACAGCACTGATTTTCAGCTCCCCTTCCTGAGATTTTGGCTGTTGGCCGTACTCCTGAAACAAAGGGAAAGGAAAAGGAGAACAAATACACACATGTAATAACAGGTGACAAGATTTCCATTCTTTCATAAAGCTGTGCTGAATTTTAAGGTGCAGGAAGGCAGGAGCGAGTTCCCCTATGCCTGCTCCAAGGGCCAGGGTTACAAGATGCTGCTCCGTGATCACCAGGCACAGACCCTGCTCAGGGCTTCGCACCAAACTACAACCAGGAGTGTCACGTGGAAATGGAAAAGTGTGTCCCTTTCCTGCTGTACTCCAGGACAGCTCAGAATTCAGGCAAAGCTTAGGAGAAATCTCTGCTTTCCACTCACACCAATGCTCCATCTAGAAGTGCTTTGGGGTCCTTTCCCCTACACTCTGTGAAATGAGCTTTCTCTTCACGCTCTTAGATGATACTGGGACCTGGGTTCTGTACTTAACCACGAGCTACGGACCTCGGAGGAGCATAAGGTGAAGCTTTGCAGCAGATCAAAGCCCTGACCATCCCAGTCCCTGCTTCCCTGAGAAGGGAGTCACCTCACATTTTCTACAGGATGAGAAAATCCCTACAGAGAGTCGCTGGAGGAACAGCTGACAGGCTCCCAATCCCTACCTTACTCCACCACAGCTATTCAGACTTTTGACACCACGCTTTCTGCCCGTCCTCTCCCTGGAAATCTGAACCATAAAGCAGATTGTAACACTCTCCATGTAAATCTTAATAGGCTGAAAAGCATAATCTCTTGGAACTACAGAGATGATAAGATTTAACCTACTTACAGTCGTTTGGGAGCAGCGAGGGCATGATGTCATGTTATGACTGAGCTAAATTCGCGGCTGCTGTCTGGCTGCAAGGTAAGCCAATTCTAAATCATTACACAAAATTAAGCTCTCACTTCTCCGTGGCAGCAAACTGCTCCCTCAGCTTAAACCATCCCCTAAAATCACACACCAACAGCCACATAATATCTGCTTAAACGTAACACTTCTCTTACTCCTGCAGGAAAATGGTAAGTTTCTAGACTAAGACAAGCAAACTAATTCTCAACAAGTTTCCCAGGAGAACAGGCAACGGGATTCCCTCATCCTGGGAACCATCAGGCTGAAACCTTCACAGCTCAAGTAAGAGAAGCTTTTAAGCCGTGTGTGAATGTGCCGTGATTGATGATGGGTTTTAAAGCGTCGTATTTTTGTTTAATATTACAATTTAAAACCTAGTTATTTGCAGAAATACAGTCTTTAAGCATTTTAAGTGCAGTTTTATCCTTAGTCGATACAAGTAAAACAAATGGAGGCAAATCCTGACATCAACTGTGCATGACCAGGTGTGGTTTCACAGCAGCATCTCGGCACTGGAAGCCAAGAACCTTCAGCCCCAACTATCGGTTACAGCAAGAAATGCTCACATCTTCTGGGATGCTTGAAAAAAACCCAAACCCCTCACATTAATTCCAACCTAAAGCAAAACAAAATGAACCTTCTTTAGTTCTCATATTTTTCCAGGCAGAGTTGATAATTACAGGATTTGACTCCAGGAATTAAAATATTGAGGAAAATGATATTTGATATTTAAATTTTTCAGGTCTCCACTTTTACTTATTAGTATAATCTTTGATAACCACAGACATCTTGCATTGCATTCCACACAAACCCACACAGCAGATGCCATCTCGGGAGGACAAAATAGACAGACTCAACTAATCTACACCTGGTTTAGGTTTGACCTTATAACACTTAAGAAAAAAAAAAAAAGAACAATCTCATGGACACTGAACAAATCAGAAGGGCAGTGAAGTCTGAACAGTTTTAAATACTTAACTTACTTATTTTATTAAGCCAAAAATATTATGGGAAAAGAAGAAAAAAGAGAAGACAGGCCCAAAGAGAAGAGGAGGGACAGCAGAGTACACAGAATGGTGCCAGAAAAACGAACCCCTGCACAAGAACCAGCATCCCAGGGCTGATGCAAGCGGGGTGATCACCTTGGGAAGCTCTGCACGCCTTTAACTGCAGGTAAAGTTTGGCAAGTAACCCAAATATTAGCAGTGAGGAGACAGGAATTGCAACACAGCTCATGTCCCCAGTGTGACACGGCAAACCAGT
>JAOXNG010000009.1:1062325-1073166 GCA_028566535.1 Scolopax minor | reverse complement strand
AGCCACGATCCCACCCTCCCTTATTGCTGTGCACGAGTGGTCTCCCTCAGATGGCTTGAGACCCTGGTCCCATCACCCGCATCACTGCATCAACTAGAGGTTGCAACTGAGATTGGTCCCATTACACTTCCTACAGGCTTCAACCAACAGCCCCTTGTCCCCAGGACATTATAGTCTTAATAATATGTATGACAACAGAATGAAAAGAACTTCAGTTACGCAGCTTCAGCGGCAAGAGAGCCAGGCTCACCTCTGCCACTTGTTTTAGCCAAGCACAACTGCATCAGGCCTGTTAAAATCAAGAGCTGTTGTCTCTGCAGCTTACATGTAACTTAATAAATCACCTATTTCAATATTTCAGCACTCTGATATGTGCTCAGATGTTGAGAGAGTCACTAAGAAGAGATCAAGTGATGTCCAAGGTCTTCTCCGCCGCCTGGATGGGCTCCCACACCCCAGCCCAGCAGTGAGCTCCTTGTTCTGCCATAGAGTCAGGGGCAAGTGACAAATCAGTAAAAGCCAGGACAAAAGTGACAGGAGACTTCTCACCCTTTTCTATTTCCTCGAGCGCACTTCCCTCTGAGCCTTATTAAATATAATTGCTTAAACAAGGACAGCTATTTTTACATCTCATTTTGTCTTGGCAAGTGTCTAAGCAAAGAAACATGAACAAAAGGAACCTGTCTTCAGCTGATCATAATGCCATCAAATTAAAAGTTTATCTTCTTTAAACATGGCAATGCCTGTCTTTGATGACTCCAAGGGAAAGCAGAGAGCGTGTTAGCAGGAGTGGAGGTGGAAGCCAGGTGCATCAGAAAGGAGTGAAACAAGCAGAAAGCTAATGAGCTTCGACTCGGCTGAGTGGGATGTGATTTGTCATCCTCAAACACATTGTTTTCATATGGGAACAACAGAATGTTTCAAGGGTGGGTTTTGGTTTATTTCTTCTTTCAAGCAGGACAAAAGATGAGATTCACCGGACTAAACTCATCATAGGTATGGCTATTGCTTCAAATAAAAAATAGTTTCCTCTGGACTTCTTGTCATTTTTCCTTCCTGTCCATTACACAGGAAAAAGGACCACATTCTTTCCCAACAGATAACGGCATCCCAAAGGCTTTGGGAAAGAGTGAGGAGTGATTAACTGTTCCACTAGGAACGTGGCTGCCTTGTCCTCACGTGGAGTCTCTAAATCACTGCCTGCACTGGTGAAAGATGTGCTGGATGGGGCACCGGGCCCCGGCCTCACGCAGTAATTGCCAAACGCTGCATTAAGCCACCTGCCAGAGGAGATGATCCTGTAGATGATCCTGGCCCTAAACCCTCAGACTCCACAGACTCTTGGGCATTGCTTCCCAGGATGCATGTGCTAAAATTAGGAAAAAAAGGTGTTCTGATACAAATTCACCCTCAAGGCAGGCTAATTTCAGAAACTGTAGTTACTTACTATTAAAACATTTTGGTCTGGAATCTTACGATTCCAAACACATTTTGTTGCTGTATGTGACAGAAATACAGACTTCTCCCTTCCATTTTATCAGCTGATGTTACAAATGACAGAGAATGGGGAGGGCTGTCACAGGGAGGCAGCTCAAACTCTGCTGCAATTTTAGAAGTATTGGGGTTCTCATCATACCCCTGCTAGAGATTTAGTTCTACTCACATTCCAGCTAAATCATCTTTCCCAAGCTACACTTGTGCATTCCACAGTTCATTTGAATTGTCCCTCCTAATAGCAACAAAACAAAATAAATAAAACCATGACAGACACAAAATAGAAGCCACCTAAATGACGAGCACCCTTCCCTGGCAACAACCTAATTTCCTTCTCTCATTTATTATTTTTTTATTTTATTGCAGCACCAGATTTAGAAGGGAAAATAAAAGGCTTTTTATGTTGCTGCCCACGGGGTTACCGTCTGCATATGCAAAGAACTGAGAAACAGCCTATAGACACTGTAATTAATGGCAGTAAGGATTCCTTCCAGCATACATGTAGTCTCAGCAGTTCTTGCAGCAGCCCTCACCAAACAAAGCACCTAAGGATGATGCCCATCAACCCTAAGCCTGGCTGGGGCCATGCGCTGCAGCGATGCGAAGCTGAATGGTCCAGCAGCAGCCCCTGGGCAGCACTCAGTCCAGGACACACATACCATCTCCCAGAGATTTTGGGTTTCCCAAGGCATTTCCCTTCAGCTCTTCCCAGGGAGAACACCAGGAACCTTGTGGTACCCACAGGCTCCCTGACCAATCGCTCGGTCCAGGCACACAACAGAAGGAGCGCAGCTTGTTTCTGGGATGCCAGTTTGGAGCTGGCTAGTCTCCCAATTAAAGCAATTTTGGTTTCTGCCTGCAAAGTGAACAACTTTGCTAAGATGAAATCAAAGGAGAATTAACATGGAGCACCCAGAAGAAATTTCCATCCATAACATACCTCTTTCATTCTCTGTGTCAGCCTCATTAAGGAAGCTTCAATGAAATCTTTTCAAAAATACACAGCACAAAAACAATGAAGTGATTGCAGTTTGTAAGGAAGTGGGATGCAATTAGCATATGAACATCAAAACGTTTCTGCAATCTCCATTAGCTGTGTGTTGTCTATATCTCTTTAAATTCCTACTTTTTTTTTTTCCCCCCAATTCTGAAGTCCAAGGTTTGAATAACCAGCAGCAGGGAAGCTGTCCAAGGCAGTGGTCCCAGGCAGCACAAACTCATTCTGGATTATGCATGGGAGTTACTGGCCACCACTTCAGTGTCACCAAAGACAGATGCGCTTTGTTGGGTCCAGGTTCAAAATGATCCTTCTCTTGGTGTCTCAGGTCAGTATTCAAACTTTGCAGCCACAATCCACGTGAGGACAAACCACTGATATTGAGCACTTACAACTGGTTAAAGGGCCAGAGCAGGATGTCACAGACATATGAAGGCATCCCTTGGCAAAGCAATCAGTCACAGCAATAAGGAGGACAAATTCAGCTCTATGGCATACTCTCTTCATGTATTTAGGATTTTCAAAGCAATATTATTCCCAAGCTCCTGCTGACGTACTGCTTAAGCAGGTTACTGGGAGCTGTTCTGAAGATACAAGGAACCAGGGCCCCGTGATTTAGCACCATTGAAACTGGTGCTCAGAAGCCCCAGAGCACTGAGCACAGTTCAGGTAATAGCTAGAACAGGGAGAGGCGAGTAAATATGTCACTCTGGAGCCCTAGAAATACTGTCAACAGGAACAGACCCACAGTTCAACACAGGGTTGAGAAACAGCTATTTCTAGTGAAACCTCTTAAAGACAACAACGTGTTCGTGCAGCCCCTGAGCGCAGCCTGCGCCGGCTCAGGCCAAAGCAGCTCAAAAGTGCAATTATTCTGTAGCCTGTTATTTATCAGCTTATTAAATAATCAATACTTACCTTGCGAGAAGGCTTCCTGCTTCCTCCATATATCTCATTCTGCATGAGCTTTGGTACCCTACAGCAAGGGAGGACACTTCCTTTAGTCTGATTTGGCACATCAAGCAGCGTGCCCCCTCCTGACCCTGCTGTTGTAACTCCAGGCACCCCAGATGGGGGGATGCTGACTGCTATGCTGAGGAGTTAATAAACATTTCCCTCCAGACACCTGGGTTAATTTCGCTTTTCTTTACAAATTAAGAACATTGCTTCTGCCCTGTCCACCACTTTCCCTGGTCAATCCACCAACTCACTTGGATCCTCTCAGATCAGGTTTAAACAAAGCTCCATAGCGCAGCTGGGGTCCCTCTCCACCCCCAGCATACCCCAGTGCCACCAGTGCCCAGGACACCCTTTGCACAGCTTCTGGACCACCCCACTTTGACAGTCCACATGTCCCACCACCAGCCAACTTTTCCTTTTCCTGCCAATACCTGCCTACTTCAGGCAACAGAAATAATCCCTTGCAGCCATCCAGGAGGTTTAAAATAAGAACTTTAATTTCAGCTACAGAGTTTTAACACTGAAAGAAGCAACTCCAGTAGTTACCACCAGCAGCTAACTAATATAATCCTTATAAAGGTGAAGTGAATAGTTTCTCCCATTCTCTAAAGGCTGCAAAGACAATCTGCCTTAATGAAGAGGCACTGGAAAGCAATTCAAAGCCCACGCAGCCCTGAAGTGGCAGAGATCTGCAGCCTGGGTGTGCTGCCACCTGAGCTCAAACTGTTCCTGCTCTCAGCGGTGTCTCCTCTCCCACTTTCTGATCCCAGCTCCACAGTACGATGCTAAAATATTGGGGTGTATGAATCCTGTGTCGTTACAGCCACAGTCCATGGAAGGGGTTCCCCTCTTCCCCAGTCATAGCCATGGGGACAGTCATTTCTGCTTTAGCTGTGATAGATGTCTGAGAGAAGGTTAATAAGTATTGATAGGCCTAAAATGCTCAGAGGTGCAAACAATCAAGTCTTTTGCAAATGTCACAGAACCTGGAAGAGTCTATGCAGATCCCTGAACACCCAACACCCAGGGCAGATCCTGCTTTTGCTAACACAACGGAAGAACATTAACTGCACTGAATTCCATAGGCTCCAGGAAAGCACCGAGCTCCCACTCTAAACATCAAAGCAATAGTCTCTCGTGGGCCTTTTGCCCAATTCAGCTGCAACCTCAAAAAGAATGCAAACAATTCCAGGACCCCACTGTGCCCTGCATGCCCACAGCAGGCACTTCTCTGTCCCAACTAAATAGACAAACAGGCTCCATCCTCCTGAGAAGGCAGGTGACAGAGCCTGGTACCCATTTTGGGTCTCAATCACACTATTTTACATATATTCTCACATATAAACAGATGTGATAACACACCAACTACCACATCTATAGCTGAAGTTCTGGCTACTGAGATAGTGCTCTGTACCTCCTGTTATGCATTACACTGTGCAACCCCCACATGTTTAAAAGCACTTTTGTTTTTTAACCTCTGCAGAAGGCACTGTGGAGCCGAGAGGTATCGCTCCTGCCATCTATCACAGAATTGAAACAGCCCCACAATTGCAGAAAAATGCAGGGTGTGGCGTTTACTTTATTTGAACTTGTCATTTGGAGAATGGAGGTCTCAAGCCTAATATGGAAAATCACAGACACTGCAAAGGACAATGGTGATTGTAAAAACATAAGAAAAAAAGACAGAAATTGCAGTTATTCAGTGAACAAGCAAAAAAGAAAAATCTGTGACCTGGCAAGTGACCTCTTTCATGCCATTGTGTTCTTTTTTGAGAGCTTCAAGTGTTTGTGCTGCACTTTAAATAGTTACTAGACTCCCAGTCCACTTTGCACTGAAAAAATACAATCATTTCTTGTTTTGTGCATTAATGGAAAGGGGAGAAATCAATCTGATCAGCTTTGGGAAGGAATTTTTAATGCAACATACAATAATGTGCTGTCACTGCGTGAAGACAAGCCATAAATAACATGGGAAAAGTAAGCAAAATCCTTTCCCCACTTGTTTGCATCTTAGGCCATGTGCAGAACCATTGCTGACATTAAGAGATTCATTGTTTTCAATCTGTATGTCCTGGGGCTTTGGAAATGGAGGACTTCTAAATTACTGCCAATTAATTGCACTATTTGTATTCCTGGTAGATCTGAAGCGAGATTTAGTTACTGAGTTTTTAAATGAAGACAACAAGTGTTGCAGCCTCTTTTGCCCCCCGCCCCCCACTGTCTAACTTATGCATGCCATTTATTTTAATTATTTAAACGCATTCGAAGCGCACACCAAACAACATACTTCTCAATAAATGACATAAGTGCTCAGAAACTGCTTACGGTGTTGGCCTCCCCTGCCAAATGGCGCTGTCCTGACTGCAATCCAAGAAGCCCTACTAGTAAAATCTAATTTGGGCAGGTATATTAAGGGCATCCTGCCTCCTGACCGTCGCTGATACTTAGAGGCCAACCTCCCTGATGTAATTCCCATATTTCAGAGTGTAGATCCCATGCTGAAGACTAGCACCCCACGCAGCACTCTGAGCCTGTGGTACTGGAGACACAAACATGCCCCATTTCCCTTTTTGGGAACAAAACAAGTGACAAACACAGGGATAAATCTGGACTTTGGTCCAGAGCTCATGAAGTCCAACAAAGTTCTCGTTTCAAGAACAAGAACTAGACAACATAATCCCAAAGGCCATAATCCTCCATAAAACCCAGACAGGAACATTCAGAATTGGGCTGTGGTTATCTCCCTCCCCTAAAGCAATTGAAGAATCTGCCAGAGAAGTTTCTCCTGAGAACACCCAACAAGGACTGTTGGCACTGTATCCCTTTGGCACTGTACCACGAGCACTGGAAAAGACCAGGAGGCCTCACTGTTGTATTCGTGGTGTTGCTGGTTTTGTCAGGCTTCTTCTGTTGTTCTTTCTAAGCTCACTTTTGGAAAAAAGCCAGCACTTTTTGCTTCTTGGGCAGAGAATATAGAATTACCGTAAATTATATTGAAAAATTAGATTCATTCACCGCTGTGATAATTGATCTCCCAATCTGTCTCGGAGAGTTAGCAGCTGGTATGAAAATAAAATGCAATTTAAGTTTTTATTTATTTAAAAAACCCCCACTTTAATCCAAGCGTGGCAACAAATAAGGGGAAGAGGAGAGAGAAAGTTTCTTTATTTGCCAGTCCTAATATTAAATACTGATGATAAGAAAACAAAGCAGGAGATGATTGTACAGGTATTTGAGAAATTCACAGTAGATTGGTGTTAAGCACCGTATGCACTGCCAGGTGGGATTTATACCATTGCAAATAATTATGTGCAATTGTACCTCAGCCCTACAAAATAGCATTATGGACAAGGATTTGTGTGGAGCAAAGGCTCTCTCTCTGTCAGAAGAGCTGGTATCAATAATTCCACAAGTGTCTCCAGAAATTCAGCTCCTCTATAAGAGTCCCTACAACTGGGTCCATCAAATTCACTGGCAAGTTTTGATTGTGTTCAATACAGGCCCCCAAAGAGAAAAGAATCAGACCCAAAACCCAGCACTCATGGCTGTTGCTGTCATTAAGCCTTTTCTATGTCAGTCTGTGCTAATACCACATCACACATTACAAATGGAGACAGGATTTGATTTTTACATGGAGATTAGCTGCAAGGAAATGCATTTTTATCTGCTGGGAGCAAAAGGAAAGAAGTCCATAATTCACAATAACCCAATAACTTACAAAGTGATCAGCCAAACAGTGTTTTCAGGTGGTTGAAAAATCTCATGCTGTCATCAGTAATAAAATAAGAATGATAATCCTCTTCCCTGGCTAAAGTGGACCATCAGGAGCGATGGAATGGACATGATGTCATTAGAAACCCAAGATAATGGTGTAAGGTTGATGGGAAGATCCTGGCTGGAGCCAGCTCAGTCTGGCAGCCCCATTTGAAAGCAACAGATAAACACAATAAGCTCTTAATAGTTGTCATCCCTTGAACATGCAATATGGAGCATCTTCTGCATTATTTCCCTCTGTCCCTCACAGGGATGAGCAGCGGTGAGGTTTGGAAAAGAAATCTGGCACTTCAAGGAAGGTTTCAGAGGGACAGAGATCTCCTCTCAGCAACATCAGGGGAGAAAACAGAATGTCTGACCCTGACATTCAGTTCAGTGAGACTGAAGCGATTTCACCAGTAATTCACGGCTATCGGAGGAGTATAATTCATCCCTCTTGTACTAGAGGCTTTGATACATTGTGAAACAAATTATTAGCTGGAGTGCCTGTCTCTTCTAATTACGACTGTAAATAATACCATAGAACTAGAGAAGAGCCCAGAGAATCCAAATTTACCAGCAGCATCATTACAATAAAACCTTCCTGACAGCACAGTTAGGGTTAAATCAGTCTTAAATTAAAATTTTTTTTTTTTCACCTGTTTCAGTGCTGGGGCATTTACAGAGCATCAGTGGGGTATAGCAACAAGAGGTATTGGCACAGCTTATAATTTATCCCCCTGATTACGTATCCACAAGCACCTCGGCAGGCCAAATGTATTTTTCTGTTCTCCACTAATCCTCATCTCCAGAAGCTAAAATGCCATCTTACTTGCACCATCATCCCTTTCTGGCTACAGCATTGTTTCTGTAGTTCAGTAGGTTAAGATCATTTTTATTATTATTCCCACTATTTCTGATTTGCATGCTAATAGTATCTAGGAGCTCAAATCTCAATTAGGAGCCCACACAGCCAAGAGATACACAATTCATTCTGAGGTTGTAAATGTGTTAATGTACTTAGAGTCACAATGAAGAGCAATTCATCACATGACAACACATTTTCTTATTAATTTTGTGTCATTGAAAGGCTTCATACAGTTGGTTAACTTAACGTATGTTACTTGATAGGTTGACTGCTTTTTATTGTTACGGATTTTTTATTTCAATCCCACAGAGACCACCAGGGTCTTATGGTAAAGCCTTTTTCTTTTATAAAAATCAAATAAGATTAAATTATTACTGGTCCAGCAACACTTCTCCAACAAGCTTTTGTTCACCATCACTTTGGGTGGAACGAGCCCTGCAAAACTGCTATGAAAACATTGAATTCATCGACCAAGTCCTGAGCAAGAGCAGCAGTGAGCGGGCTGAACCAGGGAATTCATTACTGCCCAACCAACAAACTCATTGAAATACCTCTTGAAATCAGGTCACCACAATCTCACACCCTACGTTCTTATCCTAAAGTTCACAGATCTGCTCTGCAGCTTTGGAGAATTCCCCTTGTGCCTCCAGCACTCAGCTTTCCCTGTGTCCACAAGGGCTTTTTGGAGCATCAGGGTTGGGAGCGATGGTGCACGGAGGGGCTGTGAACACGGGGCCCCCGCACCCAACGACAGCAATAAGCTCTCAACAACAGAAACTATGAATACTAAAAGTAAAGGGGAACTTTGCCCGGGTGATTGCTGACAGAGCAAACCATCCTCTTGTTCTGCTTATTTATGAGGTTTTATTAATGGTGTCAACAGGTTATTCTGACATGATTTCAGTGCTGGCACACAATGACACCCGCCACCGAAGCAGCATCTGACATGCACGAGGTTTCTCTTCTCCCTTATTGTACTCGAGGTGGCTGCGACAGCGACCTGAAGGTAATTATCCAGCAAGGTCACTGCACCACGGAGTGCAGGAGAAAAGAAGTCATTTCTCACTCCACCATTGCTGTAAGGCCACAAGGTTAAGGAATTGATGAAAAACCTGTGAGTTGTTTTCCACTTTTCCCTTGCAGACCCTCATGCATTTGTGTTTCCTCCCCTGCCCACAAGCTGGAGAGAGTTTGGATAATGTTTATTACCTCTTGGGGAGGTAATAAATTGGCAGCATAATACAAGATGCAGCAGCAAAACCACAGCTGAATGTCACACAACAGCTACAGAGAAGGAAGAAACGGTGTAAGAAAACTCCTGAAAATTTACATGTAAGAAACCAAGCTTCAGGCAAATTCGTACTGCAATTCATCTCTAACGAGCATTACAGCAGCAAGGAGGCTCCAATACTGCAAAGTATTTAAGTACCACCTGAAGCATACACAGCTGCTGCTTCCACAGGCATTGGACCAAGTCTCATCCCTGGGACAAGGGGCTCCACGTGTCCCCTCCCACCGAGCATCAACGAAGCACTTCAGAGACACTTCCGAGCAGCACACCTCAAGCAAACAGTAGGGACAGCTGGAGCAGCACAGACTCTTCATAACAAGGGTTATGGCTGGATTTTGGCACCTGACCCGCTGTGAGCAAAGAAAATGATCACCCAGACCCTTCTGATCATTAGCTCTGCAAGGACTCCACATTATTAAACAGAATTCAAAGAAGGTTTCTTAATCATTACTTATTACTATGGTAACACCAGGCAGTCAAAGAGGATTATGCAAGGTCCTCCACACAGGCCAGAGAGAGACATCTCCTGTCACTGAGCAGGTAAGTCAGAAAGCCAGGGAAGGGGAACAGAGAGAAAAAGCTAGCCCAGGGCTTCCCCCACTAATTAGCAACTCAACAATTAATACTGCAGAAGAACCTAGAAGCCCAAATCTTTCAGCGAACGCCTGGGCTTGGTGCTGTACAAAACACAGGGGAGGAAGGTGGCTTTGATAAAGAATTCTGATTGCAAATAAACCACAGGGGAGGAAAAAAAAGTTGAAAATAATCTATTTAAGGTATGGGTAAGTAGCAGAAGCTGCCGCAACCAGAGCAAGATGTGTGAGCATGTGGAACCTCAGTGCTCCCACAGTAACCACTCACTCTTAAGATCTCATCTTGCAATAAGTGGGAAGTTTCTCATTCCTGAAATGAAAAGAGAAGGAAGTCACTACCCCAAACCACACATCACACCAGCTGCCACCATTGATGTCCCCTCATGGACATCCCCTTGAAGCCTGCCCTTGGGCAGTTGTGTCGCACAAAAATCATGCTGCTGCCAGTATTTCTGGACCCTGTTTTACACCACAGCCTCCAAACAGCACTTGTTGCATGATGGGGGAGGGAAGGGGGGGATAAAAATCCTTTTATATCATTACAAGAAAAGGATTAGATAATTACTCAGCAAGTAAAGCAGAACATATAGGAAAGGGCTGTTCTCATCATCACTCCTTGAAGCATCTTGTCTATATTATTAGGAAATGATGTATTTGTGCCAGGCTAATTCATATGGATTGTAATTTCAGGACATAAATTACCCCGTCATGTGTATTCAGTACAGAGGAACAGCAGCAGAAGTGCTAAATGTTTAAACTAATTTTTGTTAACAAGCTTTTTCTTCTCTCCCCTTTTTTTCCATCTGCTGGGAGAAAGGTGGGGAGGAGAAGTGAAAGGGCACTGTTGGAAACACAGCCCGACAGCAGGGGAGACAGCCTGGGCAC
>JAOXNG010000009.1:1015426-1027833 GCA_028566535.1 Scolopax minor | reverse complement strand
GGGCGGGGAGGCTGGGGAGAGGACGGGGACGGCAGGCACGGGCTGTGTGGGGCACACAGAGCAAGAGGCACATGGCCCAGATGTGGCCAGAGCTCTTCACAGGATGCAGGGCCCTGAGCATCCGCTGCATGCAGGATGGCAAGATCCCTTTGGAGACCTGGAGGAGCTTCCCAAAGAAAATGGGGGCGAGTGGGGAGGGCTCCCAACTTATTACAGAGCAGGGTATAAACAGAACAAATAAATATAGAGCTGCTTTATTACAAGGCTAGCCAGCTCTGGTGGCTGGCTGATTACAGGGCAGGCTGATCCAGTGCTACGCGAGCCCAGACCTCAATAAAGGCCAGATTGGAGCTGCCTTTTGCTCATTGACAACTTTGGCACGTTCCTGCCGGGCTGCTCAGCTGGAGCTCACCATGCTGTTGCCTGCTGCGGTGTCGTGCTGCCTCGTGAAGCTTTTTTACTCTGAGGCTTGTGCCTGTCCAGATGCGCTTTGCTGTAAAATTGGTATTTTATTGTTGCTGTGTATATTAAGAACTATTAGTAGTCTAAGCTAGTCTTTTTTAAAGCACGCAAAGCTACATTCTTCAATTTTTCAGTTCCCAGCCCCGGTGGGGAAGTCTCGCAGCCGGCGTGGGTCCTGGGCTGGGAGTTGTGGTGGGATGAGCTGGGAGAGGGCGAGATGCTCGGCCATCAGCCTCCTCCTGCCACAGAGGGTGTGATGGGGGCTGCTGCCAGGGGTTCACAATGTGCTGGAGCTCAGAGGTGTCACCCGGAGCTGCTGGAGTAAAGCTGTGGGTGAGCAATTTTAGGAAGGAAAGAGAAGGTTCTGTTGAAGAGCTCTTGGGGGGAAACATGAAGAGCAGAGAGGGGTCAGGAGTCTCTGCAGCCTGTGTACGGGTTTGTGTGTGTTTGTGTTGTGCCAGCTGAAGTCTTGGAAAAGACTTTGTGACAAAAGGCACTTTCCTGGCTTGGGCAGAGAATTGTAGCAGGTTCTGCCAGAACAAATTCAGGAAAATTGCAGTGTATCTCCCCATGGCTGAGCTGTGCCAGTATCTGTGAAGATGTGCAGGGAACTGAAAGGCTGAAGTGACCAGGATTAAAATGACTCCTTTCCCTCTTCCCTTCTTTAAATGCATGTCAGATTCCTCATAACCTGTGGCAACAAAACTTTTAACAGTTTCTCATTAATACAAGAAGCTGGCATCAAAATCTTTCTTTATGGGCCAAAAGTTTGGAAGTGAAGCTGATAGTAACCTTTCAGCTAAAATTCATCTGCTTCAGTTCTGAGTAAATGAACTAGAGAAAATAAGAATATTAGAATTGCATTGGTAGCACCAAATTCTGTGTGAAAAGCAGAAACCTACTATTTCTCCTAGAGAAGAGACTTTAGGAAGTAGATGGACAAACCACTGAACTATTAGTCCCTAACTGAATTGTCTTTAAGGAAATTATCCGGTCTTGTTTTAATTTTAAAAAAAAAAAAAGGAACAAAAAACAAACCAAAAAGCAAGCCAGTGTTCCCCAGTCAGTTGCAGACTTTGGTAAAATGCTTTTGGGAGAATGTGTGCCCAGTTTAGTTAATAGTTCTACAAATAGGCAGATTAGAGGGGTATGTGTGTGGAAATTGTACAGATAAGGTAGAAGTTGGTCACTGATAGGGACAAGATATGTTGTCAGTGAGCATTTGGAAAGGTTTGTTGGTCTCCTTTTTGTTAAGGACTCATGCCTTGTAAACATGAATAACTTGCATGTGCAATAAACCCTCTAGTCCGGCTCTTTGCTGGAGGCAGGATTGGCTCTACCTATGTCAACCAGAAATGCCTCATCTGGGCAGATGTTTCAGGTAGTATCAATCCTGCCTTGGGGCAGGAGATGGATAAAGTGACCTTTGAGTTTCCTCCTAGCCCTGTATTCTGTGTGTACATCTGAATGCTGAAGCAGAGTGCTCACACATCATGCCAAGGAGAAGAGGAAAGCACAGTGTGAAACATTAAAATGTATATAGACTGGCTCCTGCTGTTCACTTCCTCAGCTGAATACTCCCCTCATCCCAGCAGACAAAATCTGCTCTCGGAGGTGAGAGAGGAGAGCGTGTTCAATACGACACTTCATTTCTGATGAGCCCTGCTTTTGTAGAAGCATCTGTGAAAGATTAACAGGGGCATGTTTGAGAGGTGAATATGAAAAGGAGATTAAATTCACATACCAGCATGTTGGATGCGTTCCTAAGTATGTTTCCCCTAACCTTGGGTTATCCCTAACCGCAGTGTTCTGTCAGATGGATTTACCTGTTAAATAGCACGGGGGAGGGTGTTTGTGCTATTGCATCTAGATTGATAAATATAGACTTCATGTAGTTTGCTCCCTACTAAGAGATTCTAATAGTACAATAGCCTTACCCACGTCTGTCTCTGCAAGACAGTGTTTAGAGGGAAATACATAAAGCACAACTGAGAGACTGAAAGAATTTAAGATCTGGAAGCTGGCTCCTGGTTCATCCACGTAAATCAGCCATCTGAAACCCTGAAGACTGAACTGCCTGTAGCATTTTGAAGTGTCACAATTCTTAAGGTTCAGAATTTCGTGTTTTCTTGTTATGCTAGACATACCACCTCTTGCATCACAGCACGATGTCCCCTGGTAGTGTTTCTGTGAGTCCCGTTCCCAGAGGAAAGAGATTGAGTTCATCAGCGTTATTTGGGCATTTTCTCTGGAAGCCTTCCATCCTGAGAATGTGACTCAGTCTGCAGCTCGTGAGAGCAGGGATGGACGTGCTCGTGCTGAATCACATTAAAGCCTTGGAGACTGGTGGTGGGAGAAGAGTAAAAAATGAGGTAGTGTGGGATTTTGGTGGGCCTGGGACTATATAGAGTTGAATTGTTAATTAAGAGTTGGAAATAGTGGAAGAAGTAGCTAAGAGGAGGAAGGCTGTCACTGCTTGGAGAGTGGCTGTGAATAGTGGGCAGTGATGCTCTTCATGCAAGCAGTTCTACAAAAGTTGTCTGGCTTTGGAGATGCCAGTAACACATCTCCTAGTTCTTGGGCTGGGTCTTGGTGAAAAGCAGAGGTTTCTGGCCAAGTCCTCTGCTCTTTTAGGTACCTCTGCTGACCTGTGACTTGCTGCTGCAGTCCATGTACAGCCAGGTTCTCCGTTGCTCTAGGAACATCCACTGGACTTGGGTATCACGGTGGGTGCATCATCTCTGAGGCTGATGATGCCAGCAGCCAGAGAGCTCTCCCTCAAACGGACCTGTCTGTCTGAGACCTCTCTGTGTTCGCTGTTCTTCTTGGCTCATGCACTTGTGCTTTTAAGCTCAGAGGCCATTTCTTATCTTGAAAAGATCCCCTCTCCTCTCCCATAGGCTCTGAACTGCAGTAATCTCACACGTTAGCAGTAGAGTGAACTTTTTAGCCTAGAATAATTGTATTCTCTATCAGTGACAGAATCTATTTTATGTTTTTTTTTCCTTTCTTTTTAAATGGCAATTTTATATAGTAGAAAACTTTTTAATTCTCTTCTGCAAGCTGCATGTAAAATATAACAGATAGGCAAAAATGTGTTATTAAAACTATCTATTTTTCTTGGCATTCCTGTAATTTAATAAACTGCTTGAGCTCTATTTCTGCAGTTTATGACATCACAAGAATAAAGCCCATCCTTTGATTAATAGCTATTCAATCAGTCCCCCCTCCCCGCATTATCCTAAGTGTAACGGACTCGGGAACCACGCTAGCTAATATTGTAAAAGTTTTCCTTGGGCAGCTGGACTGAAAGACTCTGGAAAAACTGCAGTGGGAGCAGCACAGGCTGTGTGAGCCTTGGAGAGGAGAAGGGAGAGAAACGCTGCTCTGTGCCTGCAGGTGGAGGTGGTTCTGTCTCCAACGTGGCATTGCAGCTCTGGGGTCTGCGGTGCCTGCAGATGGCTCTTCCATCCTCCAGTTTATGCTGAAGGGGAGGATTTTTACCTGGGAGAGGGGAGATAATCAGCAGGACATCGTACTCGGTGAGGAGTTCTGCAGATCTGGTTGGCAGGGCAGTAGTTGAAAGGGGGAAAACTGGTGTGTCTAAAGGCAGTGACTGCAATGGCTCCTGGCCCTTCTGGCAGGTAACAAACAGTGGGGCTGGAGAATCTGATCGTGCTGATGTGGTTTTGTGTGCAAAAAAATCAATGTCGGTTACTCTATGTGTAAACAAATACTTTAACGATAACAGAGGCTTTTTTGTAAAGTATTGTAAATTGCTTCCTCCTTTACAGTGAATGAAGATGATGTAGGACAAAAGAGGTGAATTTTGTTTTGATATGATTATGTATAACAACAGTGGGAAATAGAGAGGTTTTTACAGCCCCTGGTACAAGGTGTCTATTTTTATGGTTATCCTGTCTGTAAGGAATTGGGATCAATAGAACCTTAACAAGAACAGAATCTTGATTTTTTTAAAGGAAGTGAGGGAAGCTTAGACTATTTGAGAACATTTTGTCCTGCTAATAATCTAGGTGGGTGTTTGGTGTGGTGGTGGCATGTCCATCCTCATTGTACTCTCAGATTTTGTGAAGCTCTGACGTTCTGCCTGGATCAGGGGTATGGCTGGGCTGGTTCCACCATCACCAGGCTGGGCTCGGAGCTTCCATCCCGCAGTGTGATGTGAGACTCTCCAGAACAGGACAGCATAACATTATTTTAAGCATTCATAACTAGTTTTGGTTTTAGTTTTGGTTTTAGTTTTGGTTGGCTGATTGCCTGACAAGGATCTAGTGTGCAGTCAACTATAGGCCACAATAGGGCTTCTACATCCATGTCTTCTGAGACTTCATTAAAGCACGGAATAAATCTGCTGTTTAAAACTTTTGTGGATGTGTAGAAGAATGTGTCTTGTAATCATAGAATCAGTAATAAATCACCTAAATGGTGAAGAGCCAACAAGATTAAAATCAAAGTGACCCTTTTTAAGAAGGGTCACTCTTCTGAGACTGTTGTGTTAAATACATGCAGGGAGGTTCACAGTGATGCCGTGTCACAGATGACCTTTATTCCCAACAAGCTCTCTCTGTGGCAGAGTGGTACCTGTCATACTCTTACCATAAGTGATATGTTTGGGTCTTGAAGGATCTCGGGCCAAATCCCTGAGGCCAAAGCAGACACTTTGCGTGGATTGCGATTACTCAGCGAGTGAGCCGAATGCAGAAAGGGAGGTGTCATCATGGACCGTTTGACATGTTGGAGTGGGATAGAAATTCGGGTACTCTGATGATGCTCAGGCTGTTGAGTCATCTCATGGTTTGTCAAGCCCTTAGCCTTGAAATGCTTTTCCTGGTGAAAAGAGCTCTTGCCACCACTCTAATGACGGGGAAGTCCATGGGCAAAGCCTTACCTACAGTCGTGCTCCGGCTGTGCGGAGACAGGAGCCTTGACACTGTGGCTTAGGATGCTAATTTCTGAGCTGTTCCTTACTTCCCTTTGTCTGTCTCTCTCCTTGCTCATATTGACCGTTTATGAGCTATAGAGTGCTCTAGAAAATAACCAGCTGTTTCCTTAAGTGGATTTGGTCTATCCTTCAAGTTGACAGACGATTTTTATTACGTACTATTACTTAATGAACTCTTTTGTGGCAAATGTAATTCAATACAGATTCTGATTCCCAGTTTGTCATCAGTCCTTTTATAAAAGAAGAAAAATGGAAAAGGACTTGATGATTCCTTTATCTTATTATGCTAATTGCATTAGGAATATTGGAGAAAAACAGCCAGTGGATTTAATAGCAGAAAAATCCAGGCTTCTATTCTACTTAAAGAAAATGGGAATTTACTGGGGCAGAGCGTATCTGACTTTAGCCAAAGCAAATTCTGATCCAAGTTTAGGTTTTGAAAAACATAAGTAAATAATTATTTTGTTCTGTAAAATTCATTTTGAAAAGAAGCCTGTAACAGGCATAAGAGGAGTGTGTTCCAGTAATTGGGCGTGCTGCAAGAGGAACCCAGGAAAATTCAGGACCTACTCGTGAAAGAAGGATTTGGCCAGGGAGCTGTGTGTGCCGTCAGGTACTAATGGGATGCGCTGGGAGGGAGTTGCAAAAAGGGTCAAGCTAGAGGAAAATGTATGCGAGTTTTTTGCCTTCCAGATACTGGTCTGTGTTCCTGAGAATTTGTTAACTTAAACAGGATGGATGAAATCTTTGAGCTCTCATTTCCCAGAATTCAGCTTTTTATTTGTAAAACAGGGATAACTTCCTTTTCTTACCTACTATAGAGGTTTGGGAGAAGTGTATTGTGAAGGGCTGGAACCGTGGATTTTCAAGTACGAGCAAAAAAGCTCCTGAGAAATGGAATATTTCTGTAGGTTTATAAGGGTCCCACAGCCACGTGTTGAAGAAAGGAAAAAATATTGACAAGCGTCTTCATTAGGGATCTTTGATCCTGTGCTAAAAGTAATAGCAATCATTTTGGGTAGAAAACCCACACAATCCTGCCTTGGTGTGTCAGTGTTACTGAGTGAGGGGTACAGCTGGGGAGTGCATGCCTTGTGCCTTAACTATCCTCTGGCCTCATTCCTCACGGGACCCCAGGGTAGCTCATGTCTGCTTCTTGGCTAATCTTCAGTTGCCTGATTTCTAGCCTGAACTGCGGTAAAATAGGGATGTATCTGGTTCAGGACACTTGTCACTAACCAATCAAGTGTTGGTGAAACGACATGGCTGGTCTCAATACTAGTGTCCTCCCTCTTCTAATCTTTTCAGACATGAAATGCAGTGGGAATCGTTGTGGAAGATCATTGTTGCTGACGCTGGTGGCAGTTTGTAAGCAATGGCTTTGGGTTCAGTTTCTCCTGGCTGCCTTGGTGTACTTGAACAGTCTTTCAGATTGTGTTATCAACCTGTCACCTTGCCCACAAGGCAAGGAGAGTGAAGAAGGCTGATGCTTTATGCAAACACTAGAGGTTCCTAATTGCTCGTCTAATTTATCTTAGTTGAAACATTGGCCTAGAGCAGTGCGTGGAGAAAAAAGGGCTGGTGGGCATGTCTTGCCAAAGCATGAGTTTCTTATTATAAATTGTCCTAGATCACCTCAGCCATCTGGGTGACTCGAAATAGATGTTGATGCAGTGTGGAAAGAGGAACAGTGAGGAGTAAACTAGTTATAATGTGCAAAATGTCACCTGAAGGATCACTGCAAGATTGTTTATCAACCTTACAAGAGTAAACATACTCTGTGTGAATTCTGTACTGGCTTCACCTATGTCTACCCAACTAAGTTGTACTGCTTAGATTAGGTAGGATTAAAGGGGGGAAGGAACAGCCAATTTTTTTAGTAGCATGATTAGTTTTTTTTTTTTAGTGGGAGAACAGGAAAAAAAATAATCTGTTTTTTGTGTATCTGGGGCCAAGTGTGAAGCTCAATGAATGGGAGGATGCTCCATCTTTTGCTTGAATTATGACCCAGATATAGTTAAAAGGGATTCTTCATGCAAGCTTTGTGGCTTTGTTGTTTTTAAAAGTCAGATTATCATCTGGATTAGCATTAAAGTTGAAGGTAATAAGACAGGAACTTGTCATGCATGGGGCTGTACCACCCAGCTGTTGAATGTATTTGTGGTGATCTCACTTGGAATATACAACTGAATTTACTATCTCTGAAATTTGTGGTCAAAACTGTTTTCTGTCAACTATCTTTATTGTACCAACACTCGATACTAAGCAGCTCAGGCACTTGTCATAAATAAAATATTTTTATTATTTCTTTCCCTCTTCCAAACCAAAAAAGTCCCTTTTATCCCAAAAAAAAATTGTCTCCAATGAATTGTCAGGGAGCTGTTCCTTCCCCTGTAAGTTCTAGGGGATTGTTCTAGATGGAAACAATCACTTTGGGAGAAACATGAAGTCCTTATAGGAACCTAGAACTTAGATTTTTCTCTGAATACTAGGATAAGAAAAACTGGGTTTGCTTAAAATTTTACATGGTTCTCACTGGAAATGTAGTTGATGTTGATCGTCACAGCTCCTCCGGGTGTAGAATTAAACCTAAAACAGAAAATGAAATTTAGTGAAGCTTCAGGAGATTACATCTAACTTCCAAATTACTTTTTTATTCCTAATAATGGAGCTCTTAGAAGCATTTATCTGCTTTTATTTTAAATGTGTAATATGGTTTTTGGGAAGGTGATGTAGGGGGGAAGTAAGTTCTATTCCTGTCTATCCCATAAGCATTTCATAGAAGATGATACATAGAACTTGAATCTCTGGAGATTATTTTACCAGACCCTTGGAATATGTTGATCTTAACTTCAGTTTTTATAGAAAAGTATCAAAATGAATCCTTTAATTCTGACAGTGTCAAAATATTTTGGTTTCCATCATGTTGAAGCATTTCCTTTTTGTTAGTGTTTATACTACTTATCCATAATATTGATTGGAAGTTGTAGGTGGCTTCTCCTATAGCACAGTGTTTCAGCTTCATTTACCCAGAAATAATTACTCTGGTTTTGTATGAAAAATATTTTACAATTTAGTCCTTCTAGTAAATCTTGCCTTTTGTTAAGATTTGGAATTTGCTGAGAATGTAACCAGGAAACCCAATTGCCAATTAAATCTTTAGCTCTGTGCAGGTTTCAACAACTAAAAAACTCTCCCTAAAGTACTGAAAAAATAGCAAATCCCCGTGGCCATACCCGTAGGAAGTAGAAAACGGATACTGGATCCCATCGCCTGCTATCGGGGACAGGTTTGGGATGTTGCTGGATGGTGTTGGGGGTGTCCTCTGCTGGTAGGGATAACCAGGCTGGACCAGAGGGATGTAGTTCAACATTGGAGCATAAGGTGGTTGGAAAATCTGCTGAGGGCTGTATGGAGCTACCTGGGGAGGGAAAAGAAATAGCATATATTAAAAAAAAAAAGATGGGGTGGGAATTCTGAAAAGGCAGTGACTCCATATGTGGCAACAAGTTGTTGGAAGTATTTTTTCAGTCACACAGAGTGGTCTCTCCCAATTCTTTACAAAACCAGAGCGTGAGCAATAAATGTTTTCAGTGGGAGGCTCAAGGCCATCTCTGGAGCTGTTTGGAACACACAGTGCTCCAGCAAATGGTATTAACTCATACCCCATCAGCATCTTGTCCCTAAATCTGTTTTTGTGATGGCACCAATGTCAATCTGGGCACATGACAAATGGCTCTGACTAATCTATTATGCTTGGCATCTGTGTTCTGCAAATTAAAGCACATTGATATGCATTTAAATGTACCTGTCGTACGTAGCACCCAAAGGAAGGGTAGGGAGCTTGCTGATACGGCATCCTCGCCCTCTGATGGTACGGGCCCTGTTAAGCACAGGTAAGGCATGATTTTTAAAACAGTCTGAGTTGGCTCATTAATTTGGGTAAGCTTTTTAGGAGAGTGTTATGCTCAAAGAAACCATTGAGCATAAGAGAGATATTAAAGCTCTTAATAAAATTAAGAGATTTCTTAACTTTGGGAAAAGTCTTGTCTTTGTCTCCCTAAGTCTGAGACCTCCAGAGCAGGAGGTCTTCTGCTGTGTAGCTCTTTTCTGCCTGGGGAAAAATTGGGTTCCCCTTGACTGCTGAGAGGTGGATGGGCTGTGCGCTCGTCTACGCCAGTTAGGCATGTGTTACACTGACTAATCATTGACTTCATGGAAAAAGGGAAAAGTTTTGGACTGTCAGCTTCCAAGGGAGCTCAGTCTGGCAAAACACATGTGCTCTGGGTGATGTGTCTCCACCCTCTGTCTTTTATAACAACCTGGTGACAACTTTTGACACCTTGTAGGGTGGATGGAGTCTTACTCAGAGAATCACAGCTTTGTTTCTGGGGTGGTTTTTGTGGATGGCTTTTTTTTCTGTAGTGGAATCAAATGGAACTTGGGGAGCATAGCCCATGGAGAGCCATGGCCACATGGGATTCCCTCTATTAATTCTTTTATTTCTTTCAACTTGAACATTGGGCTTCTTTCCATCCAGGAGGAGGGGGGTGGGATTGGGGGTGTTCTCTCACAAAATGTGGGTCTGTTATGTTACCTGAAAGTGTGGAAAGTTTGAGTGGTTGGGAAAGACGGAAAAGGGAGGGAAGCTGAGACTCTGCCACACAGGCTGGTTTAATGCAGTGGTCACTGAAGTAGTAGAAAAGCCTGAAGCACATGTGTTGTATTTAACAATTCTTTTATCCGGTGTTGCAGTAGTTACTGTAAAACAAAACAAGGTTAAAGATATTAATAAACATGAATTCTTTTCATTAATCTGTGGAACATTTGCAATTAGGAGGACATGCTTTGCCTATAAGCAAAATCTGTTTAAGGTATCTGTTACTTTTGCAGGCTGTAGTTGTGCAACGCAGCGACCCAAACTCAGCAATTAGCAGTTCAGATTCACTTGTAGGGCCATTAAACTCTGACCCTCGAGACCTGGGATAAAGCTAATTGCCTGAGCCATAAGAACGAATGAAATTGTAAGAATAGAACAAGAACCTTTGCCCAAAGTTCAAAACTCTCTGAGATAAGGATATTACAACAGAGAATTAGTTGATTGTATTTTAAGTCTCCAGACTGATAAATCTAGTCCAGAAGCTTAAACCATAGAACTGGACACGCACCATTGTTTATGTTCCAAGATGCTTCAAAGAATGTAGTTTCAATACTCAGTGGAAATCAGATTCTCTTATTAGATGTTTTGCAATGGGAACCCCAAAATCATGACATTACCAAAAAACCCACAAACACTCCCCACAAATGAAAACCACCCAAACCCCCAAAAATTTGCTTGTAGAAAATACTGACCAAATACATAAATCTCCATGGTCATGACCTTCCTATATCTACTCCAACACGTGAAAAGGATGTTGGATGGGTGCTAGAAGGGAGAGAGATCCCAGCATCCTAGTAGAAAATGAGAATTTATTTTGGGAGTTTTCAGTCCCTTACACAAGGAAAGGACATCACAGAGGAAATGGTGCAGTGATGCCTGACCAGCTCCTGCCATCTGCTTTTCAGCAGCTTCTGGTTTACATCTTAGTCTTTCCATGACTCCCAGCTGGTGTTGAAGGACCATGCCCGGCTCCATACCTGGATTCTTTGTGGCCGCATCAGAATCCGTTTTGGTGTAAATCTCAGCAAATGGTGGGAGCTGCTGCTTCTTTTCCACGGCTTGACTTTCTGCTGCTGTTCTCGGTGGCCCAGCTGTAGTGCTCTTGGCAGAGCTGAACGTGCTGTTCTGTACGAGCTCCTTCCCTGCCTTTGTTTCCTCCACCGTTCCCTGACTGCCTGCGCCTTTGGCAGCGTCGGGGTATCTCAGGAGAAATGACACCTCTGCCTTGCTCCCCTCCGTGCTGCGAGCCCCCGTCACGCTGCCATCCCCCAGCCCCTTGGGATTCCTTTGGGATTTTGCTGAAGACAGAAGGCTGGTGATAACGGATTTGGCAGAGAGCTGAGCGTCGCAGAGGGCTCTTAACTTCATCTCCCTTTCCCTGTTCCCAAGCATCGCTCTGTATATGCTTTGGAGTCCTGCTGGTTCATCTAGCAAAGGGTTGCTGTAAGAAAGTGCAAATTGGCTGCTGTTAAAGGAGGTTTGAATTAAAATTGAGCTTTCTTGACTGCTCCTAAACCTTGAATTTTTCTCTCATTAGTTTTCTATGTAAGACTCAAGTATTCCTTATTAACAAGAATAAAATTTTGTCTTCGACGCTGTTCTTTTCCAAAGAACCACATGAAAAGGGAAAAGAAAAATCTTAGTTAATGTATCTATCCAAGAATAACTGAAGCAAAGTTGGATGGCAACATTTTAGATGCGCGAAGAATGTAGAATATATGCTTAAAAATATTTGTGGGTCGAAATAGATTGTGATTGTAAAGCATATGTAAGTTTTGTGTCAAATGAGATGATTCTTTGCTCTCAAAGGACCTGCGTTTCCTTGCACTGACCTGTCACCATGATTCACTTATCACCTGTGAGGCTGTAACAGGGCTGGATGGTGCAGTATTTTTGCTCATTAACCATCTTTCCTACAGGGAGATGAGACTGTCAGATGGTTTAATCATTAGGGTGTATCACAAAGCACCTCTATATCCCCCAAAGTTCTCTGGGGCCTTACAGTCGGGTTGCTGTCAAAGCTGAACAATTTTGTGTTCTTTTAAGGCACACCTAAGTGCTGATAATGGTTACCCTGCTCAAAATACCAATTAGTGCCTATGTGGTTACCTACTCAAAACACAGATTTAAATTCCAGTTTGCTCTTTCACGTCCAAGTATGTTCAATAATTTAATGTATTATCAATTTACTCTTCTTGGCTTGAGGAGAAGACTGATGCTGTGTGCACATGCAATATAGATACATATAGGGTTCATAAACGGCTAAAATTACGAAATTCTAAATTGTAAATGTATCTAATTATCTCTAATCATAGAATCACT
>JAOXNG010000009.1:977292-987737 GCA_028566535.1 Scolopax minor | reverse complement strand
TGTTTGAAAAGAAAAGTAATTAAAGTTTTTAAAGGTGAGCCCTTCAATACAGGGGGTGAGTTTTTAATATGCCATTTTTGGGGATAAGGTTGTGAAAAGACCCATGTGAAGGAGGTGGCTGGGACATTTCAGAACCTGCTACTGACAACCCTGTTCTGAGGCCTCTTCAGAAGACCAGTGGGGGTCCAGAGATGTTGATCCCACGTGCCCGGCTGGGTGAGAAGCTGAAGGAGCTCTGTGTGGTTTCACAGGTCTCATCCCCCAGAGAAAGCTGGGGCACTTCTGCACTGAGTTGGGCGGCTTTAACTCTGTCTCCATCCTTGAGCTCTGCCCATCACAGCTCCAAATGCTCCCGGGGGATGCTGAGTCCTGTGTCAGCGTTTGAATGCTCTCTCTGAGCTGGGTCTGGTGTCTCAGTGTGAAGAACTTTATGCAGTGAAGGTGAATGGCTCTGGGCAGTAATGTAAATGGATAAAAACTTGAGAAGTTACTGGTGTATGAGGAGGATTTGGCCCTGGTGTTTCAGGCCAGGACATAATGTGTCTGTGTGTCTGCAGGATATGGATTTCAGTTTTCTGGGAGAGAGGTTTTTATGTTCGTCTGTTTCATTGAGTAGGCTGGAACAACACAAAATAAAACATTTGTGCCTTAGTAACAATAACTAAAGAAAACAACAATACCAAAATCTCCTGCATTAAGGAGAACACAGCCATGTATCACCAATACATGAGAGTAAGTCAGTGGATATGGTTTGATATTTGTTCCTTTTGAATGTGCAGTGACCATACATCAGTGTTGGCTAAATTAGATTTCTGCTAAGAAACAAAGAGCATTGACTTGGATTTTAGGAAGCACTTCAGAAAGAAAAATCTGTTCCCCCCTAAAATAGAGCATCCTTAGATATTAATATGGTGTGAATAAATAGAGGTAAAACTCTTCCTTGATTTACACTGATGCGGATGGAAGTTTAAGGAATTGGAAGCAGGCAGAAGGGGTGTTTTGTACCCATTTCCTTTGCATTTGTAATGTCAGACAAGGCCTTTGTTTGTTATTGAGTTTCTGACAGTTTGGTTTGTAGTGACAGGATTCGAATGTACAAGTTTATCTGAGGCTGCAGAGCTGCTGGAATTCTTTGTCGAGTGATGAAACCCGGTGCCAGCCGGGGGCTGGAAGGGAACAGCAGCTGAGGCAGCTCACGTGTGGGAAGGAAATAACAAAATTCTGTTGGCGTGAGTGTGCTTGAGTGATTGACCCTCCTCTTGTGTAAACGTGAACGGGTCTGTTCTAATCAATGCGTGGTGGCATCGTGACTGTCAGTTGGGAGACACCGAGGACATGGGACATGGTGAAGTGGTTCAGCTCCAGAACTCTGGTAGCCACGTTGAACTGGAGGCCTCTCTGAAGCAGGAGTGACTGACAGGAGAACGGTCCCACGCTCACGTGGCTGAACACCTCCAGGTACACAGAGTAAATAAACCTCCCACGAGCTTCTGGCTCGTGTAGCTTGTGCTGTTGGGAGAAGTCTCGAGGTTTGAATACAAGGACATTCTTCCACCCCTCCTCATGGCAAGAGGCTGATCCATACCCGGAATGAAGCCTGAGGGGTTGCAGCTTTCCTGGTTAAGCAAGAGCCAGCTAGAGATGGATTCAGTTATTTTTTGGGTTACGTGTCTGGTCCTGTTAAGTTTCGTGGTATATAGGTTAATTGTATATTATAGAATGCTGCAGGCGGCCCGTGTTTCTGGTAGAAATGCAGTTCTTCTGTGAGCATATTGCAAAGTAAATATTTCATCATTTTCCATGTGCAGATGAGCTTGAAGTGAAGCTGATCAGTCTGTTTACATTGTTCAAGCAGGGTATATCACACAAAACAAGTATTGTTAGGTGGAGGCTGCTAAAGTTGGCTTTTAAGCTCTATCATTGAGAAAATGGTTGTGCCCCTGAACAGGGGTGTTTTTCTGCAAAGCCCTGAGCCCTCCCTGAGCGCAGGTTTCCTTGGGTCCTGGATTTTTTCCTCCCCTTTAGATTGTGGTCCCTTTGGAGAAAGGCTCTGCCCACTGAACAGTGCCAAGTGCGTTAACGCCTTCGTCCTTGTCTGGAAACTTTAAGTGCTATTGCAATAAAATTACACTGATGCATTCATTAAAAAGATATACTCTCATAATAAACCACTTTCCAGAATTGAAAATAGCAGGTTGCATTGGCAGAGTGCAAGTTCGAATTAGCTCCGCTCTCAGACTGGTCATCTCTGTCACAAAATAGGACACGTGCCCACAAACACATATCCACTGATGACTTTCATGCTGATGTTACACCTTCAGAAAGTATGAGTCCATAAAGAATGATATTAGAAGCTGGAATATTTGCAGCAGTATTTACACTGAGCCTCCTGGCAGGTGACTTCTGATCCCTCAGCTTTGTGTATTTACCTTTCGCATTTGCTGTGGCTTTTGAATAAAGAGTGACAAGTTGAGAAGAAGGAAATGCCACCGACCTGGAAGGCTCTAACTCCTCTGATGCCAAGGCTGATGGTTCATCTACAGAGGGTGCAAGGAACGTGGTCCCTGGGTGCAGCCTGTCCTGTCACCTTTTGTGGTGGTGCCAGGCATGGCCCCATCAGAGCTGGGATGCAGGGCAGGAGGTGGGGCTGGTCCGTGGGGAACATACCACGTTCCCATCACTCAAGGTGGTGGAAGTGCCTTGTGTCAAACTTCTAGGTTGGAAATAACGTTCCAGAAATCTTGGAAGAATGTTGTCCTTTGTCAGATATTCATCTGGAACTTCATAGCTCAGATCCTGGCCTTTCATACCTTTCTATTTATTCATGCTCCTGGGGCAGAGGGATAGAGAGAATTGTTTTTGCAAGCTTTCAGAGGAGAAACTGTTTCCTTGTCATGTACTTTAGATAAGGTTTTGTCAGTCAAGCCTGGGCTGAACTAACTCGGGAAGCAAATTATATGCATAAATTCTCCTGGGTTTCCTGGAGCTCTTCCCTGTGCCCACTGACTTTTTCCAGCGGCGTCCAATAGAAGTGAAGTTCCTGCTATTACAGCTGCAGAAGAATATATTGCTTTTCAGATTGTCAGCTTTTAGAAAACTAATTTTTGTTTGCCATAAACAATTTTCTTTTAGCTTATTCCAAAGCACATCTTTGTCAGAATCATGAACATGCAAATATTTCAGCAGATTGATTTGATATGTCATAAAACTGTGTCCTATTTTTTATTAGGTATTTGTTTTTCTTCAGCCAGGTTTAAGATTATGTACATATTTCTGGCCTCTGTTTGTTCTTCATTCTAATGGCTGCTTAGGCAAGGATGGCATAAATTTATATTGATCTTAAGGCTTCTCACCTTCCGTATGACCTTGAAAGTGTTTGGAACTATGTCTCTCTGACCTTGAATTTGTTTTCTGAACTTCATGCAACATCAGTAGTTTTTATACCATCAGGAAATGGAGAGAGACAGCCTCTTTAATTTCCCGATTTCCTTAAATTGTTCTGATGACATTTACTTACAATTAAAATAAAAAATGTGTGGTGGAGAGAGATTCGATATCCCCACGTTGCCTGTTGAGGTCCAGCCTGGTTGAGGAAAAGAGGATGTGATTGAATTTCAGAGAACTGAAGCAGCCTCCAAGTTATTAAACCAAACCAAGCCTAATTTTACCCTTACTCTGCTAAGGGTAATATTCCCAGGCCTGTGCAGCTTTCTGGCACCAAGTTAATGCATCCTTTCAGTGAACTCTGCAAATAAATGGAGCTGAAGTGGAGGAGGGAGGTTGATTTTGCTCTTGTCTGTATGATGTATAGACAAACAGCGTGGAGAGGGGCAGATGCCAGGTGCTGTCGTGGTGCAAAGTATTTCCCTCTGCCCTTGGGAATGAGTTCTGTGCCCGGCTTGGAGTCCCCTGGGGATTATGGGGCTGTCCTAGCTCTGGTATAATAAACAAAAAGACGCCCTGGGTAGTAAATACAATCGGCTATTTTAGATTCATAAAGGCGTGAACTTTTGTCTTGCAGAGAGAAGTTCCACTAAGCATATTTTTTTTTTTTGCACCAAAGTAGGTCAATCTAGTTATAATTGGCTTTAATGAGCACTACTCTGCAGTGCTTTACCTGTAGCTGGTTTGCACTCAGAAGTGCAAATGCCGTTCCTGCCTTTGTACAAAAGCAATGGGGAATCAAAGAAATAATTTCTAATCTAATTCAGTTCAACTGGAAAGCCTGGGTAAACAATCCAGCATCGTAAGAAAAGCCAGTGCAGACACAGCCAGCAGTGATCCTTGTTGGTCATAAGATAAAGGTGAAATCCTGCTTTTGGTTTCAAAACAGTTGACTTGCAAACTGCCTGGAATTTAGCTTTGGTGTGGAGGAGGTCCTCCATTAAAGCCAGCAGGAGTTACACCAGTTTGGAGTGAACTTTCCTTTGTGCTCAGAAAGATGTTTGGGTAACCTGCTAGTGAAGAGAGAATAAAACACCAAGGAGAATTTGTCATTTAAGCTGTTCCCAGCACATATTTATGTACCTGTTTCCCCAGAGAGAAGAAAATCTCATATATCCAGAAATTGTACATCCTGGCAGTTGATCTTTATCTTTGGGATGGAGTGTTCACAGGTACTGCTTTGGGGAAGGAAAAATGGATTGGAGGGAGGTGTTGAGTATTTATCTGGTGGATACAGGACTGTTGTAGCTCTGCAGCAGCTCCATAGGAACGCTGATCGGAGATGTTTGCTGAGATGTTTTCTGAGAAGTTGCAAAGATTTGGGAGTGGGTTTTGTTTGTTTGTTTGTTCCAAATAACTGTTTGAGGATAGTTGGTTCATTAGAGCCTTAGAACTGTGTCCTGCTCTTTCTTTCTGGAGGCCAGACAACTCTAATTTCTGATCTTTTGCCATTCAGGTTTTATGCAGTCTCATCCAGACAGACTACTCATTTGGTGACTCAGTTCCTCATTATGTATTATGTCCATTAGAGCTTGTGGCCTCTCAAGGTGAGGGGTGGTCTGTCTCTCTTTGTCTGCACAGCTGAGCCTTCATCTTCTGTCCCGCAGTCGAGCGGAACTGGGGGTGCAAGGGACGATCAGCTTTGGCATCATTATTCTGCTGTTCTGGCCTCTGAACCCCTCACGCTGGAGACACCAGCAGGGCCAGGCACTCCTGAAACGTGATAAATCCCTAAACTGTGCAAGGAAGAGCTGGACTTTGTGGTGGGCTGTGAGAGAGTGTCTCTAAACATTGGTTTCCCAGTTTCAGTTGGCAGCTGCTGTAATCCAGCCATTATTAGCCCATTATGTTTAGAGCTAGAGAGAGCAGTGCCCCAGAGATGGGTATCTGGGGTCCAAGTTCCTGCAGGGATGACAAAGATGAATCTTTAGATTTTTACCTTTATCTGTTCCCTGGGACCATGATCTGAGAATTCCTTCAGTGGAAAGAGTCTTGTATGATCTGTTTTGATGGTGAAGATAATAAATGTGTATCCTGCACCCTTTGACTTGTACTTTTGTCTTTTCTCTTGCCAGCCCAGAACTGCAGTCACATTTTGCAGGGCCCAAACGGGACAATACAGAGCCCAGGCTTTCCTTATGGATATCCAAATTATGCAAACTGCACGTGGACAATCACTGCTGAGGAGCAGAACAGGATACAGCTTGTGTTCCAGTCCTTTGCATTAGAGGAAGATTTTGATGTATTATCTATCTACGATGGACTGCCTCAGCAGGGGAACCTGAGAACAAGGTACATTGTTCATAACAGTGATGTTTATAAACATGTTCCTATTTCTGCCACTGGGATTAAATCTAGGCTGGAAGGTTTATGCTGCAATAAACTGGGAGTGCTTCTTCATGAGCAATTCTGTTATAGTTGTTTTGATTTCTTATCTCTGATAAGGTTTGAAATGTTTCTCTGAATGCCTGACAGTAATGATTTATCAAGAGTCATTCTAGACATCCAGAGAAGCTAATTAGAAAATGGAGCAAGAGGAATGCAGAGCTAATGTGCAGAGGAGCTTCCCTAATCCAAGGGAGATTCTCTGAGTGGGAGGATGGGTAATGGGTTTCAGTTTATAGCTCTGCCAAATGCTTTGTTGGGTGCATTTGGGTAATTCCCAAACTTGCAGTCTGTTTACCAGCTGGACAGGGGTGAGATTTTCTCACATCCCACTGAACTGTGGGGTCTTTAGAGGTAAGGAGTTACCAAGTAAAATAGTGTGAAGACTCTCCATGGATTCTTATCTGTGAAGACTCTCCACGGATTCTTATCTCTGAGACTTTCAGATACCATCCTGGTATTAATGAAAAACTAAATAAAGAGGCTGATTTTGAAAAAAAACCAATGTATTGCTGTGATAGCAAATGTTATACGACATGTCAGACTTGTGCATTTGCAGGAGTCATGATCTCAGACCTCCAGATCTGAGGCAGAGATGAAATCAGCTTGGTTACTTGTGATTTGACTGTGTTCTCTGAGGTGGTGTCTGACTGCAGTTGAAGTCTGACAGTAATATATTCAAAAAGGAATAGAAACAATAGTGGTATCCAGTGCTAGTGTCCCTAGTAAGAATGCTGTAGTCACAAAGAGTCCTGGAAATTAATCTTACTTCAAAACCACTTTAGGACAGATCCTTTGACCTCAGTATCTTGTCAAACCCAACTGGAAAATCTGAGTTAAAGAATCACTGGTGCAAATCAGCTCTTTATGTAGATGATTTCAGTTATGCAAATAAATCATATCTTCACCTTGCAACTGTGCTTGAGAATCATCTTAATTATGGGACCTCATCACTTAATCAGAAGGTAGCACAGTGCTTTGGGTGTTACGTAAAGGATTCCTGCATCTGGTATAAAATTCCACTTGGGAAGCTTTGTGTGGTGGGTAGTCAGTGCTGCTCTTGCCCTGAGATGCCCCCATGGAAATGTCTCTGCTCATCAGCAGTGCCAGATGCTTCCCTGTGCCCTCTGGATGTCACTGGGAGGTTCTGCTGAAGGAGCAAGATCCAGGAATGCAATGAGTTCAGAAGTAGGGTCCTGGTAGAGTAAATTGGTGAGATGCTGTAGACAAGTTGTATCTGGGTATTGCTGGGAGCAACACATGAGCACGATGCAATTACAGAGAGAAGTGTCAGCAAAGGGCATCTTCCTACAGTTGACCCCAAAACCCCTTACACCTTGGATACTGTCCTGATAAGTTGTAGCCCTGTATCTTGGGGGAAGGTGAGGAGACAAACAAGACCCTCCCTCTGCATCTTTGGTGAACTTCAGGTACAACTTCAGAAGGTAAGTTATAGGATGAAGCCAGGATCACGAAGTACTGGAAGAAAAATTTCATCTCTAATGAGGAGATGAGGTGGTCAGGAAACAGTTGTGGTTTAGTACAATGGAGAAAAGTGAAATAATTGGGGGGGAGAAGATCTGAAAGCACTTACATAGGACTTGCACCACTAAATGAGGTACAGACTCTCGCATGATGGATTTTTGCATTCTTCCCCTGGATGCTTCTAGATGAGTGACTTCAAAACCTGGAACTTGCTCCTCTGTGCTGTTTGGTGTCTCATTTCTTTGTTCAGCTCGTACTTTTTTTTGGTGTGTGTACATCAATCTCACCTCATTAAACTCTGTAGCTATTGTTCAACACTGGTCTTTTTTTCTTTTTTTTTTTCTTCTCTCTCCCTTTTTTCTCTTTTTTCCTGTGGCTATCAATTTTGGTTTTTTTTTCTTCCTCGGCCTGCTTTCCAAATGTACTCAATTCATCATAGAAGTGCAGCAGCCGAAGATGGATCACCCTGCGTCATTCATCAAAGCTCATGCTACCAGCAGGCGGGCCAAAATAAGCTGTAAGCAAGTGTGAAGGGGGGGGAGAGGGAAGGATGCTTGGGTAGAGGAGAAGGTAACTGTTCAGTGTGTGCAAGGGTAGCCAACAATACACTTAAACAGGGAATTGTATCTCTGCTTCTCCCACTGTTGAGCTTACCAGTGTTGAGCATTATGGATTTATTTCAGTAGGTCTCGCCTGCTTTTCTTGGAGAAGGGGATGATCTTGGTGTATATTAACCTGTTGCTGACACTTTCTCACGCTGAGGGATGGAGAATGGTTAGTCCCATGTTTTTATTTGTAGTAAACAAGTTCTGGTGGTTAGTTAGTGGCAAATGAGCAAGACTTGGAATGTTAGGTACTGCTCTAGAAATTCTCAAGCTTCAAAGTCCATGAGCACTAAAAAGTAGGATTTAACAGGTTCTCCTTGAAGCTTGAGAATATTGCTGGAGTTGTACCTAGCATACCAACAGCTGCTTGGTTGTCATGACAATTATATCCACTTGATGGCTTCCTCTTTTTAACTTATTTGAAGTAAAGCCCACTACTTTATAAGTATCTTACATTTTACTAGGAAGGAGCAAGTTAGGATTACTTTAGCATGCATCTGTGGCATTACTGGCCTAGAAAAGGTGTATCAAGTATAAACTTGTATCTCATACAAGTTTAATCAGCCTGCTGACCAGTTCCCTGCATGCTGGGATTACCTTGGTTTACTTCTGCCTGAGTCTATGCTAGAGAATCCTTCCTTGAACCAGCTTCATCAAGGAACCTGTGTTCATATTGGTACACCCATTGAAACAACAAAACTGTTTATTTTTTCGGTTTATTTGAATTCTCTTGCACCAGGAGCTTGATGTATTTTATACAGAGTAAAAGTGACCTCTCAAAAGAGTTAACTTGGATCAATTCAGGGGAGAATATTAGCATTGCATTGTTGAAATACCTAAATCCAGACAGAATACTGAAAGATTTGTTTCCATCGTTGGAAATGCAGGTAACATGAAACATTCTGTTTCTTATAGAAAACAATTGGTATAAAAGAATAAAAATGAAAGTTAACAAAAATTAGTGTGTCTGAGGATTCTGGTTACAAGTCCAGGATTCTTATTTGTATAACTTGCAGGCTAGAAGATAGTCAGAAGGAGCAGAGCTGTTGATAAGCAAAAAGAAGTGATGTTAGCCTGGATGGATACCAGGTTCCTAAAGTATCTGTTCCCCATCATTCTCCTGTGTTTTGATCAACACTGCTCAGAAATTGATCCAACCTGGAATAGAAGCGTTGTTCCCATAATTCACACAAGTGCACTGTGAAATAGAACCTTGTAAACAGTCCCATCAAATCAAACCCATGATGTCAAATATAAAATGCCCGTCATCCCTTTCAGGTCTTCTCTTGGCTCTGTTCTCAATTCACCCTCTCTGTTGTTTGTCACCATAAAGCAGTTCATTCCTATCAGTGGTGACAGCTTCATCAGCTACTTGTCTTTCTACAAGAATTTACAGAAAAAATACATCTTCCTCTAATAAGCTCCTTCACTTAAAAGAAAATTTACAGCCTCTATAGGCAATGTAGACAAAGTGGGAAAAATGGAGGTGAAATGATTTATGGAGAGCCATGCAGTCAAGTCAGGATTAGAAGCAGATGACAATTTAGGTCTGAGGTGCCATGCCCTGGTGTGTTTGCATTGTTTTCACAACTGCACCGCACTGCAGTAGCCTTTCATGGCACTTTATTATGTATTCTTTAGGGGACATTTTGTTTCCTAGCCTGACAAATTCTGAGTATCAGTTGACTATTAATACTTAAGGTTTTGCCTTGAGTATATATATCATACAGCTAGTGTAACCCCATCAGTTTCAGAAAACATCAATCTACTTTGATGTCGTATCTCCAAAGAAAAAAATATTGCAAGGTTTATTATGGCAGATCCAATCCTAGGCTGTGTTTTCCTTGAATCACTGATGCAAAGCTAAGAAAATTGAAAGCACAGGTGACATTAAGCTGGCCAAAAAAAAAAAAAAAAAAGGCAAGGCTGCTTCAAAATTATTAAATATCCTTTTCTCATGTCCTAGCTGCTTTTTGATAACTTGCCTTGACTAAAACCCCAGATAATCATCTCTTTTTCCTCATCTCTAAACCTAGTTGGCTGCTTTAATTAGATAGGCAAATGTGGAGAACAGATTCCTTGCTTGGGATAGTATGAATGATATGAGTCAGCCTTACTTTGTTTTCTTGAGCAGGGTGAACGCAAAGATAGAAACGAAGTGGCTCCAGAGAAATATTTATCTGCAGCAATTTAACATGAAATGTGACAATTGCTTTCAGAAAAGAAGAATGGAAATAGTTTTGAGGGACACAGGTCAGTAAGTTTCAGATCCACTTGTGCGTACTTCCCTTAATAAAAATCTTCTCATACAGAGAAGATACCCACACACCAGTGTGTAAATCGAGGGTTTGGAGTAGCTGTTAAGCAGAAACCTTCAGTCTCTTCAGATTTGTGGCTGACCTAACTCACTTTGATTTCTTCAGTAGTATGACTACAATGGATTTTCCTTTCATTAACTACCATATGGAGCAAAACTCATACTTTTGGGGGCATGAAGGAACCCCTCCCTCTGAAATGCAAAATATA
>JAOXNG010000008.1:8810940-8824037 GCA_028566535.1 Scolopax minor | reverse complement strand
CCCTGCCGTTCAGACATCACTGCAATTTCCTGAAACACTGTGATTTTGTGGGAGGATAAGAGCGTTGGCATCACCAGAAACTGAAAAGCTTCATCAGCCACCACTATTGGCAACACTGTGTTTACTCCTGTGGCTCAAAGCCATCTCATCTGTGCAAGCCCATGGCTGGCTCTTTCAGCCCTCGACAGCAGGGCTCATGGTAGCCTGCAACTATTGAAACTCAGTGAATAGCAGGATGAAAATGTTGGATTATTTATCAAATTTAAATCAGAACCTAGCTTTGCAAATAAAGGCTACAGGATTTGGCTCTGTAGCAAATCTGGGAGTGCTCCTGAAAGATCCCCTTCCCATAAAAACAGCAGATAAAAGGAAAAACAATAGTTTATGTCAGCTGCTTTAAAAAAAGCTCAAAACCAACCAAAACACAAAGGGCCTTGAACTGCTAGCTGACAAGAGAGAATAAGAAACCAAGTTTAAAAAAAAACATTTTCTTTGGTTGTTTATATGCAAGCATGAAGATGAATTCATGAGTAGCTACCATCAGGAGTATAACTTCTAAGTTATTTTATCCTTACTGTTCACCTCAGTTAATTTACATTGCTGTGCATCTAGAGAAAGGTTCACCACACAAATAAGTTAGTACCTGCGTAGGATTGTAACGTCCACCCTGAACGTGGGGTGCAGCTGAACTGTGTGGGGACATGGGCCACGCCACTAACAGCACAGAATTACCCTTCCTTTTCCTGGAAGTGACCTGGTGACTCCTCCACAGCATCCTACCCTGTCACCTCCTGGGTACCAGCTTCCCGAGGTGGTGGGGCAAAGAACTGCCCTCTCTGCATTAAGTCTTTAAGTCTCCTTCCATCTTCAGGAACAAAACTCCAGAAGCCTTTAAGCAACATTGGAAGCTCATTTATTGCAAGAAAATTTGATCTGTAACCAAGCCACGAGTTACCAAAGAGGTTGGCCATCCTCATCTTTCAGTGCCTTGACAAGCTGCTTCTCCCCACAGAAAAGAATTCCTGATGTGTCCGAGTGTCCTCTTCCAGACAGCACCCCCCTACCTGAGGAAGCCCAAACATCTGTTGGAAGCACAGCCTGGCTGTGACAGTCACTATAGAGGGACACATCCACCCTCCAACCAAGTCCTCACAAGGCCATCTCCAGGGGCTGCTCAGCTGCACCACAGAGGATGAGCAAGTTCATCATCTTCCTCCCCCTCTCCTCTGCCCAACAGAACCCAAGTGAAATAAAGTACCATTACAAGTAAAATACGCACACTTCAACAAATCCATATTTGCATAAACCTGTGTTTTTGCTCACTACAAAATGGAATATAAATTACTTCAAGACACTTTCCCCTTTTTCCTTGCCTTTTAGCAGATCAAAATATGATTTACATTCTGTTTGCAGGCGAATCAAGTGAAATGTTTAATTATAAATAGCACTTGTAAATATAATCCTTTCAGCTAGAATATTTGTATAGTAGAAATGAGAGAGACCTTAATAATGATTTCAGTTACAAAACTTAATTAGACCCGTTTCTCATTCTGGCTCAGGCCCCATGCAACGCTCTGGTGTAAATTTGCACTTAGTCGATGGGGCCATGAAACACCCAGAAACAAACCCTCAGTAGGCGAGAGGCACCAAAACTCCTCTGGCTCCAGCAACACTGTGAAAACTCACACCAGTTGAGGATCTATCCCCAAAAAGATATAAGTGGTCCCTAGCAAAAATTAAAATTAGGCCCATTATTTTTATTTATGGAGAGTTGAAATACACACTTTCCAAAGCCAAGTCTGCATTCAGCAGATGAAATATTTGTATAACTTGCCACCAAGGTTATGGAAAGGTGGAGGAGAACGTATATCAATGTTGATAGGTTGGGGTTTTTTTCTCAGATATATTTACTGGGATAGATCATTTTCTACAGTTAATAGAGTACAAGATATTATTTTTATGCTTGGTCTAATTGCTGAGACATCGTGAGGTGCCACCAAGTTGGAAAGCACCAACTCTGAGCAATCAAGCTACAGCCTCAAGGCCACCAAAAACTGTGAGATGATACAAAACTGGAACTAGAGATTAAAGATGACATTTAAGAGGCAAGAAAACGCCATGATAAAAAGCTGAAAATATTGCAATCAGGAGAGGTGGTTTTATTTTTTTTTTAACTTGGCCATCCAAGGGAATTTGAAGTGCAAATGACAAAAGAGAAAAGATTATTTTTTTTTTTTTTTACAGCTAGCTCTTTTTTTAAATTAACTTTTGAGGTTTGATCTGTTCTTGTAAGTTCATTCCTCCTCTTTGTTCTTTGGGTGAAGCCCTCTGTTTGCCATCACAACTCGATGTATGGTAATGAATGCGATATCATACACGGAATTATTCTGACATCACGCTGAGAATAAATAGAAACTGTGTTTGCATTCATTCTCTTTAAAAATAAGAGACTCTTGTTTTTATGACACTGTCCCTTATCAACAAGAACAAAAAAGATGCCAAAAAAAAAAAGAAGAAAAAAATCTGAGTAAGAGTCAAACTGAATCCTTGCAGATCATTACAGTCTCCAGACATGAGCTGTGGGAGAGCCAGACCACCTTGACTCATACATACAAACTTCACCTGGGCAAGTAACTCCTGTGAGGTCCCACCTTTGGTCTTCAAAGCATGTCATGAAAATTCACAAAAGATAGATTAATGGAAATTGCACAAAGATTTATTTTTTTAAAAAGCCTAGTAATTCAAATTGAAATTAACATTGAACCTGGTTATTTCCAGAGAGGCTCAAACACTCCTGAAAATCCAACTAGGGAGGTATCTTCACCTGGGAGCATCCAGGTACTTCAGAAGTTCAAACCTTAATCTTCTTCCCTAATAAACCACTAGTGATGGAAGACAGAGCAAGAGGCAACGCATCTCAGGCATTGGGGTAATCCAAACGGCCTGGGATTAGAGGTTTGTACCCTCCTGGGCAACAAGTGCTGTCCTAATCTTACCAAGTCCATGTGTCATGGAGCAGTAATTCCCTAAAGCTCCTCTCCATCTCCTCTGAAGCACCAGAGCTGTATGTGGCTTAACTATGAGTAGCCCTGACACCATTCATAGTCTAATGGATACTCCATCATGAGCATCACCTCAGGAACTTGTTCCTTGATTGTTTTAAGGGGAGGCATTTTAGACCCATACCTAAAGGCTTGAGGTGTACAGGTGTTTACGTTGTGCTAAAGCTATATCATACTAAAGAGCATGTGAAAGAGTAATAAGGATGCACTGAATCAGAGGTATGTCACGATTTTACAAGATCTAAGACAACTTAAACCAATGAAGCCAAAACACCACCAACAGATTGCAAGTTAACTGAGGTCAGCTCCAGGTTTGGGTCCACCATCTCGTCAACAAGGGGTTTGCCCTGAAAAGCAGCTAACACCTGTGCACAGACTGTGCCCCAGCCCTTGGTCAAATAAAGGAGTAATGTCCTAAAGCCAACTGCCAACATGTGTCTCATGAAGGACAAAAGATATCAGGGCTTCCAAGTTTTATTGAAGAAGGGACTAATACCTGTCAGCTTGGACAGGGTTTAAACACCTCACAAAAGCACCCAACAGCTTCAGATACACATTTCTTTTTCAAGAAATGGAAAGCACAGGAGATATTTACTACAGAAATTTTTAAAAAAATAATATTGTTATTGCCCTTTAGCTCAATGTATTTGTTAAGGAACCAGATGAGGACAGTAAAAGTAAACAGAGAGACATTTTAACATGCTGATTTGTAAATTAGGAAAAAAATCTACCACGCAGCAATTACACGTTTGGTTAACTTTGGGGAGAAACTTCATCTTTTTATTAAGAAAAAGGAATGCAATTTTAACTTTGGCATGAAACAATTTATCCTATACTTGGTATTTCTTTCTCTCTGTCAGTTTAATACCTAAAAATTATTTATCTTATTATTTATCTCTCTGTTTGTTTTTGAGGGACATCTTTTTGTGCCTTTGAGCCACTTTACTCATTAGTTCTCTAGAGTTCATGTCCTATTTCATTATGTTTTAATCTTTACAGTTGTTAATTTGCATTTCATTTCCTGTTGTAGCAAAAAAAAAAATTACTAACAAAAAAGTTATTGTAAATATTAATACAAGTCAACTGATAATCATCCAAGGAAACATTTTGCAGCAATAACAATTACCTGCATCTAAGGCAGAAAATAGCGATTCAAGTAGTTACAGAGACAAAACACTTTGGGTTGAACACAACCTGCAGAAACTTGGAAAAACCAAACCAAAAAAACCCCAATCCTATACTAGAAAAACCAACAGACCAGGCAGGTCAGGCTTCCCCAGCCACACACTACCTTTGCCACTAGCTCCACAGCTCCTGGAAATACACTGCGGGAAACTCAGCTTTTATTTTGGGAGGAACACACTCAACTCAGCTTAAATAAAGAGAAATCCTTTCAACTTACTCAGACCTGGACCACAATCATCCTGCAGGTTCTCAACTTTTCTTTGGTCACTCCAAGCTGGTCTGCAAGGACAGGCAAAAAAAAAACCCCACCCAAAAAAAAAAACCCAAACCAAACCATCTCCCCCACCTGCAGGAGGCTAAGCACATCAGCAGCACCACCAAAACAACCAAGACAGGCAGTACCAGTGCTGGCTGGGTGACCGGGCATCCCACTGCTGCCTCTGGGCAGCTGGGAGCCCCCAGGGCTACTGTACTGTCCCCTACTGTACATCCCCTTTGTCAACCTCCGCCCCTCTCCTCCACAGATGAAAATGAAAGTTGCCTTTTATCTGGCAGGGGTCAGACAGAGCCAGTTTATTCGATAAAGCTTTAACGCTTTGTGAACACATCGAAGAGCTCAACCCGGGGCCCTTTGACAATCTCTATTGTTTTGCAGCTAAAAAAAAAATAAAAAGAAAGGCTGGTTCGATTTAAAACAACAAGTTCATGGCATTTCAAAGAGAAATGATACACAGCGTATGGATTTGTGTGATACAGGGAGATAAAGTAGGGAATAAAATGTCAGGCAGGAAAACTACAAACACTGTTCTCGGGGGTGAGCTTGGTATTTAGCCATCTGATTATTTTAAGAGGTTTCTGTCTCTGCAGTGAAATCTCTGGTATTAGCTTCACATACCAACTCTCAACCTTTGGGGCAAAATCTAGGAAAGGAAAAGGTTTGAAAAATATGAAAGAGTAAACAATACTTTGCCTCAACATCTAACGCGCCCAGGAAATGGCTTGTATATTTGTGTACGGTCCACTTCATCCAGACTGGGGTTCATTGTTTGCAAAATTCATAAGCCATGTAACACACCAGTTGCCAAGCAAAGCTGGGATGTGGGAACCTTCACCATAGATTATGTAAGCAATAAAATAAAATAAAAGACTCCCAAAAGAATCATGCAAGCTGGCAATAAGTTCAGTTGATTATATATTGAATGTGCAGTTGGCAAAATAAATAACTCGGGGAGGAGAGCAATAGTCAGGAAATTGAATGTGGTGTGGTGGGGTTTTTTTTGCCTTTTTTTTTGCTGTTGTTGTCTCTGGCGAAGTTTTCCTTGAGCGATTTCCTTTGGAGGCTGCTGCTGCCTGCAGAGCGCATCCCATTCCTCTAGCTCCAGAGGCAGCCCAGGCACCGGCGACACGCTCCTCCCGGCCAGCCTCTGCCAGGAGAACAAAAATTTGGTATTTCACTGTCCTTGTAACGCACCGAGGAAATAGGATTAGGTCCAAATAGCTGCATGTTAAGTAGGATTAATGGCTGGCTTAAATAAATTATGACATTCTTTCCAAGGTTTCTCGGTATCGTTTCCTCCTGGTTGTGTTGCATGCAAGGCAGCGCGGTGCCGTGCCCAAGAGGTGAGCAGATAGATGAGGTTGGGGGGACTGAAATGCACACAGCTTTGCAGATTTTATCCTTTTCTTCTTCTTCTTTTTTAATAGTAAAAGATTCGACTTTTTTTGTTGTGAGATGCTGAAACCCCTGCGGGAGGGACAGAGGGATGGAGGGATGGAGAGAAGGATGAAGGGAAGGATGGATGTGTGCATGCAGGGGCAAACGTTCAAATTCAGGATAAAAATGTATCACATTGGTGTCCTACCTAAATTATTTTATCATCTCCTACAAAAGCTGATGGGTGAAAACAGCTATCATGAAACAATGCAGAGAATGCATGTAGGAACCCTTTGCAAGATCTTAAGTGTTATTTTGAAAATTTAATTAAGAGGGAAGAGAGAAAAGACATGAGAATACAGGAAGTAGGATTTCTTACAGTAACCAGACTAAATGGCCTGGTCCAATTTCTGGCATTAGCAAAGAAAGTCTGTAAATAATCTAGCCCTGTTCTGTTGATCCAAAGAGGTGACCAAAGAGGTGATCCAGAGTCACCATCCCTGGAGGTATTTAAGAAATGTGTAGACATGGCTCTTCAGGGCATGCTCTTGTGCCCAAGATTATTGGTTTGTGGTGTGGTGTTGTGTGTGGGGTTGTGGGTGTGGGGTTTAGTTAGTGGGTGCTTTTTTGTGTGTGTGTGTTTTCTGGTTTTCGTGGGGGTTTTTTTGTTGTTGTTTTGTTTTGAGTTGTGGGTGTGTTTTTGTGTTTGTTTGGGTGGGGTTTTTTTGTTGTTGTTTTTGTTGGGTGGTGTTGTTTTTTTTTTTCTTTGTGGTTGGACTCGATGATCTCAAAGGTCCCTTCCAACCACTAAGATCCTGTGATTCTGTGAAAATTGGAGGTAGATAGAAAAAAGTTATCTTACTATCAAAGACATCTCCTTCCTTTCAAATGCTAAAAAATGTGAAGGTTGAAAACAATATCTTAGGCTTTTTTGTTTAACGTGGGGCAATTTCTGTCTTTCCTCCTCCTAAGAAACAGAAGTTTCTGCTAATTTAAAATGAAACTTGCTGAGGAAAGGAAATTTCAATGGCAAGAGTGCATATTGTGGAAAATGCAAAATGATTGCAAGTAATTTTGATGGTATTGGTCTTATACCTGCATGGAGCTCTCACTCCCACCAGTCATGCAAATGCAACAACCAGAATAAATGCTTGGCAAATACAGAACAGACAAAAGTGTGATTGTCCTTTGAGTAATATTTTAACTAAGACAAGGGTCAAATAAATTACCAATGATGACGTTATTTGGTTTATAAGCAATAAAAAGCCTATAAAACCAAGGATATTTTGTATGATTGCATGGGTAGTGATAAAAAAAAGAGTAGGGTGTAGATAGAAATAGCCTTAGAGCTTTCCAGACAAATTCAGCATGATCCTCGTTATGGGATGTTTTCTCTCACGGACACAGGAATCAGCAGTGGATGATGCAGGTCTTTTATTGTGAGATTTCTTTTTAAGTCCAGTCAACCAAATCAACATATTTTCTGTTTTCCTATTATTGTAGAATTCCTGCCATTTGTCCCAGTGTGATTTAAGATACTTAAGTGTAGAGGAGTCAGAGGAAGCTATCAGGGAGACTTTTGGGGGAATGACAGGAAAAAAGCCACACACATAGTTCTGCACAAGATGAGAACATCACCTTGAGAACGTCAGTGTCAATGTCAATGTGATGAGTTTGAGGGTGGAGATTCTCTGTCTCCTTCCTCAGCTGTGGCTCTGATACCTCCCTAGACATGAACTGTCTGATGAACAGCATCCAGCCCTGACCTCTTAGCTGTTTGGTGGTGCAACTGCATTCTTTCCAGAAGGGTGTTTTTTTACAGCTGAACTTCTACCTTGCATCCAAGCCAGGTACAATTTTCCTACCCACATACCACCCAGTCTTTACTGAAGTTTGCAGCTTTCTCAGCATCTTTTGCTACTTGCTACTAGAACACTGGTGACAGCTTTCCTCACAGTACTGGAAGAAGCATAAATGATATATTCTGGAAGAGTGGACATCCACCATCTACAACACTTGGCCTTCTCCAGGTGCTACTCTCCAGGCCTGATGACTTTGGCTTGGAAGAAAATTCCTGTTTTTGGATAGTGAGTAAGGAAAACTGAACTTTCATCTGACTGAGCAGTAGTTGCCATAGAATACTTCCTGGCAGTAGATTTGCAGAAATTTAAGAAGAAACTAACAACATGGCACAGATGCTCCAGAGCAGCCTTGAGGGCTCATTTCTATAAAAACACAAAAACTAACAAGAAAGAGTCACTACCTTACTTTCTTTAACATAGTTATTTTCCTCTAAAAGGATTTCTGCCTGTATTTGATGCCAGGATTCTCCTGTGGGCTACCTTTCTCCTGAATGTGGGTAGATGAGACAGTCTAAGGAATCTTTCCTCAAGTAAAGAGATGGAGATCAAACTCTTTCAAATTTTTGTTCTAAGCTCTTTTTGACTATGTCTAAAAGACCAGCATGGAGGTTATGATCCATGTACGTGGAGGTTATGATCCTCGTAGTTGGTGCATGTTCTTCATTTAAAAATTTATAAAAAGAGAAGACATAAAATCATACACATTGCCCAGAAGTCTGTTTCCCTAAGTGGCCTGTCTTTAACAGCAGCAAGTTACAAACAACTTTGGATAAGCACAAGAATATCTAGTGATCTGTCTCTAGTTTGACTATGAGCTAGATCGCTGTATTTGCCTTTAGTAGATCTTGAAGAGATTTTTGTATTTATTGAAGCTTTTACCAAGTCTGTGTGGTGCAGTTTAACTATTTGTGGATACAAAAGAAGAATTTGTGATTATTTTGAACATATTGTCTGATCGTTTTACTTGAACCCCTGTTGTCTTTCATACTCTAAACATCTTGTTTAGATGCTGTCTAACCAACAACCATCTTATTGAGTCAGACTGTAAAAGCATCTAACAAACCTTATGAATGAAAAGATGTGGTTGAGCACACAAAGAAACAGCACAACACGACTCAAAAACTGGCTTGTACTGATAACAAAGAATGCTGATTCCATCAATAAAAAACTGATGAACATACTGCTTTTGAGAAGTCCAAAAGGCCTGAACCCTGATAAATTCACAGCATCAATGTCATGAATGGAAAGCAGTGCATTTACAGAACATCACATGTACATTTTTCTGTTAGAGACCAGCATGAAGACAGATTCTACTGAGGGACTGTTCCATAAGAACTGTGGACATCTGCAGTATGTTGAAGCTGTGACCAAAAACTGTTTTGTCATTGCCAGTAAAGAAAAGCATTAAAGATGTGATGACAACTCAAAGCCTATATCCATCATCAGTGCTGAATCCAAGTGATCCTTGACAGACCTCTGGGATACGTACATTTTGGCGCTTGTTATGCATGGATTTGAGAATGTTTTTTAATTAAATCACCTGCCTTAGATATTTTGGGAATGATAACCATCTTTCCCTTCTACAGTGAGTTTTATTACACTAATTTTTTACTAGATCATCATTTGTCAGGGTGGAGATATAAAAGAGGTCTCCTTTTTTCATAGAAAGATGACAGATAATTCTGAGGTGACCTATGTAGGGAGAACCTAAATATCAAGGGGGGAAGACCACCTGGGGAAATATGGAATGGTGTGATAGGGGCTGCAGCCTGCCGCTTTGGACATAATTGCACATCAGGGCTACCCCTCGCTGCAGGAAACATATGTTTCTTGAGAAGGCAGCTTCCTCCCCTTCATAAAATCATAAAATGGCTTGGGTTAGAAGGGATCTTAAAGATCATTACGTTCCAACCCAGAGACACCTCTGACTAGACCAGGTTGCTCAAAGCCCTATCCAGCCTCTTCTGGAACACTTCCAGGGCAGGGGTATACATAGCTTCTCTGGGGCAACCTGGGCCATTTTGTCCCCACCCTCACAGGAAAGAATTTCTTCCTAATATATAATCTAAATCTCCCTTCTCTCAGTTTACAATCATTTTCCCCACATCCACTCCCTCATAAAGGGTTCCTCCCCATCTCTCCTGTAGGCCTCCTTTAAGAGAGTGGAAGGCTGATCTAAGGTCTCCCTGAAGGTCTCTCCTCCAGGATGAACAACACCAACTCTCTCAGCCTGTCTTCGTATGAGAGGTGCTCCAGCCCTCTGATCATCACCACAGCCCTCCTCCAGACAATTTCCTGTCTTACATGCCTCTCTTTCCTTAGAGAGTTTGCAGCACTCCAGTTGCATGAGCAAACAATTCTACCAGATACTGCAATAAAGTTGTAGCTCTGTGACTGCAGGGGGAGCTCTAGTTCTTCCAGTTCATTTCCTAGGGTTTGTACATTTGCATATATATACTTCTAAGAGGCCCCCTTTGCCCTTGAACCGTCCCGCATTCCCTGCTTTTCACCACTTTCTCCCTGCGAATTTAGTCTCCAGTCACAGTCATTCCTCATATAAAGCTCTCCTCACTGGATTCGTCAACCTGCTGGCAGAGCTGCTTTTTTTGTGAGGTGGATCCCGTCTTTCTACACAGTCTTTTATCCTAAAACAAGGATATAGGTTATGGTTTTAATAGCCAAATCCTTGAAAACACTGCTAGCTGCATGAGGTGTTGATTGTGCCCTCAACCCTTACTCCCAGAGCCACGTAATCACTCCTGATTCATTCAGGTTCTTCCACTGCACCTTATCAATTATGCACACACAGATGAGCAGCACATGTTTGCAGTCCAAAGCCCAGACAAACCTCTCTGCCATGTGCCAGAATCTGAGCCCTTGGCAGGGAACACCTACATAGTGACTCAGGTCAGGAGATGGTCATCTCCCTCCAGAACTACTTGCTTTCTCTTTGTGTAGATGCATGGTTTAGTCCCAGATGTCTCTAATGCTTCTCAAGGCTTATCTTTCTTTACCTTGTTTGTAACCAGGTTGTTATACCGTATAGACACCAGTGCTTCAACATTCAGACCCGAGAGCTGATTGCAGATCTCCAGATAATAATTAACAACCTTAATTGCAAGGTTGCCTTTTCTAACACAAAGAAATACTCAGGCAAATATCTGCTGGGAAAGTAAAACATTCAACACAAAACAAAAATGAGATTGTATATCATGGGGGGAGAATCAGTGGAGCTTTGTGGTTTTAATCCAACACTATATTTCTGGCCTGGTTTCAGGCCCATTCATACTGTCTCTCTTTGACTATTTATCCATGTCAGGTATGTTTATAGCTTGGGATCCCTTGCAGAAAAAAAATGAACAGCTGAGAGTTCTCAAGGAATTAAATTTCTGCACATATTTTTTTCTTTTATTTAGTCATGATAGAGATGCTTTCACTCAAGAATCATTTCATACATTGCATTGCCTTGACGAGGATGCAGCTTTGAATTTTAGCTTTTACGGGTCTTACCTGTAACATACAGAAACAGCTGCGTGAGAACAGACTGACAATGACTTCTTGTTTAGGAGTTCGTAATTATGACCTTCACTTTCAGAAAATGTTTTGTTGAAAATCCCAGACTGCCACACCCCCTGGGCTGCATGCTTTGCTTCTTGCAGAGGCTGCACATATGACATCATACCGGTTTGACTTCTTTCACCAAAAGTGCTTATTCAAAAATCTGCAAATGTGGCTCCAAGTCATAGGTGAAATGACTCTTAAGCAAGCTCAGGCCCTGCAGTAAGGCATGCATTTTTTTTTTCATTTATTTGATTTAACATCATAGCTTTTTACATCAAATACAGTAAAAATGGAAGGCTGGCCATAACAGTGTGGGAAGACTGGTTTATAACAATGTTGCATGTGATTCTCACTAACATTGCTTCATTGAATGTAACATCTCCGTGACCAGTACCTTAGTAAAGAAAACGGGCTAATGACTGCCTCAAGGAAGAGTGCAATTTTCTTCCAATATTTGCATGTAACACTAAAGAAATTATGCATCCAGTGTTGATGTATCCAAAAACACTTTGTTACTGAGAGACTAAGAACACAGGGCCACCTTTAGCTCCAATGGCAGGTACTATTCTGAAATTTCAAAATTACAACAATAATTTTTTTAAAAACATATATAAGGAACAAAACTTTTATTCAGAAAGAAATAAAATCCAAATGCTACATTATGCATTGTACCTGAAGAGTGGTTGTCAAGAGGATGAAGCCAGAATTTTTTCAGTGGTGACCAGCAACAAAACAAGGAGCAACAGACACAAATTTGGAACACTGGAGGCTCCATCTGAACACGAGGGAAAAGTGTTTTACTTTGAGGGTGCCTGGAACAATCTGCCTAGAGAGGGTGGAGTCTCTACTTATCTGGAGATATTCAAAGCCCACCTGGATGTATTCCTGTCCAGCCTATGCTAGGTGACCCTGCTCTGGCAGAGGAGTTGGACTAGATGATCTCCAGAGATCTCTTCTAACTCCTGCCAGTCTGTGATTCTGTTACTCATGTTCCCTTCTTTGTTTTCTCGGGTATGTGACATCTGACATATCAGAAATTGTTAGTTTAAAATATAAAAAACTTGTCTTCATGCAAGCATGTAGAGTGGAGGAATATTGGCAGGTGGAAGAATTATACCAGGCCAACTGGAATTTTAACCTGAATTATACCCAGCCCCATAACAGGAGGGTGAACAACTTGTAAAAGAGACACACACACAAGTATATGCATAGGTTTCTAACTCTTTCTCAGGTTCAGGTACTGTTTATTATGTCTACAAGGTCTGAGTGCCAGCGACCAGAGTGGAACTGTGGGTCGAAGGACTTATGTGCCAGCAAGTGGAGCTGTATGGGTATGCGACTGTGTGACAAGCAGGGAGTCAGGAGCCTGTGTGTGTATCTGTGAAGGTGAGACACCTGGAGGATTTGACTACCAGAGGCACCAGAGAGGTCTAGGCCAACTGCTAGAGAAACAATGATGTCTGATGCTGATTGGGGTGGGGGGAAGAAATTGGGGAAAGAGTGAAGTATAAATCTCTTTGAATATGTGTGTGTGCCAATGCGTTGGTGACAATGGCAGAGAGCAAGGGTCTGGGAGCAGCTACAGAATTGATATGCAGCCATTGCAAGTACACGCTGAGTCTTGCTACTGGCTGGACCTGGTGGCATTTACCTGTAGCAGCCTTGCCTCTGTTGGGGGACCAGATTCTGCAGCTCCCTAGGAGAGGCAACATCAGAAAAGAGTCATAGCAGCTAAATTAATTAGGGAGTGGAGTATCTCCAAGGATGGACATA
>JAOXNG010000008.1:8796923-8807052 GCA_028566535.1 Scolopax minor | reverse complement strand
GACACGTTGTAGAATTAGGGTGATTATGGCTTTTATATTCATTTTGCATTAATGTGTAGCCTTTGTTCAGTATGCGGTATTTCTACTAATTACTGATTGTTCTGTTCTAGTAGCACTTTCAATATATATACAATATGCAACACACACCTCACCACAGGCCTCTTAAATTCAAGGAAGGATTTTCTCCTGCCCATTCTTTCTGAGCTATTTTTATAGATATGTCACTAGTATTTCCTTATAGTTCAGTTGTTTAGGCAAATGAGTGTTATAAACAATTTTTTCTTCCTACTTTTTTTCCTAGGCTTTCTTTTATCAGTTTGGCCAAGAAAGGAAAAGAAAAAAAAAAAAAGTGGTGTACAGAGAAATAGTATTTCAATGAAGTCTCCTTATATACATTTCTGACAGGATTCATAAAGCTTCTGGCCTAGGAGCTATTTCTTCAAACAAATAAAACAAGTGTATCAGAAAAACATATAATCAATGTTTTTCTTTTGCCCCAAAAGAAAAAGCCCCAAACATCTCCTTTATTTATTTAGCAATGCATAAAGTTATTTATAGAAAAATGCAAATATTCTAAGATTAATTCACCACACTGCCCCACAAGCAGTGTGCAAAATTGTTAAATGGAAATAAAAATGTGAAACATGTAAAAATTAAAGGAAGTATTGTGGTGATTATGCAAATGCAAACATCATTAACCAGCGTAATTATAGAAATGTGTTCTTTTCTGCTGTGCATAAATGTTTCATAGGCAGCTTCCAAAAACTCAGAAAAAAATTCTTGCATATTTGATTTTTTCTAAAACATTGAACATAATTTTCATATTACTTGACCTTATGACCTACTGATTACTTGACCTCTGGAGAAATGGTTTTCTGGAGATGCAATGAACTTATTAAAATTTCATTTTTGATTTGTAGATTACAAAATGAATTGTCTGCAAAAAAAAAAAAAAAAAATTTGTACAGTAGGTGTCATTTACTCTTGCCATTAAATATTGGGCCATGGAAGTTCATTTCTTTGTTACATGATTGCATACAAAGAAGCCAAAAAATTTCAAATACAAATGGAGAAGTTTTAATTATCTTTTTCTGTCATGGAACCAACAGTTCCTGGGACAACCTCTTGACAGAGAATCAGAGAATGTAATGAAACAGTTTAACTGTTCTGTGAAAAATAAGTAGTACCTTTGTACTGTGAGTGCAGGAAGATCACTTTGTATGAGAAGAAGACAGCCTCACTGCTTCAAATGATCAAAAAAAGTGTAATAACATATGAAATTACATCAAGCACTATTGTTATATTTAAGAGTAACCAATAATGTATCAAAAATATTCCAACTTACTTAAAAAATTGCTTGAAGTCACTCATATGTGAGTAGAAAATTTTACAGCATAGTGTGTTACAAAGGTAGTCTACACTAACCCTGACTTGATGCATGAATGTGAAAGAATATAAATTTCATTTGAGAACATTGCCTCCACATAATGCTAGGGAACTTCTAATATGGAAATAATTTTTCAGTCCTGTATCATGCAATCTTTCCCTTAGTATTTCAAATATGATTAAATTTTTTAAAATAGACAACACTATTTAGAAAATGAATATATTTCTCTGTACAAAATGGCTCTTTCCAAGTCTTACTGTTTTTAAACATAGCTAAGGGATTTTTTTCTTTTGAGGTCTCACCACATTCAATATCAAACTGATTAAGCAAATATCTTTACTTCCTCTGCAAAGTTACCTGTGTATTCATGTTGAATGTCTAGATATTTGTTAACTTTACTATCTTTATTTCAACATTTATTTTCTTCGATATCTAATTTTATGACAGTAAAATTGTCTCGTTTGTCTCAAGACTCTCTTTCTCAAAAGCTAAATCTAACAGTGTTTTAAATTGCTTGCTGTCATCAATTATCTTCTCATTTCTTGTCTGATGATCAAGATTTTTCGAAATAAATGAAAAATTCTGCCTGAAAAGTAAAAAGTGGACAGAGGATGGCAAAGCAGAAATATTTTGTGTCCATAACTGCACAACTAAAGCAGATCTTAAGTAGAATTTTTCATATCTCTAAATATCAACGTTAATGGTGTATATTCTTTCCAGAGTGACTTAATTGAGGCAAATGAGACAAAGAGCAAACTACTAGAAAGCAATCCTGTAAAGCTTGTTAATATCTCACAGGAAGTACTGAGTGACAGCTAAACTGCCTTTCTTTTCTATCCTTGGGCTTTTCTGTCACTTCTCTCTCTTATTACCCACCTACGTCCCATTTCATTTTCCTTTTTCTCTGGCATCTGTCTTGCGGTGACTTGACTTTAAAAATACATACCAAGTATTCAAACTGCATGTGAGGTCTTCAGCATTAGCAATTAATGAAGCTTTATTAACAATGGCGTATTAGCCTTGCAGTTGCGAAAAGCAGCTGTGATCCCTTGTCTTTCCTCAGCAATTAAGTGGTTAATACTTAATATTCATTATATCAGTCGTATTTTTAATGAATTTTCAAATTATATTGCCCCACTTCATTATTATATATAAGGATCCTAAGACATCTATATAGATGTTAAAATTTAGCCAAGCTGAAACTCTAAAAATGTAGATATGAAAAAGCTGCTACTATTTTCCTGACTCTCAAATGCTTTTTAATTCTTCAAACAAATCTGTGAATGAGCTGTATGAAATCCATCAATACAGTGCTTTGGTGTCAACTCACAGAGAGCTACAATAGTTAGAGAAGAAAGCAGGACCACAAATTATTTTGTTATTGTCATCAATTGGGCAGGATTGACCAATGATGAGATGATAGATGGTCTCCCCACCTCTCACTCCATGGAAGGAAAGAGGAGAAACACATTTATGAGTTTAGAGGGAACTAAACTACTGTAATGAAATATTAATAATAAAATAAAAAGGAAATAATCATGGAATTGTCAGAGTTGGAAGGGACCTCTAGAGATCATCTAGTCCAACTCCCCTGCTAAAGCAGGAATGCCTAGAGTACATTGCTCAGGACAGCATTCAGGCAGGTCTTGAAGATCTCCAGAGAAGTTTTTCCTTATATTTTAATGGAACTTCCTATGTTACAGCTTTAATATAAAATCCTATTGATCATTCTGAGTGGTCCTAAAAACTGCCTTCGGATTTTCTAATCGGAGTCTTGGTCTATTCCACATCTTGTATTTATAATATTTTCTCCTTCTGCTTTTTAATATTAAGCTTTTTGTTAGGTTTCATAATACGGTGATGCTAAGCTTTGCAAGTGATTTTAATAATCTAACTAAATAGCCTTTTTTACTGGTTATAAGGCTAATACACATTTGTGAATTTTTGTTGACATGTACGTAGCAGAATTTCTGTAAGCTTTCAGTGTATGCAGTGTAAACATAACCTGGCATTTGCATCTGTTATTTCAAGACCCAGGAATCATGAACAATTGTGGCAATATTGGTATATTGACCTACTTTGACATGTACTGTTGCACTGCAAGCATCTGTAACACAGTCATTTCCTGCATGCACAAAAAAATCAGTAAGAAAGATGTTTAATAAGACAAAATTATAAAAAATAAACAGGAAGGTGAAAATTGGACCTCAATATTTCTGCAATAAGTCCTTGCATGAATAACTGCTGGTCATAATCTCTGTGTACCTTTGCGTGCATTTTCATAAATTCTGTTGGGAAAATGTTTTTAGGTTAGAAGGCAAAACCATACAAGAAAATTCTCCTAGAGATTCAAGCATAGAAATACCATTTATTACTCAAAATGTTACTAAACTGTACATTGTAGAAATCCAGAAACACCACACTTCTTGAGCACACCTTAGGTGCCGTTCTTTTTTATGTATTACTCTTCCCTGTCCTTTTTGATATTTGTTAATTGGTCTTCTTGGTGCAGGACTGTGGGACACCCAAAGATGTGCCTTGCTGCTGACCTTGCATTCCTTTGCCAATAACCGGATGGAGGAGGCCATCACCAGTGCCTATTCTTCATCTAATTAAACCACAACGGGATGGGGGTTAATTTCACCAGGGCTTGCTGGCAAACCTGATGAGGGCGGCAAGATGGGGTCCTTGGGGGATGAACTAGTCAAGGCTGCAAGGAGCAAAGGAGAGGGATATTCTCATAGAGGATTACTATCTGCCTCTCAGGTCAGCCTTCCTTGCTTTTTCTTGTGTGCAGTTGCCCGGAAACCTCTCTGTTAAACACCTGCACAGATACCTGTAAGATAGATCACAAACTGTGTAGCAGATTTGGTGCCTTAAACTTGTACAACAAAACTCTTTCACTTGTATCTGGGAGGGAAATGGTGTATCAAGCAATTGTCATTGAACCTGTGTTTAATATCATGTGCGTCTGACCCAGGCCGATGTCTTCCACAAGCTGCTGCCTCATAATCACATCTTTTTCTGTCAGTGCTTGGGATCGGTCATTTTGCATTTTAACAAAAGCTTGGCAGAGGATGTCAGCCTTTTTAGTGGCTTCCTTGCAAAAAGGAGAGGCATGCATTTCCCTCAGCTTTAGCAGTGGTTAGACCTTTGTTGCAACCCACTAGGGCACCTCCTATATTCTTACTCTCCGACTATTTGAGCTACAAGCCGTGATACTGTCATTGTCTTCTTTCAGCTTTTCCACTGGCCTCCCTTGTCCTTTGTGTTCAAGGGTGCTTGCTCCAGGCATGATTTTGACACTCCTTGCAGCCTCTCCAATGGGGCAGTCCATCCTTCAGCAAGAGTCCTGTTGTGCTGTGTACTCAGAAACTTTGAGGCTCTCCATGCAACAGACAGTCATTGTGATCCAGTCAATTGGCTGATGATGGAAAAAGCAGGAGAGAGTAAATCGATGGCTGTAATAGTCAAAGATGATCTGTGGCACAGGAGGTGGGCGAGTCAGTCGTGCCTGCCCAAGGAGGGACTTACTTCTGGGAATCTGGCAAACAAAGGTGATGGTTGGGCTGAGTCTGCAGGGGCAGACCTCTGAGGATGGTCTTTGTGATCTCCCTGGGCATTAGAAGGGCCCAGCAGCAAGGCAGGGCAGTCTTGCAGTATTTCCTTCTCTGGGCTGCCTTCCTAGTTGGGGAGAGACATACAACTTAACATAACACTAACAATGTTAAACAACAAAAATAGGATTTTTATTTCCTAAGCAATTAAAACATCTGCTTATCTGGGCCCAGGTTAAAGATTTTCCATCATGATAAAATAGAATAGCAAGCAACCCTTGAAATCTTATTCTGACCCATTTTAAAAAACAGTCTTGCAACACAGCCAGAATGAGATACTGTGAACTCATTAAAAGCATTTCCTCCAGCCACAGACACTGCCTTAAGCTTTGGATAAATTATTTCCCTTTCTCTACCCAATTAGATTTTCTTGGTCTGTTCAAAGTGACTGTAGCATAAATGGTTGCTCACATCTGATCCTACTAGTGTCCATTCAGCCCCATTCCCTACCGTCTTAGCTGATCCAGAATTCATTCTGAGATCCTCTGACATTTGATAATATTTAATGATATAGAAAGTGTTTCATGATTAATGGTATTTGGAAAAATATGATATGATATGATATAATCAGAGAAGTCTTACACCCTTTTTATTCACATGCCCGCAAATGAAGATTTGCAGAATGAGGTATTATCTCTTATTAAACCAAAAGAGAGAAATGCTTTGAAGCATTCAACATCTTCAAGTCTTAAACAGGAACTGCAAATTTCTAGCTAAATTCTGGCTGAGAATAGTTATGCTGAGCTTCACTTATTTTTTTAATCTGTTAAGGAAGGTTGGTGAAAATGTGAGATGACTATAGTGCAGTAAAAGATATTGTTACTGCAAGGAGCAAATAATTAGTGGGAACATAAAGTTGGTCTGTGAATTAGCTCTATGGTGCCATTGTGGACCAATTGCAGCTCTAGCCCATCTTTCCTTTCACTTTCATTCCAAGGGAATTGCCCATGCTCTGAAAATGCAAATCAATTCGGTCTCCCAAGGGAAGACAGTCACGAAACTTGCCTTTAAAATTGTTCTTGATTTGAACTGACAGTAGACGCTCCTGCTAAAGCCAACTTTTCCTCCAAAACCTCTGAAGGGCTAAACAGTTCTGATGAATTGTTTTTCCCCAGAAGCTGAATGGAAGTGCAAAGCTTTCATACTCTCCTTCAGTCACGGATTAGAGACATCTCTTACAGAACAGCAGATTTGTTTTAGGTAAGGATCATTTTAAACTGAAGTCTGGCCTAGAAAGAAGCAGCTGGAATGAAGGAACCTTAGTCCATCGAGATATAACCCAATCAACAGCAAGGGCTGTAGTCAAATTGTGAGAGCTGTGACTGCCAAATTGGTGTGCTACCTGCAGGGATGGACCTTGAGGGATATTAAACTGCATAGTTTGTCCTTTGTTGAACTTCTTTTCCCAGAGACAGATTTAGACTTTTTCACTGATTCTGCTGGAAGGAAGGCCCCATGCAAGTGCTGGCTAACAGTATGGAATGGCAGGCTGTTAGTGACGTCTCTAGCTACTAGCTCCCTCTGTCTTTTGTTACATGAAGACTCCATGTGGAAAAAATATTTATGCACAGTTGTACCTCACAGAAGAACTGTTGAACACCTTTCTAATTCCTTTAAAAATATATATATAAGTTTTGTCTAAAGTTATGAGCTATTGCCCTACTCTGAAGTTGCTAATTGCTCAAGGCTAATTCCCTTTAAGAATAAGAGCCCTGAATAAGACCTGAAAAACTTCTCTGTCATTAAAACACTGATCCAAGAATTGAGGAATGATTCTGTACTTTTCAGTGGAGTGATCCACTGGTATGGAATAGAAATGTGTGTCTTCACACGCCTTGACTTATTGATATCTCTTTTGAAGCTCACATCTTGTGGATGCAGACCCATGTTCATCAGGAGACCTGCTTGCCTGTAATTGTGGGTCATATTATGGTGTCAGAAGTCAAGACTCAGGACTGAGACGAGTGGGTTTAGACTGCAGTAGGGCATCATCAGTGTACATTACACAGAGCTTCAGAGTGCTGGCTCTATGAGCAGACAGAAACTGAATGTATGCTGACTTGGCCACCACTTGAAGAGGTTTTGGCTCCTATTTCCCAGTAGAAAGAGAGCAAGAAATGGGAGCTAGCAGGGGAAAATAAAGCACTACGTCTTTCTCTGATAATTCTGTACTCACCTTAGAGTCTGAACTTATGAGCTGGCAATCATTGTCCTGTTCATTTGTCATCTGCCCCAATCATTCAAAGCAGTTTGTTCTCCAAGGAGGCAGATCCCAACACCTGAATGCTGGGCAGCTAAAGCATTCCCAGCCTCTGAGCAATGGGGCTTGGACATTTATTTCAGGACATTTGAAAGAACTGGGAAGGCCCAAGACCAAGTTTCAGAGATTCTATGTGCTGGGAACTGATGCTAAATATCAGAAATTCTCAAATAATGTATTTCCAGATTGCTGTCTCTGCCAGAAAGATTGTGTGTCCTGAAACTTTCAGCTGGAAGTTCTAGCAAGTTCAAGCTGCACCAAATTTCTGTTTCTGTTGCATTTAAAGAAAAGATCAGAATTTGAATACTGAAAACAACTGAGCAGATTTTGTGTAGAGCTCATAAAACAAGAAAGAACCACCATTAAGATACAGCTGGGAGAAAGGAAAATGAGACCCATGTCAGACCTACCTTATATTTTGAAGCATAAAGGCTGTCATTTTAGAAATGTACTCTGATGGGAGTGGCTTGCCCATTTCTGAAGGAAAAGGCAGAACTAAAGTCAATGTTCTGAAGCTCTGGAAGTTTCAAAGTTGTTGTGATTGTTTTTTACCAATTAATGTGAGTTAATGTTAGATCAACTAAAAATCAGGTGAAGTGTCTCTCTGTCTTTGGAAAGGAAGATCTGACTAAAAAGGAAAAATAGTCCCTTTACATTACAGGCAAATTATATAAGATGTAAGTAGACGCAGAAGGAATCACACACTGTGGGGCGCAAAATATTAACCGGTACTGTAGACGAAACATTTCCTGAGCAAAAACACAACAGTTTCAAAATGTACTGTGAGAAGAAATGAGAAGAATCAGAAAAGAATCAGAATTGCTATCTCAAAATCAGGTGTACACGCCATAGACAGGTATGCACAGTTCACAAACAACTTCGGGTATAGAATCATGCCTTATTCTGTGGGAAAGACAGAGAATCCACAAAAAATCATTGATAAATTGGTGACAGATAATTCCTTCCTGAAATAATAAGTATAATCATGAACAGAGCCAAGACATAGATATTCACCTTGGAGGCATCAGTACCCCTAGAAGGCCTGCTGCACATATCCTGTTCTCAAGAAGACTTTTCTGGAGCTGATATAAGCTCTGGGTTTGCTACGATGTGCTTTATTGCCTGTGATCAATGAGCTAAATCTCATACACCAAACAATGTCTACAAATTTTAAGGAAATTACGAAGACAGGAAGAGGTACTTAGATATTTTAATGATCTCTTCCCATGTCTAGTGGGAAGGGGGTTACATGTTGAATACAATATCTCTTCAAAAAAATTTTTATATGTAGTGACTGGGGTTCCCTGCCTGAAAGTTCTGAATTTACTAGGGTTGAAAAATCTTATGGCAATGAACTCAAGTTGGTAAACTGCAGATGACTGGAAAAATACTTCATGACTACGCATATATAAACCTAAGTAATGCAAGCCATGCATAGATGGTTCACAGTAACTCCAGACTGATATACAATATCAACAACTCAAATTAATAAAGCAAATACGATTTACAACCCCTCGGAAACGGAGTCCTCCTGCAAACTGTTCCCTTGGGTTAAAAATGCAGCTTGTTTGAGTGTGGCTTTTGTTAGGGCTGTTATTACACGGTGCTGACCTTCGGTGACAGGTAAAGTGTGTCGTGATATTTTTTATTTTTTAGGTTTCTAAGACTGCACCTACAGGAGAATACCTCACTACTGGGAGCTTCATGATCCGAGGTGAGAGGCGAGGGAACAGTGTGAATTTGGCATTAGGTGTTGTCCCCTGGAGATGCTGGGCTGTCCTGCAGTGTGACCTGAGCTGCCCCTTCACGGTGGCAGCCAACAAATCCCCTTTTTCTCCCCAAAATCTGTTTTGAGGGGGTTTAGACTGAACATCAGGCAGCAGCAGCATTTCTAGCTGAGGCCCTGGGCAGAAGATGGTTAGCTAAACTGCTTTTGAGTTTCTCCTGTTGTCATCCGAGAGAGAGAGAGCAAGCCCCAGTGTAATTTGTTGGTAGCCTAAAGCCTCTAATAAAAATTTGAAAAGAAATCCTGCAATTTAGCTGTTAAACCTCCTCTGAGAATCTGCCTCTGTTTTTTCAGGGAAGAAGAATTTTCTTCCGCCTTCGTACCTGATGATGGGCTTCAGCTTCTTGTTTAAGGTACCGCTGCCTCCGTGCAGCTCCCGCTGGATTTTGTAATTTGGTTGGAGCTGTAGGAGGCTTATTTTCTGGTTCCTGCTTATCAGAATATTCCCAATTACTTCTTTCCCCACTGGGACAAATCCCATAAAGCGGCACTGGCTGAAAATGGCGCTGCTTTCACGTCCGTTCTCCCCGGGTTTGCACTCTCTTCACATAAAACAAAGACACCATGAACATTTCTGCTCCTGCTGGGTTTTTACACCAGTTCTGTCTGGGGACTCTGCTGGTGTGGGTTTAAATGCACTGGTTTAGTTTTCTTGCCTTTTGAGGGAAGAGTAAAGCTGAGTCGGGCGTCCTCTGAAGGGGCAAGCGGCCGTCGCTGGAGCTGCTGCTGGCCTGACAGAGGCACCTCTTGTTAGGTGGATGAAAGCTGTGTCTGGAGACACCGAGAAGAAAGGAAGATCAAAGTGCAGGATGAGGATCTGGACACGGTTTCCAGCAGTGCCAGCGAACTGGTGGCTGAAGAAGTGGAGCTGTTAGGTACAGGGGCTGTGACCGCGGCACCGACAGACGGGACTGCTCGGGGTTTGGTGGTTCAGGGGGGTTTGGGGGTTCTCGTGTGAACTCTGTTTTCCTCCCTTGTGTGGCCCAGAAGGAGGAGACAGCACCCTTATTTGTGCCCCAGAGGCTGGGAAATAAACCCACGCCGGGCATCGTGGGGGGGTAAACCCATTGGGATGTAGC
>JAOXNG010000008.1:8713101-8728048 GCA_028566535.1 Scolopax minor | reverse complement strand
GGTGGGTTTCGAACATCTCCAGAGAAGGAGACTCCATAGCCTCTCCAGGCAATTTTTCTGCATGTTCAGACAGAACTTCCTGTGTTACAGCTTGTGTTCATTACCCTTTGTCCTGTCACAAGGCAGCATTGAGAAGAACCTGATCTCATTCTCCTGCCACCCACCCTTTAGATACTGATCAGCATTGATGAGATCCCCTCTCAGTCTTCTCCAAGCTAAACAGACACACATCTCTCAGCCTTTCCTCATAGGACAAGTTCTCCATTCCCTTGATCATCTTTGTAGTCTCCAATGGACTCTTTCCAGTAGTTTGCTGTCCTTCTTGAACTGGGGAGCCCAGCACTGGACACAGTGCTCCAGATGTAGCCTCACCAGTGCAGAGTAGAAGGGGAGGATGACCTCTCCCAACTTTCTGGCCACACTCGTTTTAGTGCACCCCAATAGACCGTTGGCCTTCATAGCCACAAGGGCTCATGGTGAACTTGTGTCCACAAGTATTCCAAGGTCTCTGTCTACAGAACTGCTGGTCCTTTCCATTTTGTTTGTCATTTCCTCTGCCATTAGACATTTGCTCTGCCTGTGACATGCGGGAAGGAAATAAGCCATGAACTTAGGAACACTGGAGATGAGAGTGTTGTCAGTGAAGGACAGCTTGGAATACACTTAGAGTTTAAGTAGTAAAAAGTTGTTATTCCTGTCAGCGGGGCTAGACGAAATTGCGGTATGCCTATGGACTAGGTTCACAATCATAAAGGTCCCTTCCTGATCTGTGGTCCTCTTCCACAGCCATCTGGTTTGTTCCCAGTACCAACCAGTTCCACATGATGTATTTTGCATGTTAACCTTGTGCTGTGTTTGTGGAACACCTGCCTCATGCCAGCATCTCATGCAGCTCTCACATATGCCCAGGACAGCAATCTGGCTCTAGCTGTGGGCTGTAGCTGAGAGAATGTTTCTGCTCCATTATGCATGCCACATGAAAGGCCACTTCTTTGTTCCACTCCACAAGCAGCACTTCTGCCTTGTAGGAACAGCAGACACTGCAGCCTCTGTTGCCCAGAGATGATAGCATTTTCTGCAAGTGCAAATACACCATAACAAGGCAATCTATCTGCACTCTTTATTTATATGGTCTTCACTGCCCCATTCACTTCAAGTTCACACATTCCTATTGCTACCCTATGGCCTGTCTTCAGATATACCTGCTTAGGAGAAGAAAATATAAGAAAATGCTGGTCATGCCTCAGGAGAAGAGATAGTCAGCAGCAGTGTCAGATATGCTGTTACAGGATCTAGGTTAGTTTGTCCAGTTGATGCCAAAGAACATTTTCTTCTTTGGGTAATGCAAGAGTATTTCTCTCAAACTTAAAACACATTCTGGCAAAAGGGCAGGTGGAAGTGTGAGATGTTTAAAAAAATAAATTTGTAAGGCCACAGTGTGGTGTTATGCTCCTCTGCAGCCTGTCAGAAGGTTCCACTTACCAGGCTGGGCTGTCCTTGCACCTGCTATCTTTCTGCTAAGACAGTCATGATGTTGATACCATATTCCAAACCTATTGAAACAGTATATGGACTGTTAAGTAAGTCTGGCCTTATTGAGACTCATACTAATTTATTGTGCTTCACCTGCCTAACAGAGAAAGTGTGTTAACTTAAAACCAATCACACTAAACTGTTTATCATTTGCATCTGATAAAAATACTGAACTGTGTACAAAGGAAATAGGAACATCATAGGCCCTTGTAAATGGCATTACCTCTTCTGCAGCAATGGTAGACAGGTCTTCACAGGTTTTTTCACAGCTATTAAGCTTTGCACAAAGCTTAGAGCTGGGACGAAGCACAAGTTCCATCCTGGGATCATTGAATGATAGAATGGTTTGAGTTTGGAAGGACCATCTAGTCCAACCCCTGCTCTGGATAGGATCCAACCTGACCTTCAATACTTCTTGGGTTGGGACATCCACAGGTTCTCTGGGCAACCTGCTCTAGTGTCTCATATGACGTTTCCAGCCTCTTTTGGTTTTACGCTTTTGGTAGGATCAATACAGTTAGCAGATCTGTGTCTTAGATCAGAGATTTTCAGTCAGCAGGCTACTAAATGAAAGGAACAGAGAATAAACTCTGAAGGCAAAATGAGTCCCCTCAGATTAAGGAGGGAAAAAAAAAAAAAAAAGAAAAGAAATAACATTGCAGAAGCAACCAGAGGAAAAATGTCAAACAAAGGACTTAAATGAAAGCTATGCAATTCTGAATAAAGCCAGTACAGGGGAAGGTGAGGTGAAAAGAATAGGTTCCTTTAAAATCAATTTGAAAATAGCTGATACATTAGGAACAACCTATTGTCTAAAAATAGCTTTGCCTGGATCACATATATGCAGTAGAGTTGGATCTGGATTCCTACATGCCTTCTATGCTCATGTAGGGCATATGTAGACATTCAGGGCCAAGGCAAGCGCAGCAAGGCTTGTGGTTCTTGATTTGGGCACTCACATGCATTTACAAAGATTTAAAAAACATTTGCTCCAAGCCGTTTGTGTGCCACCAGGAAAACCAGGCTGACAACTTCTCTTCACATTCTTGCTGCTAGTGAGCAGCATCATGTTGTAGTGTATGAAGGCACGGACCCTGGTCAGCGATGCAACCAGAATCGTTTATTATAACAAAACAGGCACTTTATATAGTACCAATGTATGTCCTTTCCCAACCGACACGTGCCTGCAATCCCCAGATGTCAGGCGGGCAGATTTCCCCTCCATCAATCGGGCTGTCAGGCATTGTTTATGGGTCATCAGGATTTGATTACAGGCTTTCCAGTGCCATTGTTCCTATTTCTTATATTCCTTCTTCTGGTTTCTGCTTCTTCCACAATCCTGTTCACACACATCTTGTGCCTACTGACACAAGACTGTGGCTCCTGCCAGCGCCGTGCATACCTTGCCCATTGAAGCACAAATTCTCTGCAGAACCTGAGTTTTATCATTTATTGTCCTAGTCCCACTAAGATTTTGGGGTGATTGGGAATTTTGGGACCATTGGGATCTTTTTATAATTGATTGTGCATTAACTTGTGGTAGAGGAATGCTATCACACTAAAGCTTTGAGACTTGGGAAATTGACATATGTTGGAAATACAGTTTGCCTATGGAAATACTCCCATTCACAAATTCATATAATAATTTGGGTTAGAAGGGACCTCGGGAGGTCCTTGCTCCAACATCCTGCTCAAAGAAGGGTCAGCTATGAGGTCAGACAGGGCTTCTAGGTTTTATTTCAAGTCAGGTCTTGAAAACTTCCCACCCCAGAGACTGCACAGCCTCTCTAGGCAGCCTCTTTCAAGACTTGATTATACACGTAAAAACAGATGCAAGTTATTCCTTTTATCTGTAGAGCTTTTAAATGCATGCAAATCAATTTAATTTAAAAAAAAACACCACAAACACCACACACACACAAAAACCCTAAAAATGTGCTTACTATTTTATAAGTAACTATAAATACTAGTCTCTGCCCTGTGCTACTTCTAGTCCTTTTTCCTATCCTAACAGACAAAAATCTACAGGTCAACATCACATGAGGTAAGGACAGGACAAAGAAAGGAATTAAGAAGGTGTTCAGATGGTTGCTCAGTCTCCAATGCTGGATGTTGGTACTGGATGTTGGATGCTTCCTGGTGAAATTATTGATGTCCTCAGATGAGTAGCTTCTCACATTTTAATACTTTGGTCTCCCAGAACAATTCATACAAAGATGAAGGGAGGAAAAAAAACAACCAATCAACCAAAACTTCCCAAAAACCACAATAAATTGCTATACTCCATTACAGGAAAGAGAGGGAGTTAAGTCTTATTGTTTGGAGGAATGCTATTGACAAGCAGACGAGTTGAATCCTTAAATACAAAGAGTCTGAAATACAGAAAAAAATGCACGTGAGGGTACAAACACAGACACTTATGAACTGATCTTGAAAAACCACAACACAGAACATTTCTGTTCACACAGCAAATTCAATTATGTATTAGTCCTCTGACTTGACTTGTTCCTCAGCCCTCAGTCCTCTGTACTATCCTTTCCCATACTGTCAGTGGACAAAGTGAGGATATGATGTTAATTCCAAGGTGAGAGAAGGGCAGCAGATATATATCCCCAGCCTTTTCTGTGTAAATGCAGTCTATCAGCTCCTGTCCCGGGGCTGTGGATCCTTGCTGTAATGCACTGAAACATTTCTATTTGTCACTCACTTTTAACCTACAACTTAGTCATACACAGTCACTAAGGCAGAGAAACATTGGGTAACTTGCCAAGAGACTCATGGGATGTGATGATTTTAATATAAATTTGAATGAATTTGCATACATCTTCCTCACAGTTTGCATTCATTCCCTGTCATGACTTTAAGAACAAATAAAATATTGTCTAGTCTAAATGGGTCAAAATTTTTTACTTCTCTTATGTTTTCTCTTTTGCTGATATTCGTTTTTCAGCTTCTAGGTGATTTATTTTCTTTCTTTTCTACCTCCCTTCCACCCTTAGCTATCATTGTGATCTATTCTTTTTTTTACAGTGTATGAATATTTTAATCAAAAATTATTCTATACTTGTACACAAAGCAGGTAGTATCCCAAACTTTGGCATTGACTAGCCAATTTAAACAGCACTGATTGTTCACAGACTAATTTTAATATGCTGCTTCCTTTTTCATTTCCTTTCCTGTATAAACAGGTCTCAATTATGTGCCTGAAATTTGCTTGGTGAAAAGTTTTAGGTAAGTAGAATTCAAAACCAAAAAATATTGAAGAAAAATGATCCTGACAGCTATTTGCTGTGCAGATGAGAGAACTATATGCAAGGTTGTAGATTGAGAATGTCCGTTCTGCACAGAGCAGTGTTATTCTGGGGAAAAGCAGCTGTTTTGGGAAATGTATTCGAGGTTACTGTGGGATCTCACTGAGCAAGTGCTGCTGTTATGTTGATATCTTTTCTTAATATCCTACCTGAACCTTTGCTGTCTCTCTGGCCTTCTGTTGTTGTTTGGTATCACTGAAAATTCTTCGGCTTCATTCTTGTTTTAACTGGCCTTCAAATATTTGTGGACTGTGATTACCAGACTCTCAGCATCCTCTTTGTCTGACAACACAAACCAGATACCTGTCCTCTGGCTATATGTCTGAGACCTCTGACATCTCGGTCACTCTCTGAAAGACCTCATCTGTTATTTTTTTCATATCCTTCTTGTTCTGGGTGGAGGGAGGAGGCCTGGGGGATGAACAAACACAGAGTAGTCAAAATGTAGCAAAAGAAGCAGTGAGTAGAGGGATACGATAACTCCTCCCTTCTGATCACAGACCTATCCTAACGTAGTCCAGTTTGTGGTTTCCCTTATTTGCCATGAGAGTGCACTGTTGACTCATATTCAATTTGTCCTCTTCCTGGTCCTTCTCAGCAGGGCTGATCGACTGTCTTCCCAGCCTGCACTGATGCCTGGGGCCATCCTGCCCTGGGTATAGATCTTCACTGTCCTCCTGCTGAACTTTTTGAGGACCCTGTCAGCCCAGGCCCAAAGTTTGTTGAGGTCTTTCTGAACTGAAGGTCTGACATTCATGTGCCAGCTACTTCCTCATATTTAGTGTTGTCTACAAATTTGGTGAGGGTGCATCTGGGTTTTGTCCATAAAGCATATAAAGATATTGAACTATATCATTTCACTGCTTGACCCTGGGATACTTTGATTGTTACTCAAAGTCAATCATACTTCAGACTATTTGTACCTTCTGATTACTGCTCTTTGATATGGATGGTTCATTACTGCAGGCTTTAACTCAAGATTTATTTCATTGTGTTAGCTCAACAGTATCAAGTCTTACCTGAAACTAGTCTTCTATTCTACCACATTCATGCTACCTCCAGTGTTTCCCATCCCACTCCCTCTACTTGCCACCTCAGCTAACTCCTCACCCATGGGATACACCTCTTGTCATCCTGGAATCACTGCCATATTGTCTGCAGCTCTCGGATCACTGCCCCTTCCCATGATTTATGATTGTTTGTCCTGGCAGCAGATGGGCTTGATAAGCACCCCCATTGCCTTCCCCACAAGGAACACACAGGTACAGTCAGGTTTGGTGAGACCTGTATTAATCAGACATGTTCTGGTGTTCATATCCAAGGTTTGGGAAGCCTGAATGCATTCCCATGTGGGTCTGTTTTCTCTGGCTAGGCATTATCCCAGTTACTTTCCATCTCAACATATGGTAGCATGTGCATTACAGTGTGCTTGTACACTTCAGGGAGAAGGCAGGAGCCTTTAAAAAGGTATCTGTACATGGCTTATTTGGCTAATCATGAAAATCTACTTCAATGATCAGGAAGGGACTATTTACAGTCAGTGGGACAGAAGAGAGGAGATGGTGATATTCTCAGACTTTCCCCTTTATATAGCATTGCTATCACGCTAAGAGACAGTCTTTCCCTGTTTTTAAGTCATACATGGAATACATGCTTAGTTTTACATATACTCACTATTAAATAGAAAACACAAATCTAACCAAGTACCTAAATTGTATAATTGAACTCCTAAGAAAGACTTAAAGATTACTCCAAGCTTGGCATATAAATAGATGCCAACAGGTGAGTCCCGCTGAGACAGGACTTACTTCTGAAGCAGGGGACTTGCCACAGGGAGTTCTGCGAAAGGAATCATTTGAGAAGTTCAGACTCTAGCAGAAGTCAAGTTATTCCATTGTCACAGATATAGGACAATTTGGGGATGATTCTGAAGGATGTAAAGTTGAAAAAGAACCTCTTTAGCCAGTTCCCATGGATGGGACTGAGGAAGTGCATATTTCTGTGATTAAAGAATGAAATAATATTTGTTAAAATTCATTACTCTCACCCTCTCTCTTATGGGGTAAGATCCAAACAAGGGGAACAGTGAGATTTTACTGACAGTACTAGCAAAGCACATGTTACAGCCAAGACATGATGTTCAAGAAGCCCAGCATCAGCCATCTATATGATAAATATCTTTGCCTTTATTAAACCAACTAAAATGTGACAGAAATTTGGATAAATTTCTGTTAGCAAGTATATATAGCTATATTTTATGCAAGTTTTAACTACAAACAATATTTAACAGATGTTTAGAGTTAGTTTTTTTCAAGCTATGTACATTTTAATTAATAATTTGCTCAGATAACTTCTTAAAACTCTAGGAAAGTAAACTGTAAATGTGATCTCTATCTAAGAATAGAACATTATCTATATCCGTACTCACCCCTCAAAGTCCATTCCTCCTCCTTGTTTGGAATTAGACTTTTTTGGTTTATTTTCATTCACTGCTTTTTTACCTGTTTCACCTGCATAATTATTCAGGTTCTTAACCATCTGGTTAAGAAGGGGTTAACCCTTCTTGGGTTAAGCCTGAAAGTGAGCAGGGAATGTGCTCGACTTTCATTACTGGTTATGGCACATAAGTTAGAGAAGGCAGCATGTCCTCTTTAAAAGAAAATTGTGTTCCTCTGCCTACTTTAAGTGTGTCAGCAAACTGGTCACGAAGGATGCAATTTACTTAGACTTTCAAAAGCCTTTGTCAAAGTTTCTCACTAAAGTCACAGAGAACTGAACCCATACAACAAATTCTAGCCAGCTACAGGCTACAAACAGGGTGTCCCCTGACATGATGCTGCAAACTCACACAGGAATCTAGAAAATGAGAGCCTGCTCTTCAAATTAAATGCTTTCTTCCAAATGACATTATCCATGGTATCCATCTTGCCTTTGTTCACAGAAGAATTGTGTGAGATGTCTTCAGGTTAGAGCAGTCTGATTAAAACGACATACCTGACAGTAAAAAAGAAGAATTGCTTGCAGGAAGACCAATGGCTCAGGTGACTTGTCAGCAGAAAGCCTGTGCTCTGGCAACCACACACCACAACGCTGTTTCTCTTCCTGTTCTCCCAAACAAGAGATCAGATCATAAGAGGCCCAAGACAAGGAAATTCAGGCAACAGAAAGCAATCTTGCTTAAGACTTACAGAGGGAGAAGCAAGCAAAATTCAAAAACAAAAGATCACATTTCAATAGATGTTGACTCCTGGGTCAAGACTACTCTCCAAAAAACCCTTTTCTTCACAAATCAAGAACTTCCAGGGAGATACTGTAGGGACACTGCAATCGACACCCTTTGTCCTCCATCCTGTACACAAGTGACCTTCTTGAGGCCACCTGGGCATACAAATCTTGGTATTTGTAAATATGTATCTGAGAATGCAGTTGAGAAGAATCAACTTCCTTAGAATCAAATCCTTTCCTACTTCCTTGTAGTCTCTCATTGAGTTTTGGTACACTCACAACATCCCATCAGTGCTGAGTTTCTTCCCAGGATCTGCATTAGCTTGCAGGATGAAGCCTTTTTTTCACATTCCTGCAAAGGTATGACACTCCCTGGGGCTAGTTTGCATGTCTCAAAGGAGATGTTTTCTTCACAAAGGACTCTGTCCCTCTTCCCTGAACCACAGGGTGCTTGTTCTAGCTTGCATGCAAATCTCAAAAAAGATGTATTTCTGCAGATGTTTTCTGTGAAAAACTGAGAGGTGAGCAGGCCCAGTACCTCCCAAGGGGTTAAAAAAAGGCCAGGCTGTCTAGTCTGAAGATAGCTGACAGCACAGGATGAAGTACTACGTCTATAGGGAAAAAATAAAGCCTTCTGCTTCTGAATTCCTTTCTGAAGGCCTTTATCTGCCTGTAGACAGCAAGCGCGCAATGGGAAAGATGAGAGGCAAGGACTTGGAGAACAGGGAGAGAGACAGAGCTTGGGCAGGGTTGGAGACTCTGCCAAAAATCTTTTTCTTCAGGCAGCAGGAAGGGAGCACTTTAGGACTGAGTAAGACATATTTTCATTATAAAGTGGCAGATTATCAGGGGGCCAAACACTGTAAGTCACAGGCCCAGGTATTTAATTGCATTTCCCAAAGTGCCTGCAGTGCTCATTTTCTCAGAAAGCTTGGTCTGCTTACCCCAAAACCAAGCACTAGGGGTTTACATGTGCCCTTACCTCCAGCTGCATACATAGCATCTGTCATCAGAGAAGATCTGAGAGTCCCAGAGAATCCCTCTTGGGATTCCATGATGACTGACTGTAGCTGCTGAGATCCACATGCACTCTTCATCACATGTCTCTGGACATTTGGATTCTCTTTCCTGCAAGATTCTGCATGGTCTGCTTTTATTTCACCCATACAAAAAGGGCATGGGACCTGTTGCAAGGTAGAAAAAGTCAAGAGCAGTGATATGGTTAAATTATCGGTCAGATCCACGTTTTGTTCCTCTACCTTCCTTTAGGCTATCACATGCTTCAAGGCCAGAGGTAATGTAGTTCAACTTTGTACAGACTATTGCATCTCACCCAACTTTCATGTCCAGAATCTTCAACTATGCCTCATCTTCTCCAGAGAGCAAACTTCTGTGCACCACAGATGGTAAATGGCACAGACCAATATGCAACCAGGAGCCAGGCATTGTTACACCAGAGCATAACTCAGACATTCCTGCTTGAATCCAGTGGCTGCATGACAAGGGATAGCCCCTAGTGACCTGGCAGGAAAAATATCTTCCCCAGATCAGCACTGATTACAAGGAAGGGAATAAGCCCAGAAGACAGAATTAGGTACACAGTGCTCTGTGAAGAAGGAAGTTAATGTCCAAAGTCCCAAAGACACCCCTCATAAGGGATGGCAGTAATTAATGGAGCCCAAGTTCTCCCTTCAGATATTCTGCCACTAAATCCTCACGTAGTTGGGCAATGAATGGAGAGCACTGAAGAGGCTGGAGGAGATAATCAGAGTCAGTCAGTCATTTTAGTTCTGGCTGCACCCCAGAGCACTGAATGTCACCTTGAATGTTCCCCCCTCATGCTTCAGCATAAAGACATGCATGTCCTGATTGCTGGGTAACATTGTCTTTGGTGTACAGTGATGATTGATTATCGCTGGTCACCAGCTGCTACCTCAGTCTACTGGGGAGCTAATACTGACATTTGTCTTCATGCTGAACTTCATCCCTGATACAGGAAAGCACCAGTTTTATCCTGTCATGTGGAGATCAATGCTTTCATTCTGACTTGAGGGAACTGGGAGCTGCATTTTCAGGATAGTTCAGAATGCTCAAATAAAAGCCACATCAGCCTCTCCTACTGACACAGATGCTCTTTATTATGAAATATCTAACTCTTGTCCACCACTGAAGACCCAGCCAAGATGATCCTGAAAGAGCCAGGGGATGACAAAGAAAAAAAAAAAAGTGTAAATTAGTTTGTCTAAGCAAGTTTCCATTGCAGAATCCTGAATCCAGAAGCCTACGGTGCTTCAATTCAGCACCAGTGGAAAAAAAAAGATACAGTTTAGATAAAAACTAACATGGTGAGCTGCTGCAACAGAAAGAACAAACCCCTTTATGGTGGAAGGAGAACGGTCAATGGATCAAAATTCAGCAGTTAGCAAAGATGAGCTGACTCAGAACAGTGACCTGCAATTTGGAAGAGAGGTATATCTTACTACCCTGCCATCACTACTGCCAGAGAGGCCTCAGAAGAAAAGAGAGGAGAAAAATCACTGATATATACAGCAAGAAAGAGTATGGAATTGCATTCTTTGACACCACAGGCATACCCCAAATCTCCATTTGGACCAGCTGACTGTTCAGTAACAGGCTATTTGCTTCCTAGCCAACCCAGGGAAGCTACTTGGGAATATTTCGATGTGTTCTCAATTACTTTTCAAGTAAGTCATTGAAGACTCTCAGTCAGCTTGAAACCTGTGTGAAACAGCACCACTAATGACATCAGTGGAGCCACACTGATGTGTACCCACAGTGTTTCCACTGTTTACTAGTGGCTTTACTCCTTCTAACCCCTTTCAGGTTCACTGCAAAGCAATATTGTCATTCTACAGGTGTTCAAAAACAGCTTCAGTTTGAGATACCCTTCCCCCTGTATAGGCCCTTTTTAACCTTCATTTAATCCTAAATACTTTTCCCGCCTTGACTCTTCTTCTTAAATAGAGTCCATCTCACCCCAGTTGTATACCTGTCCTGCATAAATACTAATATTCATCACAGAGCTCAGAAGTGCCTTATGGCTTAATAAAATCTGTCTTAGGCAAGGCAAAAGACTTAGACAAGAACTAGCTCACACAGCTGAGGAAACTGTTCTTCTAAAGTGCCTAACAAGCTCATCCAGCCAATTTCCCATAGGGAAAATGTTCCAAATGCATGTTTGCAAGCAGTAGGCTAACACAAAAATAGATCAATTTGTTGGATAAATTGCACACTGTGGACAGTAGGATAATATAACTACATGTTTTCTTCTTGTGAAAGGCAAATATAAGACCTAGGTTACCTTAGATCACATAAAATTATTTAAGGAAATAAAGTTTTATTTTGGCTTACTGAGTCCTAAACAGCATGGAAAAGGGGAAGCATTTGGTTTCATATGTCTCAGAGCAGTGAGGAGTTAATATATTTACAAGCACACTCTCTAAAAGGTACTCAGTAAGGATGTGTAAGGCACCTCACAAGTAATTCAATGTGCTTACAGAACCTGAAGCTGCCTAACATATCCGCTTTCCCCAAGAAGCACTGAAGACAGTAAGGATGGAGGAGGTGGGGATGGTCTCATGGGGAACATTACAGAGATATGATAGCTGAGAAGCAGGAATTTTCCCTGCACTGGACTTCAGCCCATGTCCTCTGGTAGTTTGTAAACTGGTAATCAAAATTAGTGCCTAGTGAAGCACCGCTGCTTTCTGTGAGTGGAGAGACCGCTGAACCACCAGACCACCCTGTGATCCTGGCTCTGCTTGTTTGATGCAGAGACAAGTACTTCTCATACTTGTTCATTGCTGAAGCTCAGAAAAATACTGTATTTGGCAGAGATTATTTCTTTAGTTTTACTTTTACAACTAAATTCATTTTGTTCATTCACATAGGAGCACTGATAAGTGGGGCTGGCACCTGAAACAATGTGAACAAAAATGCAATAAACCTGTGGAAGGTGAGTTTCATTAAAAGGATTCCTTTTAATTGGTGATGAACTTTAACTCTCAGTCAACTCCTCAGTGTAACTGTGTGGTTGGTTGTCTTAAAATCTTGACTGGAACACACAATTCTCCATGCGACTCCAGTGTCTCAGACTTACCTCTCAAGTAATGTGCAAGAAATGAAGTCAAATTTCACAATATCTTATTTCCAGCCTTTCTGTCCCTCACATCATCAAACTGTAAGTTAAAGTCACTGCCAGAAGCATCATGGAAGGTCTGCATTAGTACCTGCAAATCAGGCCCTTTTCTCAGCAAATTTCCCATGTGAATTCTTGCTGCTACTAAAGCATTTTTCTGAGATAGTTGCATGCACAGCCTCTGCTACACATTCTTCCTCTAGAGAGACCCAGGGGTTTTTCAGCCCAAAATGACTGACTAGAGGCTTTTTCCTGGAGTGATGTACCTTATTGCCTTGGCTGTCGGTGCTCCTGCTCACTGCCCTGCTGCCAAGCCTGCTCACAGAGTCAACAGCACCAGCCTCCACTCAGTGTGGTATTTTAGCAACTGAGTCACTAACAATGGCAGGATTAGAAATAGTCACTGTAATTAAGGTCTTTATTTTCCAACACGTTTCACTGTCAGGCATGCTCCTGAACTTTTGAACTTCCCCATCATTGGGCTGGGACTCCTGGGGATGCCTTTCTGCTACATTTTTATCCTGCTGTTATTTCCACTTATCCCCATCACCTTGGTACTAATGGATACCCAAAATCCACAGCTCACAGCTTTGGGTGGTGAGATGGAAGCTCTGACCCTGATGTCACATACAGCCTGATGGAGCTGACTGATTGCTTGCTGTGCCTATGACTTCATATTACTGGGCTACCCTCAGGTCTAAGTACCTACATGATAAATGTTCAATCTAACACACTGTACTTCACCCATCAGTATAAATGCTCTCATCACACAGATGGTAGAGCTATCCCTGTGTACACCTGATATCTCTAAACATGGTTTTCATTGCCAGCAACAAGAACTTTACATTTCTGTCTGAACACTGGTGCAGGTTGCCCAGTGGTTGTGGAGTTTCCTTGGTGAGATCCAAAAGTCATCTTTTTTTTTTTTTTACCAGCTCTAGGTGGTCCTGCTTTAGCTGGGGGGATGGGATGGGACAGGACCTGAACCTCCAGAGAACCCTTCCAGCCTCAACCAGCCTGTAATTCTGTGATTCTGTGATTTTAATATAGTTTCATTGATGATTTTTCAGCCCAGCCCAGTGTGCAGATATACTAGTTAAGACTCACATCAGTGAGACTGAAGAGCCCAGTACAATATGTAATTAACCTGCAGAACTCATCACCACAGGGTGCCTTTGATGTTGAAAGTTTTCTTCGTTTCAAAAAACAATTGGATTAATAAAAGCAAAAATACCATGTCTGTTTTTAAAAAACCTCCATAAGCTGAGGGATGCTGAGGGAATGCACTGAGGAATTTTGATTAATAATTTTGTTCTGTTCTTGCATTTACTCTGACGTGTCCACTGCTAGTCTTGGTGTGAGCTGTGTGACCAACTGGAATGTTCCTGCTGGACAGCATGGTTGGAAGCCAAACTGAAGATTATTTGCGTATAACATTCATGTTAAAATTAAACTCATCAGAAAGAAGATACTACCTTCCAAGACAAGACTGTAGCTCCAGCAGAACAAGCTGAAACCTGTAGATTCTATTGAGATTACCCAGCACCACACTCCTTGCCTAGGGATCTTTTTGGCTGCTTTAGTTCTTTGACTGCTCAAGCAGGATGCTCTCAGCTCATCTCATCCATATTCTGGGTCTTTTTCCACTCACAACCACAGAGTTGAATGCAAAAAACCCCACCAGAATCTGAAACCCTTACTGGAAAATTATTTCTGCTGATTGAAGGTTTAAAGTAATCATAAAGCAGTGCTTTCCTTTCATCCCAGATCCAAAAGAAGATAGGAAACACCAGAGTTTGCATGATGGTTTAGAACAGTAAGAAACACAACCAGACAGTGGTCCAGAGGACATAGCTGAATAGACAGTCAGGCCCCATACAGGTCTGCACAGCATCCTGGTGTTTAGGCTCAATGTGAGGACAGCCCAACTGTGTAGAAGCTCTATAAGAAATTATTAACTTCTGTAAGAGAAACTATTCCTGAAGTTATCAGTTAAAGTAGTATTTGATAGAAGATGTGTTTTTGAAGATCAGACAGGCGTGGTGTCACACAAAGGCGTTTTATCTCTGACACATGGCTTTCTATATGCGAGAGGTTTTGCTAGCTTACCTTAATGAAAACTAACTACTGGATTTAGGGATGCTTTCATGTTAGAATTCCTGGTACTCTGCAAAGTTAACATTATTGATGTCTGGCAGATGGAAGAAACCAAACTGCGATGTTTGATACTCTTGAGGACTGGCGTGATGAGTTGGAGCGGACCAAAGGGAATGTGAAATACAAAGCAGTAACTATCAATGAAGGCTACAGAGTTTCTGAAAAGTAAGTTTGCCCTGGTTAATAGTGAACTTTAGACATATGAAGACTTGCAAAAATCAATGCTACTTTTGATGCTGAGCAACATTAGTTGTTTAGGGTTTTTCTAGGATCTGGTTTTCATTTTGGTTCATGGCATACTTTGATTTGGTACCTCAGGAAGTTATCTTACATAATCCCTGTTCAAGCAGGGTTAACTTCATTAGTAGGTTAGTCTACTCAGGACTCACCCCTACAGAATACCACCTTAAAATGGAATAGAAAATGTGTAGCTTTGGCACTTGTGCTTTTATCATACTTCCTGGTTAGCATGACATTTTCTCATTCCTGTACCTCTACTATGGTAAAATTTCAACTTGCATGTACAGTGAGATTTTCTGTTGCTGTAGTTGGGGGGCTGGGT
>JAOXNG010000008.1:6318586-6328661 GCA_028566535.1 Scolopax minor | reverse complement strand
CAAATATTCTATGGTGGTTTAATCTTTAAGGTTCCTTCCAACCTAAACGATTCTATGATTCTTCCTTCAAAATTTATTTTTAAAATTATAGTAAAACTTTCAAACTTGCTTAGAGAGTGAGAAGTTTTGGCTCAGCTTGAAGGTAGATGTGCTGAGATTGCCGATGTTTGATAAGTCTTTTATGCGGATGTTTTTCTCGTTCATGTGGAACAAGCTGGCTGAGGTGTTGACACCATACAAAAAAGTGATTGATTCCTCTGCCATGCGATCCAGTTGGACCAAATGTTCACTAACCAGTTCAAATCTGCAAGGAATGGGAATATTAGCTCTTTGTGAATATCCACATTTCTGTTAGACCAAAGTACTTTGTTTTATCTATAGAAAGGCCACTCTCCTGGTCTCTGCAGACCTTGATGTCTGTGTGAAAAAAGTCAGCAATTATGTAACCTATGCTTAGCACAAACCTAACTTCAATAAGCTGATTTATTAGGAGCTCCAGTAGCTGCATTTCCAGTTGCTGGATCCTCCACTGAAAACCTCAGAACTTGTAGCTGTGCAGCATCAGCACAAACTGGACTCCCTGACAGCCAATTAGATAATTATTCCTAGTAAACGGCATAATTCCTTTGGTATGTAATTTGAAACTTATTGATAATGTGCCACTACTGTGTGAACCTTGTTTGACAAGCAGAGCCAACATAGACTTCCACAGAATTCATATTTTTTCCTTAAAGCTATTCTGTGGTATGAAAAACCAAGCAGAATTAGGTCTAGCATGTACCCTTCCAGAGATGGTTAGTTTAATTAGGAATAAAGACAGAGTAGCCATGTTTTTCAGAGAAAAAACTGTTTTTATCAGAGCACAAAATCAGTTAGCAGCTTGAACTAAGTCACAAGGCAGAGTTCCCTCTATCCTGACTCAGTGCATGAAATAAACTGCTACATGCTCTTGCACAATTCCCAATAAGATCTTATCTAAAAACCAGTTTGGAAATAACAATAGTCCCTTTCCACCTCTGTGAGGCAGAAACACCTTCCTCTACCTTCAGCCTCCTCCAGGCTGGGCTCTTTTTGTTGCTGACCCTTCCTGGACCCCTCTGAGTGTAAAGACCTGACTATGGCCAAGGGGGAAGCACGGGTTACCTGTACGGGTCCAGGTTGCAGATGGTAATTGCTGGGAACATCTTGGGCTCTGAATGCATGGACATGGTCAGGACAACAGGGTAGGCCCAGTACTGGCTGAACATGAGTGCAAATTGCCAGTATAACATGCCAAAGCTGGCAAGCAAAAGCAGAGTCCAAAAAGCTGTCTTCATCCTGTTGCTGTCTGAGCACACAAGGCGGATGGTGCCGTGGATTGTCGTGTTCTTACAGAAGAACTCAAACATATCCTTGAAGGAATCATAAAACTCAATCAGGCCTTCTTTCTTTTCCTCTTCTTCTTCTCTTGCTATTTCCTGCTCCATCCTCTAAGTCTGTTTCTGTGCAATAAATAAAAAAAACATCTTATTAGATTGATAGAAAGACCACGGCCAATCTATGGATGTTCTCAAACAGGGGCAGCAATGAATTTGGTATTAGCAAAAGCTGAAAATAACAGTGAGCTGACACTCATCTGTGTTTCCAGAATCTGGATGCCAGGAAGTAGCAAAAGGTCAAACGTTCTGTGTGCTGCTGCCAAAGCAACTTGAGGGATTCAACATTTACACTATGACTGCTCTGTTAGTGTGGATATGCAAAGTTAGTGACTAATACACAAGTTGCTGAGAAGTCTGCAGCCAAAGGGGTGTGTAATTTTCTTCTTTCGAAGAACACCAAGGACCAGAATCTGATTCTGAAAGGTTATGTCACCATACATTAATACAGATCTGGAGCTAATTCATTCTAATTCGTGTCGCTAGTGAAACACACTGGCCTATAGACTGAAACAGACTGTCTCAGAACTAGCAATATGGCTTCATTCTTATGTCAAGGAATCAGGATAAATCCAACTTTCAGGGACAAATTAGAAATGTTAAATACTGCTATTAACAGAATTTTGCTATCTATCTCTTAGATAAATGTTTTCTCCCAGGAATCTAAAAATCTCTCTATTTTACAGAAGTGACAAGAAAGCACAGGAACTGAAAATCACCCAAGAAGAGTGGCATAACTGGAAATCAAAATTCGTATCTACTTTATCACAGTAAGTAAAACATCTATTATGCTACTCTAGATAATTTCACTCTAGAAAATTTATCTTGATGCTGATAAAAGTGCAAACGCTATTTATTTTAGCCAGAACAGATTGAGGACATCTTCCTGGGTTTTAGTACCAGTTTGGGATATAGGACTATTGTTGACATACTTCTACTTACTGAACGTGACATCAATTCCTGTAATATGTGAGTTTCCAACATTACAGCACTCTGTGAATCACCCTACCTATTATGCTATTAAGAGAAGTTTACTGAGTACAACACTTTAGTCCAACCTTAGCTCCAAATAAAAATCTTATAAACACAGCAACAGAGTTTGAAGACAGGGAGCGCACAGATAACTAAAGTTAATAAATAACTCGGGATTTTATTTCAAAGGTCCTTGGAATAGGACTCTTCATATGAAATCATACCTCAGAGGCACAAGCTGCTAAGACAAGCTGTGCCTATTCATCTCAGAAAGATTAGGAATAATCTTTAAAGAGAAAAGAGCACTCCAAAAGCTGTATATCCAATTAGCTTTAAAATAGCCCACAAAGGTGTATTATCTGACAAGGAAACCCAGTTTCTCACAATTTATTTTACCTGAAGGCCATAACACAACTGTTTGTATTTTCTAAGATATTTTTTAACAATAATAGAAATTTGAGTGAAAGGCACATGCATAAGTAAGCACTGTAAGTGTTTTTTTTCAAATTTCCTGAGTATACTTGCCAATGAATGAGTACAGGAAGCTCAAGCAAAATTAAATATTTAGAAAAGGGTGTGAACAACTAGAAGAAAATGTCTGATGAAGAACTGAAGTGGGAAATGAGCAATTCCACTTTTGCTAAAAGGAAACACAGATTATCTGCATTGTGCATACACAGTTAAACCGTTACTCCCGCACAGATTCCCCAGAAACACGGGATACAAATCTTATCAACCCACTCTATGGCTGAAGACTTACATCTTAATATTCCTTTAGTCAAAAAGGACTATCTGTGGCAAACCCCAGAAGAGAATCCATGCTAGTCTTCCTACCCCCCTATTGTTACCCGTTTTTCAGATTAAACTTTTATGCTTTATCTTTTCCTTGTTCAATCCTTTCTTTCTCCTTTTACTTAGATAAGAATAAATGAAAATAAGCCTTGCAGCATATGTTAAGAAATATATTGAATGAGTCTTTAAAAATTTATAGTATTTTAAGATAGAAATGAAAATTGTGAGAGACTAAGCCAGGAAAATTGAATTTGTTACTGTTGTATTAATCTCGCTGGTCAGCCTTGCTCTAATGAGGAAAAAAGTAGAATAAAAGACAATAGTTACCAAAAGTGAAAGTTAAATTTATCAAACACACCTTTTCTAAGTTTAACTTTGAATCTAAAAAAACCCACTTGTAAACATTCAAACCCCGGCTTTAGAAACATTCCAGAGTTTTCAGACATTCTGACTTGGTTTTTAAGGCTCTGGCTAGTTAGTTCATACCACTTGAATCCACATTCTTAAAATAACTAGAATGAAAAAGCATATGATAATGCAAAATAACAAAGGGGATCTTTCAAAACACACAGGCAACAGAACATCCTCCCTCCACTGGTTTCCCAGGGCAGCCTACCACTAATTTATTTAACATAGCAATTGCAGTCAGGGACTTAACAAAACATAACAGCAACAGTGACCAATTGCCTGTCTTGGCTGTGGTAAGTGCCTGGAGAGAGGCTGCAGGATATAAAAAAAGTCAGTGGAAGTTACACAGCAGCAGGGAACAAGTATATGTTCGTGGATTATCACAGCAACTCAACACTCACATATGAATGTCATGTAGACAAATATTTAACCATGTGCATAGGTATCCATATCTCCATCCCAACCATACGTATATACAGAAATACACAGTTAAAACAACTATGATCAAAACACCCCACTGTACCTTGGCAGAAACTTTATCTTTGAGTGTTTAGAAGAGCCACTAAACTCAGCCTTAGGCTTTCTCCTGAGCAGAAGACAGGTCTTGGTCCAAAGCTTCCAGCTCTCCTGTTCTAACTGGAGATGCCCTGGGAAATGTCCAGCCTAATATGGATCACATCGATGACATCAAAAGGGGCAGGACTTGAGAAACAGATCATGGAAATTATTCAAAGCATGATGCAGGGAATAATAGGAAGTGAATGAACTGGACAAACTAGTTAACATTAAGGTTACGCTTGAGTTAAAGTTGGTTTGAGTGGTGGTGCTGTGTTCTCTTTTTTTTTTTAATGGCTAGAATAGCTTTTTAGCCATAATTTCTATACATACTGAGGGAAGTAACCACGGGTCCTGTAAGGTTCTTTCCCGCTCTGAACTTTCCCATCAAGGAATTAGCTTTCTGCCTTCTTTCCATGGTTTCCGGAGGCTTGCATGATCACTAGTAATTGAAGTCATTAAGGTTTCCACAGGTGTGCTTGAGGAATTACATACCTCAGTGTAATCTGAAATGATCAGCTACTCAGTCTAAGGCACACGTGGCAGTGGATTTCTTCCTGCTTCTACATGAGTATTGCTCACCTGCAGTGGACTATCCCATACACATCAAGAATATAACTCTTCAGACATTAAGACCTGAATAGACTAAATCAACTCTGATACTCAATTTAAATCGGAACGCCTTGGTTTGGTAATACCGCTTAGTTAAGACTTGCCTAAGTAATGCAGAAGTAGATTCAGAATTCTGGGACTGCTAAAACCCAGGCACCTCGGATTGCTTGCTTAATTACTACTGACATCTGCCCAGTTGGAAAAAGCTCTGCAGTGGTTTTGCAAGAAGCTTCTTATATGAAAATATTAACACTCTGGCTATGGATAATGTTTAGAGCTTCATATCGGACCAGCAGAGCTCCTGCCTTTTAAAATTGGTTGGAACCAGAGTTTCTTTCACATTGGAAGTTGTGAAACACTGTCATTTGCAAAGATGATTTAAATTTTTTGTGAAATTGAATTCAAAAAGAAGGGAGAAAGGACAAAGATCTGATTTTGACCAACTTCAATCCTGTTTACATTTTTAACAGTTGTTTTGTGCTGGATTTTGTTTTAGAAAATCAAAATGTAGAACACTTAGCTCAAATTTTAAAGTCTAAAAGATGAGAATCCTATTTAAAAGCTGCTATTAACGTGTCTCAACCTTCTTTGTCTTTGGTATTAAAAGGCAATGCCACAAAAAGTACTTGAAAAATGTTTTTAAAAGCCAGTATGTAAATTTTTTATTAAAAAAACCCCAAACAATTGGTACTTGAACGAACAGTTACAGCAGAGCCACTTGCCCTGACTAATGAAGAGGTCAATAGTTAAATTCTCTTTTAAAATACTCAGAGCACTGAAAACGTAATTCTGTCACGTTAATTTATTTGTCCCCCACCCTTCTTTCTCTCTTCATTTTATATTGTGCAATAGAAAATGGCAACAATAAATCCTTGACAATGAAATTCTTGCACAATGAACATACACAAGACAAATTCTGTTGCTTCACTATGGCTGCAGGCCTCAGTGTGGAGATCCTCTGGCAACACATCAGAACAAGACCTTCTGAGCCAGCCATGAATTTTTCCTGCAGGAAATGGAGAAGAACTGGATATGCAGACAACGCTGACCCTCAAGCAAGATACCATTTCTGCCTGCACTTGCTCATTTCTTATCCCGTATCCTGAACTGGGAGGAGTGGGGAAGAGAACTCTCTCTCTGGTTGAAAAGTAAGCTGGCGTTTCTTTCAAAATAGAGAAACAGATTATGGAGATAACATTCATGAGAAAGTCCTTAAGGGTTGCAAAAAGACTATGCTATAATTATTTTCAGTGGGGCAGAAAATGCTTATTAGTGCTGGTAGGACTGTGATGGGGGGAAGGAGTAAGAATATTGCATGCCCCTGTAGAGCAGCAGCAAATGTCCATTTGGGATGAAGACACTCTCTGGACAAGTCATGCTTTACACAGAAGGACTGCAACTTCTTCCCCAGCTGGACTTAATGGAATCACATCCCATTTAGTTGACCTAGGCAGTGCAGGTAAACAAAATAAAGGAATCTGGTTATTTTGCTTTTAAGCTTTTACGTGGCTGTCATGTATTAAAGGAACTGCCCAAACTCCCCACTCTTGACCCTTGGCTCTACACCAGCCTTGATTATTGCACATGCTCAGCAGGGATGAGAATACAATTCTCACCCACGTCATAGACTGCTGAAATAAAGGAAAATCCTACTGTACAAAGATGCTTTTGAATATGAGCCTGTCTTAGTACCAGCATCAGCTCAGAGTAACAGAAGAGAGGTACAAAGAGTATCCTGCAGGCAGAGAGAAGAGACTTTGACTACTTCATGTGGGCCAAAGAGTTACTCAGTGAATTCATTTTCTTTGTGGAACGGACTCAGGCACTTAGAGAAATCTACTACCAGACAATCATTTCTTTCATCCTTTAGTATTTCCTTTGGGTTGGTCTCTATAGACCAAACCTCTCTCATAACACTGACTTTGGCTATTATTAGACACAAAGCAGATGAACAGCACAGACAACGTCCAGCATGTAGAATATTCATTCCCTGCCCCTTATTACGTTTGCTGCGGTTACAGGCTTGAGTGAAAGAGTCCCACACACTGAACTGGAGAAGCTCAGTGATGATCTCTAGCTAGTCCCTCTTGCTGTGACTGGCTAGTCCTCTAGAGCTCAAATATTACTCCCTTGTCCAATCTCGCTTTAAGTGTCCAGAAGAAGAGGTGCCAGACTGTCTGGAGTTCTTGTCAGAACACTGAATTGCAGTGAGGTGAGTCTGACCTGACAGATATGAGTAAATTGCGCTCTTTTTGGCTCACACAGGAACAGGAGAGGACACTTCAGCTACTCAATCATGGAGACTTTCCCATGAATGGAAAACTGCTTGCACTGAGAGGCTGAAAACAAATTAGCAAACTGAAATAACACATCAAAATCCCCCCACTTCCAGCAGCTTTCCCTGCTGCCATTCCATACTGCAAACTTCACTGCAATTTGCTGCCCACTAACCACACCAACTGCCTGTCAGTTATTAACTTTCTCCCTTGCTGCATTTGTTTCATATTATTGCGCTCTCTCATGCTGTTTCATTCCTTTCTATTATTCCTCAACTTGCCTGTGTCTTCCAGAGATTCCCCACTCTTTTCTCTATATTATTTTTCAGTCTGTGAGCTGAGAAAAGCAGCTGTTGGTGTCCTCTTCCTCAGGCAGTGGAAGGGATACAGGGCAGATCCTGCACCCTCCTGCCTTCAGCAAGCTTTGAAGATCGACAGTTTAATCTTGATCTTTAGCAAATCTTGCTTTACTCACATCACTTGTTCCTGCATGAATGGTGTTTATTCTCCTGGAATGCTCCAGGTTACTCTGTCAAACCATCTTCCCACATTTTCTCTCATTACACAGGACACAGCATACCAACCCAGTTTTCCTCTGTCTGAAATCAGTGCGAGTCTTCTCCTCTGGTTTTGTGGAAACACCCTCACGGTGCTTTCTTCATGGCCACTGGATGAGCCAGTCTATTCCTCCTCCCACTCAAAGGCAGGCAAACTCCTGTGGGCAACTACAGAAAAAGGAAACTCCCAGTGTTTCCTCTTTGCATTTGTTGGTTGGTTGTGCTGTGTATGGACTTGAACTGGCATGTACCAGGCTCTGTCTCCTGTATTTTTTCCTAGTTCTTAGAAGCCAGAACCCCTTTGTCGTCTTTCCAAAGCAGAACATTAAAATTGTTTCTCTGCTGTCCTGCTGGAGGAAGGAGCAGCACTCGGAGGTATTATGGAAGTGCTGACAGCTTGTTCAGTCCTATGCGAGAGGCAGAACAAAGGCAGTCCCTGCCCTGGAGAGCTTTCAAACATTGCTTAATGTCTCCTTTTGATCCTGCCTTAAATGTGGCTGAACGAACTCTGATTTTCAGGTTTTCTCCTTGCCTCCTGAAATCTCTGGGTTGAAGCCCTGTTCACCACAATTTTTTCTGGGAATCTTAGCGTTCGTTGCTTTGCTTGTGTGATGCTTTGAGCCATGGCTGAGGGGGTCTATAACTCGAAACCACAGTGAGCTATGCCAGCAGAAATGGGATAGTACTGGTGTGCCTTAGTGTCCCTTTTGCACTGGTTTGTATCAAGCCAAGGCAGCTTTGGTTGCTGTAAAGGCTGCCAAACCTGCTCGAGGAAGTGGGTAAATACTCCTTAGCTTGTCCTGAGCTCCCTGGTGCTCTGGTTTTATCACTGGCAGTGCCTGACTTAGCAAGGTTAAAGCTAGCTGGCACGTCCTCACAAAATCCAGAAATCACAGCAATGAGGACATGCATATTCTGCTTGTCACCAGCCATTTAAACATTCCTTAATTACACCTCTTGTTATGAATAGACGCCACGTAACCCCTGCTTTTCATTAAGCCTCCACCAGAGGCGCACGCATAGGGTTAAAAATGCAGCCTCAGTAGCAAAATCCTGCTTGTTCCCTGTATGACCAAGCATTCATTTCCACTCACTCACCTTTCTGAGTAAGAGGTCTGTAGCTGCTCCTGTCATCCTTCTGGGATAACACCTACTTTTTTGTTTCTCTTCCTGTTCTCTGTTCTTGTTTCTTTAGTCACAGACCTTCACAGGTGATGTTCTGCCTGTTCCGACCTGTCAACCCTTCAGCCAATTTCAAGGATTCCCAGGTTGGTGGAAGCCTGCTTGCTAGTGGATTTTTTTTTTTAATCTTACTCCAGCTCAGACACAGTAGCTGCAGGAATGCCGATACAATTAGGACTGACAGAGGTTGGAGAACATCAGTAAAAGCTTCTTGTTCTGTGGACACGCAAGATGCAATCATCCTGGAATCACAGATACGATGGCTCCATCATAAATGAAGCCCAAATCTTCCCAAAGCTCCTGGAGAAAGTGGTAGATAGTATGTCTTCTCCTGTCTTCTGGTAATTAGGCAAGAAGATGTCCCCTGGAGATCCCTACTCCTCTTGGAACCCAGCAAAGATTGCAATGCAATGCTTGGTAGGAAATTCACTGGGGTTAATCAATCCAGTAACTTCAGGCTCTCCTATTGGGATCTAGAACAGATGTCAACAAGAGGAAGAGGTACTACAGTATGGCAGCGAGGAAGGAGGGGAATGAAGAAACCAGGAGCAAACTGCGCAAGGGCAAAACAGTCATTAGCAAATCAGTAACTGAAACCAGCTATTACATAAGTGGCTGTGTCAGCTGTCATGCCTCCTTAGATGGATGCTTTTTGGGTTAAATTCAGGTACAATATTATATTTTCCATCTGCAACTTCTGAAGGATTCCTTCACCTTCTCATAGAACAGTTCTATCCATACCTGAGTCAGTAATTGCAAAGTCATAGACCCGATGCCCTGACAGCAAATGTACAAATAGCTCTATACAGGCTACCAGCACTGAAAACTTTAAAAAGCATAGTAATAACCCTCTGAAAGCAGGTAAACCTCTAGGGAAGCATTCTGGCTGAAGAGAAGACCTGGCTTTAAAAACCAGGTAACTTTGCAACCTTTAGATGATGCCAAAGGCAATCCAAAATGCTAGGCTGATGGGAGGCTTGCATAGATGACTTATTTTTGATTTAAACTCGCAGAAGATTATCTGGGAAAATCATGAATGTATTTGTGCTCTGGGTCTGTTTGATCTGATGTTTGGAGTGTGTTTATTCACATAGAAAGCACTGTAGTAGGCGGTAAGCCCTACGATTCGCTATTAATCACTTGTTTTTATATTTTTTTCATGCCTGGGAAAACTTTATTATCCAACCAAAGAGTAGAAATGCTGCCATGTGACTTCCACGACCCGTACCTCACCATGAGTAACATGTAGTGAATAGTCCACCTGAGCAGCATAAATAGTCCTGGTCTGACCTGTCCGTTTGGCACT
>JAOXNG010000008.1:6173757-6184651 GCA_028566535.1 Scolopax minor | reverse complement strand
GGAAATCTACTTAAATATTGCTGAGGGAACGACTGAGTCATGGGGTGAAATGCTACTTAAATGGCATCGAGTGTGATACTGCAGTGGGAAGAGAAGTGGATATTTCCTGTGTGCAGGCACTGAGGTGAAGGTGGTTGAAATTCGGCTGGTGTGATTTACTCGCTCTGTCAGGTTCACTGCCTTTTGGAAAGACTGGCTCTAAGGCATAACTTTTCCATGGTGGTTGTTTTCCAAAATGCTTGGAAAGTAGGAGAAGTTACTGTTTTGCCTCGCTTTTCTCCCCTTTCACTACTAAAACAATCTTAACAGAAATCTCAGAAAGAAATGAGAAGCAGCAGTTCTGGATAAGTTACGCCAGGATATTGCTGCTCACTCCTCCCAAATATTGCAGGCTAATTGGGATTCCCAGCATATTTCTGTTTAGATGTTTCATTGTCCGTAGATGTGCCTTGTCTGGGAAGCCTAGCTATGGTTTGTAACTAATGCAGTGAAACCATCTTTGATTACTGTAGAATGTCTTGTTTACTTGAGCATGTCTTATGCAAAGGCCCAAGTCCCTTTGTACCAGAAGACCTACAATTTACATCCTAAATCAGTAAGATCAAATTAGTAAAATTCTAATGGTGAGACTGGAAAGTTAAACCCCCCTAATTCCTGGTGTGACCACTTCTTTCTCTGCTCCACCTGCTTGTGTTAGGTGAGGGCAGCATTGCAGTGCCAGGGTGCTCTTCAGCCTCCTCCTTGCTGTCCTGTTGTTCTCCCTTCCTGACAGCTGGAAGGAGAAGCCTTCTGAGGGTTTGGTTCCACAGTTCATGTGCTTCTGTACAACAAAATAGGCAGCTAATACTTGAATGTTGCATCCTTGGATTTCTTTTGTTTCCAGCTGTGCTGGAAGCTTTTCTTTCCAGGGTGGTAAATGGTAGAGGTAACACAAAATCTTTGTCCTGGAGCCGTGATCTTACTTTTCTTCAATGGCAACGCAAGGGGGTCTGGTATTACGAGTTGAAATGGCGACAGCAGATGCTTCTTTTCTGCAGCATTTGCTGGCTCCTGAGGGCAGTATCAAGCTGACTGATGATTTCTGACTCCGCACTTTCCCTGAGAAGAGAAATCTATTAACAACGTTGGTTTTTATACAGCAATAAAAGTCACGGGTCTACTGTTACCACAGGACCAAACGGAGAGAGTCTGTACTTCTCCTTTTAAGAAGCAAGGCTACGTGGGCTATGTTTCGTTTTACCTATGGCTCTTGTCTGTAAAGGTTTTCAGGGGTTGCCTCTGTATTGCTTTAATACTTTTCCTTACAATAACAAGGATCATCTCTTCTAGTTCTCTTGGTACTCGAGGCCTGTGCTGTAATCCAACATAGAGAGGTATGTACCTGGCTGGAGGCACTCCGGTCTAAGGCTACGAATAAAAATCTCTTCATAATGCTCTTCAGCATGCTGTCTTTCTGCCTATGAATATTTCAGTTGCCAACTGCAAAAAAAAAATAGGTTTGTGGGGTGTGGAAAAAAGGATGGGGGCGTGGAACGCATGCTGGGACTTTCTCAGCAACTGACATATGTTCTGGTTACCAGCAGTTTATAATCACTTCTCCAAGAGTTCTCTGCTGTCGAGATTTTGCTGGGACAGGAGGGCTGCATTATGGTAGCTGTAGCTTTTTACTTGCATTTTTCTACTGTTTTGTTCGTGCTGCTGGCAGTCCCTATGATCCATGGCTTCATATTGAGATGCGAAGAACATCACTATCCTTTCCATGAAAAATGCTGCAAGGACTGTGCCCCTGGTAAGTAATTTTCATGGGATGTTGCTCTTTGCTCGATGTAATATCTATTAGTTAATAACCCACTGGTGGTAGAAAACACTCGATGGAATTATCATTCATACGGAAGAATAAAATGGAGAAAAAGCTTTTGATGAGGAGACTTTCAGTCTAGATTGACAAAGATTATTTCTATGATATACTAAATTTCTGAATCTTCTTTGAAAGAGCTACATGTTTAATTAATTTTGTGTGGCTCAGCTTTCTTAATGTGTTGGTCTGGTAGATTTCATTGTGGGAATATTAGCTGAGAAAAGATAGTAGCCTTTTTGTTACTGTCCTTCACCTATCACATAAAGAAGCTCAGAAATTTTTTGTAATATTGGAAAACTTTAGGTAATTAATTCTCTTTCTAAAGATGATTTGTTGAGCTTTCTTCTGTACTATTAGTTTGTACTACTTACGACTTGGTGGTTTTTTTAAGGAAAAAGATCTGCTTGATTCATAGACAAAGACCAGCAAAGTGTAGCTTGACAGGAAGTGTGTGTGTTTCCTGCTTTCTTATGTAGGAACTGATTGAGTTTTGCACACGTGTGGTTTTTTTTTTTCCACAATCTCAATCTCTCCGAAGGCAATGCCATATTGAGAAGCACAAATGCAAAATATCAAACCTCAAATACTTTAATAGGTGGGATTTCATTCATCTAGAAATGACTTAGTGATGAAGAGTAACAACAATTAACAGGTAATATTGCTGTTCAAGGGGCAGTCCCCCTGTCAGAGGGGAGTATTTTTAGTACATACTGACAATGTACTGAATGTACTAAAAGAAGGGTATATATATATGTGCCTAGAGGGAGCACAGATCGTGCCTGTAAATGCAGTTGCAACTTAAAATCTTGCCCGTGATTTTGTGCGCATCTTTTCTTCAGTGATCCACACCAAATGGCTGTGGAATGAACTGAAGCAGTTGAATTATCTTGGAAGAGGCTAATTGGAATAAATGCAACCTTTCATCTAAGACTTGAGGCAGTTCATTGCGTTATTCTCAAAACTATTTAAATCTGAGTGTTTCTGAACTTAATTTAAAGAAAGGCATATTTTTATGCAGATAAAGATCATCCTTTATCTCTAAAATATTTTGTTCTTCCTTATTCTGAAACAACTTTTTTCATTTTTTTTTTTTGCATTGTTAGCAAATCTGCTGCTGTTGGGGAAACATTTAAGAGGATTTTGTTCTGAAAACAATCAGTTCCTCCTTCTATGTGGCCTTTGTTTCAGGTGAAAGAATGAGAAGCCGCTGCACAGCAACGACAGACACAGTCTGTGCCCCCTGCCAAGACGAGTACTTTAATAGTGAGCACAACCACAGCTTCTGCAAGAGCTGTACGATCTGCGACACGAGTAAGTCAACTGTATGATGGGAATTTCTTGATAGGAATTATCAGTTCAGTAGCTGGTATCTCCTGGTTGGTGCTGATGGCAGAGCCTTCAGAGGGCAGCAGGCTTGCACCGCCTCAAAACTGGCATCTTCAGAATTACTAATAAATTCTGCTCTCTGTGGTTGTTTCTACACATAACAGATAGGCACTGAGTAATTAATAGTATTTCTTGTCTCCCTCTTGCCCTGGATTCTGTTGTTGCCAGCGAAGGGGAGCAGGGAAGTGAAGAAGTGTGAGAAGACCTCTGACAGAATATGCATGTGTGCTGCAGGCTACATGCCAGATGCCGGCCATCCGCTGCGAAGTGGTAAGTTAGGCATCTCTGACTCCCCAAACTCTTGCCTCTGCTTCAGGTGAGACGGTTATTTCTTGTGTAAAAACTGTTGCTGTTTGTCTCACTGATGTCTCCACACAAGTGTTAATAGCAGGATAGTTGTGCAAGCTGTTCTTCTGTGATACCTGAGCTGTCAGAAATTTGAATGCTCTCCTTGTTAATATCCATAATTACCCAGCAGAGGAAACAGCAAACCTTGCCAGTTACAGACTAAAATGAGCTTCTGAGCACGTTGTGTTATTCTGACTCAATGACTGTGGTTTTTAGAGGCTCTGTGAGTTTTGTTGGGTCTGTCCTATAAGCTGTACTAGTATAAACTGTTAATGTAATTCCTATGTAGCTGTCATGCAGTTATGTTGCTAACTGAACTCAAATTCCCCCTCTTTCTTTTTTCCAGCCTGCTTACCATGTCCTGAAGGCTTTTATTCCACAGGAGGGAATGAAAACTGCCAACCTTGGACCAAGTATGTATCACTTACCATATTCAGAGCAACATTTTGGGTTTATCTTGATAGCATTTGATGCCCAAATCATGGCGTGTAGAGTAAACTTGTGATAAAACCATGTTCCTTATGAGACTCAGGAGCCTTGAGCAGTCTGTGTACCAATTTGAAGCATCCACCCTTTCTCTCCTCATCTAGAGAAACAACAGTATTCTCAGCCTTTTGGTTTTTTAAAGGTCTGGATGTTTTGTTTCTGTAGCAAAAGGTTCTCTTGCCAAAAACAGATGTGCTTCAAGGCTGTTAGGCGCTCAGATGAGAAGGAAACCAGAATGTCAGGTTTTTTCCAGTAATAATTTTGATTAGCTTAATTGTTCCTCACATAGCTGTAGAACCTAGGAAAGGTGAAGCCTGAGTTTGTATTGATTAAAAAAAAGTATTGTAATATTCACTCGTTTTTTCCATGGAGATTACGTAGAGTCATAGCACAACTGTTTGAAACACTGCACAAATTTATTTTATGTCTGTAGCTGCAGCGTTCTTGGGAAAAATACCCTTCGACCAGGGACAAAAGCAGCTGATGCTGTTTGCAGCAACCACGTCACAGAGCCAGCCAGCTCTCAGAGTGCAACGCCTGCTCTGAGCCTTTCCACCACTGACCACAAGAATAATACATCCACTGCAGCGTTCTCACCGTCCAGACCCAGCGTGATTCCTTTCATTTGCACGGATAAAAACAGCCCCGCAGAGACCAACTGGGGTAAGGAGAGGGAATAACCAAATCTATTCTCTGTTTACTAGAGCTGGTCAGTAATTTTCACCTGAAATTGATTTCACTGGGAATGAAATCGCACTCATTCTCAAAAGCCATATCTGTATTTTACACAGTTATTCGGTGAGACACATACAGGATTCCAGACTTCTTGCTTGGCAGCTGGAACTTGTAGGCTTTGTGGCTGAGGGGTACTGCTGGAGTTGTAGGTTCCTTCTTTTGAAGCTGGAAAGCCGTGGGAACTCCAGCTAGAACTGGAGAATCTTTTTTTAGTGTATTCTTCTATTTTTCCTTCCAGGGTCTTTATCCCTTATCCTTATTTGTCTGATATTGCTCATGGTGAGTGGAATGTCGATCCTCCTGTTGATTATCCAAGCAGCCAAAAAGGAGACCAAGAGGAGGAAAACCCGTCAAGGTAAGTTTCTTTTTATGGGTAAAAATTTCCAGAAAAGAATAATTGGGGCCTGACAGAGCTACAGGAAAGTGTATTTTCATTGTCCCCTTAGTATTTCTTAGCACTGGCTGGAAAGGCCAGCACCCATCCAAATGTCATTCAGATCCGTGGTCATCTGTGAAACTAGAAAAGTCCCTGCCTTCCCTTTTCCTGCCCTTTCTAGTATTTTAAACATTTTTGTTATTGTTCTGTGTCTTTCAGGAGCGGGGAGCTGTCGACTTCCTGTCCAGGAAGAACAAATTGACTCCAATTCTAGTCTCATCAAAAACTGACTCCACATTATGTTACTGTTTCCTGCATTTCTGAGCCGATCGATTATAACAAGTAATGTGACGGGGCGTTCTGTGGCTGGGCACGTGGATCTGTGTAACTGTTTCATTGCACTTCAGTTCCTTTGGCTCTTGTTGAGTGGCCCCTTTGGCATTAGGGCTTGTGGGAGTAGATGTTCTTGCTGGAATCGTGTGGTTCTTTCTCTTTGGCAGCTCCTGTGTGCAGCATCCCTGTTGCCAGGACTGAGTTGCTAATAGTCCTCTCTGCATTTCTAGCCAATTCTGTACATAGTGATGGGCCTGTCTTTGGGCTCAAGAAAGCATCTCTGAAGCTGTAAGAGCTGATCGTTGAGCAGACAGGGAAATCAAAAGACTTGCTTTATGGCTGAGTTTATGTTTGTGCTTACAATTCCAAGCTGCTAAGCAGAGCATGTCTTTCTTTCCTCAGTTCAGGTATCCCCAGTGTTTCAGTCTAGTTCCCAAATTAACTCTTCTCACTTTAGGTGGAGAATCTCCCCTGATGAACCGGCATCCTTTGTGCTTCCATTTTTTTCAGTTTCCATTTTCAGTTATTTCTTCTTGATCAAGTTGATTGGCATATGTCAGCCAGGCCTCCAGAGATAGTGGTCACTGCTGGTCACTCTGATACTGGCCATGTACCAGAACAGCACCAGGATTGTGGTGTGGCTAGTGAGTGACTGTTACGAAATGGCTGTTCAATGGCACTTCTCTCTTTTCTGCATTTCTTCAAACATACCCATTGAGAAATTGACATCTGAACATATTGATCATTCTGCTCATTAGCAGGCTAAAAAATTGGAATTACCCATGATCACCAGGTAGCTCCAGATCTCCAAGTGTTTGGAAATCTCCATGGAGATCATGTGTGTGGAAAGTTGAATATATGGATTGCCAGAAGGCAAAAGGAATAGTGATTTCTGATCAGAACATTATTAATGGAAACTGTATTTCAAAATAGGGGTAAAGTGCCACTTGTCTGCAATGTAAACTTTAGTACTTACCATGTCTAACTAATGTTTTAGCTATAAGCCCTGTGCAGTTGACACACTGTGGGGACATCCTGGTGTCTATGATCAGCAAGGCTGCTTTGGTCAAGCTTGGACATCTCCACAGGCAAATTGTTCAGCTTAAACCACTTTGGTGGGACTTGGTTGCTTGGGAGAAACCTACAAGCAAGTTTGGGGAACGTCTGTATCTTAGGCTTAGAGCATGTATTTGGATATTCAGAGTTCTGCTGCTGCTGAATGACAATTTGGTGATGGTTTAGAAAGGTTTAACTCCTTAGATGTTCTCTGTTGATAAGAGGCAAGAGCTGAACTCCTAACACGGTGCTGACTCTCTGGGCCTTCAGGGGGTTGCATTTTAGCAAAGGCATCCAAAGATCACCTAAGGGTGGAGGGATGTGCTCTGACCATTCGTCTGGATGATCACCTGATGTGTGCTGTCAGTGGAAGCTGCATTCAAGAAGTGTTCTTGATTTTTGGTTTCTGTGCAGTTACAATGCCTGGTGGTTTTGCCTATACACCATGTGAAATTAATTTTACTTCTGTAACGTTTTTCGGCAGGTTCATCAGTCTGTAGTTCTGGAAAGCATTCAAGTTTTAGATGACAAGTTCCAAATCTGAAGTGTCTGTGAGAAACCTGAAGTATTACTGTCAATAGCTTTTGATGTCATTTAAATACCTCAGTGTAAAAGTTCAGGAAATAGTAAAATTTGGGGGTTACATAATTCGGAAGTGTTTTTCACTTCAAATGTAACTCCTCAGTAGATAACTCATTAGAGATAGGTATTTCATAAACACAGTCCCAAAGCATATGCCCAAGTATGCAACAGGAAATGTATTCAAGAATACAACTGGTGTCTAGACACACGTTTTTAAACATCTGTTTTCTTATATGTTATACATATGGTGTACTTAACAGTGATTTCCTATTTTGAAGTGCATATACAATGTATATAAATATTTGTATTATATACGAAGTGCGATAGTGACTTTTTGAAATAAATGCTGGTAGCAGCTAGACGTGTTGTGTATGGTGTGTGTGATTGCAGAGGACAAAGGAGCAAAAAGTTATTCCAGTGCATGTAATTCTCACAGAGAACAGGATCCCCAAATGGCCAGTCCTGTGGTGTAGCTGCCTTTGAGTTCACTTCGTGCCTTGAGATTGCTGTGGATAGTGTTTTATCTCTGTGAATCTGAATTCTCACCCGAATGTTGCTGGGATTCAAGGTGCTGAGGCTCAGCCCCTTCCAGTGTCGAGCTTTTTGGAAGTGTGCTGTGGCCTAAATGCTGTCATCTTGTGGGGAATTGGATGGCAAAGTGATAAACCTGAGAAATGCATTCCAGGGAACCCCCAACAAGTTCTCAGAAGCGATGCTTATCGAGGCTGTAGGCTGTGCTGCAGAGGCACTAAAGCAAGTGCTGTGTTTCCATGCAGCTGAGCATGGTGCAGATAACTAACCAGCTACCTCAGGGTTGGGGTTTTGCAGTGAAAACCCGACCCAGGCACAGATGAGCTGTTGGCTCGGCAGAACTGCCGCCGTGGCAGCCCAGCTCCTCTCTGCTGTGGGCTCACTGGCTCTTTCCACGAATCTGACTTGTTTCTTGCCCTCTGGCTTGGCAGCACAGGAAGATGCCTGAGCACACTCACCACCTTCTCCTGCCTCCCTGCAGCCTCCCCAGCAGGAGATTTCCTGCAAACTGGGGCATGGCATCCCTCTGCCAGGAGAAGGAACTGAGACTGGCTCTGGAAGTGCCCAGCAGGGGAGCTGAGAACAAGTTGTATTTGCTCTTTGGAAGACTGAAGACACACAATCCAGAGTGGTGTGTGGCTGAAGGCCTGTCATTCCAAGCCCTTCCAGGCTGAAAATGCTGGTTTTTGTGAGAACCCCTGCCCATGAGCTGCTCTGTGCTGCTGTAGGACTGTGTCCAGTCTCTGTGCCACGATGTATAATCCTACCAGAAGAGTTAAACCATAATAACATTTGATTTGATTGGAGACATTTATGATTTGACTTGATTTTTTTTTTGAGGATTTGTGTGTTGGTAGGCTGCCAGTTTAAATAAACTAATGTAGATATTTCACTCTAAATAAAGAAATAACTTTTTTTTTCAGTTGCCATCTTCAGTCTTATCACTCTTCAATGAAAAACTTATTTGGATTTTTTTTTTCCAATCATCCCTAAAATGGCAGAAAGTAGTTAAAAATAGGCAGAAAAATCTTGAACAGATTGGTTTCACCTTCTGCCCACGCTTGCCTTCCTACCTGGCAGAAATGAAACTTTCCCTTCTCAGAGGTACGAGTGTGTGTCACAAAGTAAGTTCCTGTTTTTCAACCATTCAGATTTCCCCGTTTTCAGGCACTTGAGAGAGACCCAAAGTTGTGTGGTTTCATCTAAGCTGAGAAAGATAGGGCTGGACTGGAGCTTTTTTTTCCAGTATAGTGCAGTAAGCTGAGGTTTCAGTACTTCCTTCTCTTATTCTGCAAACCAGTGCTAACGCTGGTTTTAGGGGGAACTCTACTGGCAATTAGAATACTTGGTAAGCCTATATGATTTTTGCATTAAATGCATTTTGGTTCCCATAGAGCCCTGATTCAGGAAGTTGTTTGTGCACGTGCAAAACCGCTTGGATGTCGTCACTAAAATTTGACCTATTGGTTGTTTTAAGAACCATCCGTAAAACTGACTAATTTCTGGGTGAAAATGAGTAACTTCTTTTCAACTGCACTACTCAGGAATTGGAGACCATGTGACCAGTCCCTTGTATTGTTAGTAATTAGCTACAGGCAGAGGTTAGGTCAGATAGCTACAAAAAATAGGAGGAAAACCAAAAAACCCAACCCCTCTTGTCTTTGAGATTTCCATCTGCAATATTTTATTTCTCTTACATGTGAGGCTCTCACGTGTGGCTGACTGGAGTTTTAATAAGGCTATTTGTTTAAAATGGAGGTTGGTTTTGCTAATTGCTTTGCTGCATTCAGTTTTGGAGAAGGATTAGGACAAGAACAGATGGTATTTGAGAGCCACGCTGGAACAAAATTATATAAATGAGCTGGGTTTTGCAGTTCTTGAGCGCTCCTTTCAGACTGCAGGTTTGGCAGTTAACATAGGGATTGCATGTTTCAGTAGGTGTTACAATACAAAAAAACCCAACAACCCACAGATCCGTAAGTTTCTGCTTTTTTTTATCTTCACTTCCTCCTTTGTCTTTTTTTGGTTTTCCCCTGAAATATAGGACAGGTTTCTGCTACTGTGGCTGCCCCAGATCCTTTATCTCCTGCCTTTTCTCTTCACGTTCTCCTGTGACTTAGAAGTGCATCAAAGTGACTCGGGTTTGCCATGAGAGACTTAAGAAAGGTCACGTCTGCTGGCAGGGGCTGTGCCAGGGCCTGAGCTGGGAAGGAAGTACACGGCTCCGTAACGTCAGAGATTCGGGGTTTTTTTTGCCTCTGACTGGTTTGGTTTCCCTCTCCGAAATACCAGTCGTGGAGCCGCCTGCCTCTGCGCCACTGGGATTGTCTGCGAGGGGTTGCCACTCTTGGTGGCCAAGCTGTGCAAACACCCCAGAGAAGTGGCCACGACCCTCAGGCAGAGCTTCCTTGACTCTGTGCTGCAGGGTCCTTAAGTGCTGCTCACGGGAAGGATCCCAAGGGTCTTCCCAAAGCCTTAACGTTTCAGGGTGAGACTTTAACCTGCCTCGGGAGCCCACGTGTGGCACTTCCTGACTCAGGCGTGTCTTTGGCACGTTGTGTGACTCCCGTGCCCCCTGCCCTACCCGGGGCAGGTTTGCAGGGCGGTCATTCCCCCTCTGTGCCAAAAGAGGGCGGGCGATAGACGGGCGCTGCAAGTACCCCCCAATCTGGAAACCCCCGGGGGAGCCGCTCCTTGGCACCGCAAAACATCAAGGCTGGCCTAAAGGTCAGCAGAGCTGGAAGGAACACAACAATATCTTCTGCTTTCAGGTCACAGATAACTTATTTGTCTTTAAGCTTTTTTATTTTTTTATTAGCGTGGGGTCGCCAGCACAATTCATGCAAGGAAGGAACCGAGTTTGTCTTGCTTGGGATATCAAAAACATATCAGGTCACTCCCGTCAACTGCATCTCCTGCTGCAGTTTTCAGAAGTAAAACCAGCAGCAAAGAGCTTTCTACCTTCTGTCCCTATGTAATTAGCACTATTAATCCCAGGCTATCCAAGCCCCCTGGTGTGGCTCTGATTTGGTTTTAATCTCTGCCGAGGTCTCTTCTTGCTCTCCACAGAAAGCCATTTAAACCTCGGCAAGCCTCTCAGTTTAAAGCAGCGTTCTGCTGCAGAGGTATTAGTCCAACACTCTACTGACGGGAAGCACGGAGACCTGCAACGCCTAACCTCCCCCCATGCCAAAAAAAAAAAG
>JAOXNG010000008.1:5448023-5459314 GCA_028566535.1 Scolopax minor | reverse complement strand
CACTCCCTTGCTAACAAGGACTCTCGTGCTATTAAGGACTCTTGCTCCGTGGTGCCTGCGTCCCCTGCTTGCCTGCCTCTGCCCGGGTGCTGCTTCAGAGGTTCTCTGATCCATGAGGTATTGAGATTAAACTTGTTCTTTGCCCTTAATCCATGGGTTTGTGGTTGTTCTTGCATCCTGCCTACATCGGCTCACATACAACGTAACTAGTAGCTGAAGGATTTATCCCATATTAAAAGCTGTCTTGGCCAAAGCTGGACCACAATCATCACTGAGGTTGAAAATCAGTACTTTCCCAAGGATTCGTCGTATCAGTGAGATATACCTGAGCTACCTGTGAGACAGAGTAAGGCAGGAAGTCAAAGTTCAAATCCCTAATGCAGAGCACAGCATTTCCTCTTTGGGTCTGTAAGAAGCATTTGAGATATATCTCCTGGAGAAGACCTTGTTCAAAGTCCATTTGCAGACAGCTAGGAAGTTTCTGATTGTCTGACATTAAAGCATTCTCCAACCTTTAATAGTACAGTGTTAGAGTTGCAATGACAGCCATAAATCCACCAGTTCAAATTTGACTGATCTGTCAATAAAATGAAAAACGTCATGCCATCTTGCCTGGCAACACAACACATGCCTGCATCGCTGCCTGTTGTTACTTCTGGACATCCGCAATAAACACAGCAATGCAAACACCCCTTTAAAGGCATGTGAAAAGAAGCAATCTCTATTTTTACCCTACTTTAGCTTCTGCAGAAGATAATCCAGATGCGCTTCCAGAAATCCTGGAAGTATCAATTAAAAGCATCTTGACAGCCTGGCGAGATGCGGGCAAGTAAGAAGGGATCTCTGACACACCCCGGCTACACGAGCAGACAAATGGAGCACACAGCAGTGGAGGCTCTTTATTGCTAAAAAACACTGAACTCACATCTAACAATTCTCCTGTTCTGTTCTTCAAGTGCTTAAGGCTCTTCATGAATGACCTTAGGATCACATAAATTAATTGAATGATTCCTTTGAGATGCATTTTACTCAGATTAGCTCATCTCTCACACACACAAGGTGTGTGTAGCAGATATACTCAAACATAGATATTTGACAATATTCCCCATGCAATGAGAAAATAAACAAGGAGAAAATTCTGTATTAATAGCAACAGCCTTTGTTACTACCACCTTTTTTGTCACATAATTGAACAAATGAAAAAGAGCTAAGAAGATGAAGAAACTCACTCCAATTTTGAGGAATGAAGGAGCCAAGCAATATTAACAGAGAGAGCTTGAAACACCTGAAAATGTTTTTCAACTAATCCAAGCCTAGAATTGGACGGCAGAGTATCCTAACAGTTTCTTCCTAGAGATTATAAGAAGTGTACACTCCCTTTATGACTTCCGAGCTGCAAAAGGGAACCTTTTCTTCTTGTTTTGCTTCTGTGTCACATGGAAAGGAATCAAAAAGAAACAGAACTGGATATCCCTGGATAGATTTCCAAGACTCCATAATTCCATACGATCCATCTGAAGACGAACAGGACTTCCCAAAAGGGAACACTGACAGATAGGCAGTGGTGTTCAACTTGCTGCCACAGGTGAGCCTCCTGGGCAGGGATCTATTTCCTTCTAAATTCTTCAGTTGGAGGAAAAGCAGTTGAGGTCCTCTGGTGAGAATGCAGAGTCTCTGTTTCCACAGGAGCTGGTACATATGTACAATCAACAGATTCTTCCCTGTATAGTTTCAGAAGTATATATTTTGATTAGTGCTAGGGCTTCAAAAGTAATTTATAAGGCTTTAGCTACAAAATACTGTGCATTTTAGAGAATGAGGCTCTGGAGCTATTGCTATGTAAAATTAATCTAGAAGAAACTACAGAAACATGCAAGATGGTCACCACCCATCTAACACTACATTTTAGTTTCTTATTGTGTTGGCGTCCAAGTTTCTCTGGGAATGGCAGCATTCTCCCAGTTCAAGTAGTTTTCTTATTTTATTTGTAAATAGAAGGAACTGATAAACCAAACATCTCTATGAACACTAAGAGAGTCTTTGGTGGTTCTTTGTCTGGTTTTTTGTTTGTTTGTTTGTTTGTTTCGCTTGGGTTTTTTTGAGGCAGAGGAAAAGGTTCATCCTTAGTGCTGTATTTGGAGATTGATTATTCATGCTCTTTGGCCACCACTGTTCAACTTGAAACTGAAAGCACACTTAAATGCTTAAGAGGAAAAATAAAGTACTTGAAAGATTTGCATGACAGATTCAAAACTAGTCCTGACTAATCACTACTGGTAAACACAGAGAAATGCATAATATCCAGTATTCACAAGAATGGTCTTTACAGTCCCAGTCTGGCTCTCCAAAATGCACAGCGTGCATGCAACACCCTTGGTAGAATAAAAAGGACAACTTTTTGACCAGGTAAGATGAAGATTAATGTTAAAGGATCACCAATGGTACCCTTATTCACTACCACGCTCTGGGCTGTTGCAAATGATCACCTGGCTTTCTTGAATAGGCCATATAGGAAACAGACTAAAGATCATCACACACTTTTAAGAGATAGATCTGATGAAGATTCAGTTTGGCATAATAATAAAAACAATAATAATAATAATAATCATTATCATCCTTCTCATTGGAGTTCTACAGTATGGACTAAGAAGAACAACCCCTGAATCGTCACGTACATCAGACCAATGAAGTTCACATGAGCACATGAAGCACATAAATCAGAAAATGCATCCTAGCAATTTTACCTGATGTATAACTGAACTGTCTTTCGGCTGTGAACCTTTTATTGTGTTCTTTTACACACCGAAGAGAGCAATCTGCATTTACATTCTGATGAAGGCACTGTTCTACCCAATTCAGTATTCCACAGGTTCAATCCTTTCACCAAGAATGAGCTCAAAGCTTAATGCATTGCCGCAGTGAACTGCAACTGCAAATAAAAGCAATGCTGAAGCTTGGGTGGTGTTTCCTTTTCTCCTTTCCTCACTTGATGGGGGACCCTTTTTCTTTCTCTGCTTTCTAGAAAGAGAGGTCTGCGATGTTTTGTTTTTCCTTGGGTAATGAGCAACAGCACTTCTGTCCAATATAAATCTTTTGGCAGGGCTAAAGATCTGCAGCCCCAATTACCAAGGGGGACAAGTAGTCTCATAGGAGAAGTAGTTTTAATTCCCAGGGACTCTATTTTTAGCTATAGCACCAGAAGTCCCCGAAGCAACAATATCCTCTGACCTGTCATTTATGGCAGGGAAGGACAGAGTTGGTCCTACAGGTCTGAATGTCCACCTACTACTACCCTATATTAAAAGGGATCATGCTGTACAGAGCAGGTAGACATCAGAGAACAGCTGAATTCCCTTTTCCTTCTCTTCCCAAAGAAAGTCTGAAGTAGAGAACAAGAGTGAACACAGACACTAATAGCCCCAATAGACACCAACTGCTGAGATGAACCAGATTTCTGACAGCCATGCCAGTCTGAATCTATAAGGATATTCCCTTGAAGTTTCTTCAAACTAAACTAAGGTTATAATTTTTTTCCACTAACTTAATCATCAGCCATACTGCACAGATGAAATTTGGGTAAATTGCAAGCAATTCTATCATTGCATGTGAGGAGTAGAATCCATCTTTTACATTCATGCTGTCACACAGAAGACTGACACTAAAGGAAGTATACATGACTGAACCTATGTATCAGAAACAAAGTATTAAGTTATTTTTAAATTGTTACTATTTAGGGGAGAATTGCTATTAGCATTTTTAATACCAAATCACACTCCTTGCAAGGATTCTATCACAGAAAAGTGTAAAACAACAGCTTAGGCTTTGATTTACAGTTCACTTCTTTTTCTTCATGAGAATTAAGTATCTCCTACACAGACAATCAACTACAAATCAAGTCCTCAATTCATGCTCTCTTCATCCACAACTTAAAAGCAATTCTCAAATTCTGGCAAAAGCTTGAAAAGAAGTAAAAAACAGTTATTAATAAAGAAGTACTTTAGGAGAGAGCATGGTAAAGGGAAGTATAGAAGCAGAGTGATCTGAATTCTGAACAATGCAGGAAACGCCACACAAGAGCCTCACGTTCAAGTGATCTACAACAAAAGCAGTTGACAGCTTCTTAGTAATTCCACAACACCTTTTTTTATCACCCCAAATGCTTAACCTTTACACTTTACAATGGACCAACTTTAATTTATGAAAGGAAATAACTGATTTTTGTCCCTTTCCCTTCAGTTTGACATTGCAATATACTTGCTAGCTTTCAAGGTGAAAGTATATCTATTACCTAAACTATGGCATTTCCGTACAATTCCTGACATTGCTATGCTATGTTCAGGTGGCAAACATCAACCCTTCACAAAGCTAGATCTTATTAGCAACACACGGCTATACAGAGAACCTGAACATGGAAACACACAACTAGTAAGAAATGTATCTTTCTATGCCAAGGACTGGTCTCACAACTACCAAATAACATTATTCTGACAAGTATCACGGTTTAAGAACCATTAATGAAGCAGGAACAAAAGCTGCATATGGATCTTTTCCTACTGAACTAGTTTATTAATAGTTTAAAAACATTAACGGGCAACAAAAAAAAAAGACACTAGAGTCTTAGCTGCTACAAAGTCAGTACACAACCATGCCTCCTTAACATAATAGCAGGGATACTGTTACTAACATCAGAGACAGCCAAGATACTCAGCAGAATGAAGAACTACGCAAATGCATATGAAAAACCATTATGAAATAACTATGAAAGATTCTGATCTTCTGATCTTAAATAATTCTAAACTTTAAGACAAATGACACCCGCAAGAAATAAGCCTTCTTAATATAACCCCCAGTTTATTCCAACCTCCAAACATAATTCACTTCTTGGTGTGTGATAGTTTGAAAGTTTTACTTTAAAGAATGTTTTTAAAGAGTGTTTAGACTAGCAACTCCAGATTTTGGAAATTGCTGCAAAGGTTTCATAACGGAATCAATTTAACCCAAACTTAGCAAGCGATTGTGATTGAGGTAGTAGCTGCACACCCAGCAAGGAGTTCTGTTGCATCCCCCATGGCCTTAGGAATGCAACAGAAAAGTGGTGGTGTTCCTTGCTGTGGGCTACCATGTGCTGTCTCTGTGACTAGTTGTGGGTGGTGGAGGCTGTTGTCGGTCAGTTGTGGTCTGAGGCTGAGGAGCATGGAAACATGGCCACCATTCCATCCTTTGAGAAATTCCCGAGTAATGGTTTATGTGCACACACAGGCCCTTATGGCACAGGGCTGGAGATCTGTGATGTTGCTGTAATTCATTAACACTTCTTAACAGGCCTGTTAAGGGCTTGTTAAGGAGACTCATAACATGACAACATCAATATTAAAGGCTACTTGTGAAATTAGGTACTGCCTTGAGAAAGTGAGGCTCACCTCTACTGCAGGAGCTGTTATATGAGGAAGATCTACTGCTAGACTTTTGTTTAGCTCTTTAAAAATCCCCAGGGTTTTATAAAACTCAGTGGGTTTTCATCAAAAGTTGTGAAGAAGAGAGTTCATGAAGAGTGATCTTCCAAAGCAGAGACAGTTTTGAGCCTATTCAAGCCTACAGTAGATCTATAGAGGTTTAGGTCTTCCTCCTCCTGACAGTTCTTTGTACCAAATAAATTATGTGCTTTGCTACAGAACAAGGGGAAACCTCAGGAAACAGACTGAATTTGGTGAGTCAGGGCAAGAAATTTGGACATAAAGAAAGTAGAGAAGGGATCTTGACAGTAGCAATGAAAGGACTAATGTCTTTGTGACAAGTGTTTTTTGGTAAAACTGGCTTATCAGCCCGAGTTAAAATGATGTGGTTCCCTTTCAAATGACAGTGTTAAATGAGGATGGTCAGACATGAGTCTCATTCTGATGTCTGTTTCTTGGGTGATGCATCTCTTCTTCCTGTACCAATTTGCATATTTCATTTTTGTAAACAATGAGCATTATAAAATCATTTTAATAAAAATCTGTGGACATGAGAGATTTGAGAACAAGACGATCCCAATATAATGTAAATGAATTGTCAAGTGCAATGTTGGCCAGAACCAGACCTTATAACACTTCTGAAAATAAACAAGGGTCTATCTGTAACTCATGACTCAAACCCAGTTACAGGTTCTTCCAGAAGTGGAGACTGTGAGCACTTTCCCCCCCCGGGGTATTTCTGGGCAGATAAGATGGAGCAGCTCTGGAAATGAAGTGAAAGCTTTCTGCTCTCTATCTGCAGACCATACTCAAATGGAGGATCAGTGAGTTTAATGCAGTGTTTGATATGAATGAAAAGTAGCTAGATTCTTTCATGAAGAGTAGCTAGATTCTTTCAGCCAGACATCTAACCCTCTTCAAAAAACTTTGTCTCTTAATTTTTAATTTCGTCTGCCTCCTCACCCACTGTGCCATTTGATGAGCTGGCTCAACAGATTCAGATCCTTTCTAAATGTCCATCTCCTGATTTCTACCTTTTATGTCACGTTCTCCTTTTTGTTTCATCTCTGCTCTGGCTTCTTTCAACTCTCCCTGCTGTCTTAGTCTTCAAAACTGCTGTCACGTCTCACTTATCAAATGTTGCTCTCATCTTCTGTCAAATTTCTTGAACAAAACCAGTGTAAACAGCTTAACTCACCTCTGATGTTAAGTGAAATCAGCTGTAAAGCTGAGTTTACACCATACTGATTGACAGGGATAGATTATTAAACATAATTATATAGAATTGCAATCCAGGAGACACGAATTTATTCAGAAATCTGAAATCTTCTGGCATTTAATGGTATGTTTATGTATTTAATTATGCTGTTCATCCCCAAGTCAGACTTTTTTCCTTCAAGTTGTAAGCCACTCATTTTATTCTCATCTGTCCATTTACCTCAGATTCCTCACCAGAAATCTACTGTGCATAAAAACAGCCGCCAGTGTAGCTTCATTGCCTGTTGCCTTGGTAATCCCCTTGTGTGGGTACATCACCATTGTCTCCGTTTGAGACTTGCCCTGCTCATACTGTGCCACCTCTGCTAAGCTTGATAGCAACCAGGAAATTTTCTTTTGTTCTCAGTTTTGCCATTTTCTTCAGAAGAGTTTTTGAAGTCAGTAACCTCTACAAAAAGTCGTGAAATTCTCTGTTAGGATCTTAATACTTTTCAACTCGTTTCTCCTGAACTAAATGTCAAAGAAAGAGGAAGCTTCATTTAATTTTGCAATAATGTAGTTTTAAGGTTTGAAATTAGAAGTCATAGGGTGGGCTTGCACTGCTCATCCTGAGTTGGTAGGGGGCTCTCACAAAGCAGGCAACACCCCATAACAAATGTATGTAATGTTCTGCATGCTGTAGATGTTGAATAGCTAGCAAAATTACCTTTCTCCTCCAAAATAGCTTCCATCACCCTCAACATGTGTATGTCAGGGAATATCAGTATTTCAGCTTTCAAAAATTATATCTGCCTGTTTATGTACTTAATTCATTTTTCAACTTCATATAGGCACTCTGCATATGCATAGATAAAGAGAAGAGAAGTAACGAGTTGAACCAACACCTATGCCCATAACTTCCTTTCCACACCGAGTATGGTCTGAGCAGAGATTGAGGTCCTGTTCCCTGTTTAAAGGTGGCTCCATGTTCCCAAGTCTTTCCAGGATGACACTGAATCTGGTGAGTGCAAATTTATCATTCCAATACTGGTAGAATAAAACACAAGATCAGAGAGAAGCCTGCTTTGAAGCGGAGACTTTCTGGTCTTTCTCTCTCTTAACTTTTGTTAGAGCTGATGTACTCTTCCTATTTGCCTCTAGGGAAACAAAATATGGATCTGTCAGTATCCAAAATGATCTCAGTTGCTTAACCGTTATGTCACATTGCACATAACACATTATGCATTACTGGTATCTGAAATTAAAACTCGAAGAGGAGCTGGCTATCATTTTGGTCAGTGAAGAGCAGCAGAGCTGGCAGAGAGGAGGGTGCCCTCCCTTCCTTCACACTACATTCTCGGGTTCTCCACAAGAATTTACTGCCTTTTCAATCCATCTTGGGAACAAGAAACACTTGAGATTTGCACAACCATTTGGCAAACAGACATTTACCCAGGGACTAGAGAAATCAGTGCTCTCTATTTTGCAAGGCCAAGCACCAGTCACAAAGAGAGGCAGAGAAAGCAGAAGCAGCAGAAGTTCCCTGTTCTTAAAGGCCTTAAAAGGATACGATACTGTCACCAGTCAACCCAGATGAGGAGAAAGGAAGAACAGCATAAGAGGGAGCTGGTAAAAATCCTAAACCAGTGAGATGATTTCCTAAACCAGTTAAGAATTCAGAGTTACAAACAGGGCAGCTCTTCCCAAAAACCAGAACCCCCTGGGACCTAAGGAAATCTAAGTGCATCAGTGGTAATTGTAATAAATCTGAGGTGCTGCAGAGCTGGCCCAGCACATGCAAGTTTGCTCCGTGATTAAGAGATCTCTGTAATACCTTAAGGTCCCCAGTGGGCCCAGAGGGGTGAGATACAGCTAACGTGCATCAAACACATAAGAATATCTCAATCATTACAGCAGCTGACGGTGGCTCCGGAGCCAATCGATAGGGCAATTAGATTTTATCAGTACACGCCTCTCGGCCACCTACTTCTGCTGTCGCTGCAAAAGCCTCAGTTCCCCCTGCCAGATCTGGGTCTCCAGATGACTGAGAAGCATTGGCTGGAGCAGATTTTTGCCTTTTTTGTAGATTTTTGCTGTTGGTATTCTTTATTTCCTTTAAAGGTCCAGTGTCAGGGGACACTTCAAGCATGAGTTAAGCTGTCAGCTGTTCTTATCTAGGCGTCTTGCTTCAGCACACACACGAGCAGGGGGGGACACCACTCACCCCAAACCTCTCATACACTGAATCCCTGGAAGCAGGCTGTAATCCACATCCATCCCACACTGTCACAGCCGAACACCACCACACAGACCCGGCAGAGAAGTTAGGGAGGACAAGAGAGGAAAGTGAGCTCTGCTGTTCTCCCATCATTGGCTTTATGGTCTTGGGTAAATTGGCCTGTTTGTGCCTTGTTTGACTCATGCCCCTCTACACTGTACTCAAAAATTGGTGGAAGGCATTATGCACCTTGTCCAACATTTCTGATGGAACTTTACCTGCAGGCAACATAACCACCTCCCTTTCCCCCACAGCAATAACAATCTTTCCATTTTTTATAAGTGTATTTTCAAAGCTCTGTAGCTCTCAGAATTGCTAGCCCACATTTCTGTAAATGTTAAACTTGCCAACACATCACAGTCACTGGTCTTAATTGCATCTAAGTGATGCAGCAGACAGCAGAGACAGGTGGTTTTGATGACTCCAGATTCTTCCTGACTCTTTGGGCTTCACAAGATCCAAAATACAGTGACTTCTTTTGTCCCAGCTATCCCAAGCCCTAGGACTGCACCTCCTCTAGTCTTACTGTTCCAAACAGGTAGCACCCACCACCACGGGTTGTTATGTTCATCAAGGTGGCTTATTACCTCCTCTCCTAGTCAGGGCCAAACCCTACCCAAGTCTTTCAGGACCCAGTTATTTTCTATATCTTTCAGCTTTTGTTATGCCAAACTAAGCTCTTCAGTCTCTCTGCCCCAAATCTATCACGTCCTGAAAAGTTCTTGTGGCCTCTTGTGTGAATGAGGCCTCTTCTTTTGCATTGCTCAGACATTCATCGAGGTCAGAGCCAAGCACTGCTGTCCTCGCTGCTATATGTGCCTACATTCTGTATTTCTTACTGTTTCTTACAGTTCAGAAGCTATCCAGAGAACCTCAAACATGAATTCTAACAAATAAGAATGAGGATTTCTACAGCTGATCTTTTCTACTGCTTAACACCGATGGGAATGAAAAGTACCCTTTGCATTTCTGGGATGCAAACCTCAAAGAATTTCAGCAACGCTGATCAAGCCCAGCAGTTTCTCTGTAAAGCAAACAAAATTAAAAGACATTTTAACATACAGGGTCAACTCAGACACAAACTCAAGCAAGGTCATGCAGAAAAACGTATATTTCTCTGGCCAGTTTGGCTCTTAGAGCTGCTTAGGAAAAGGGCTATGGAGATCAGTTAATGAAGAGAATATGGAGATTCAGCTGTGAAAGCAAAGAGTAGGGGCTGCCCATGGTCACTTCACAGACACGTCACAAATCCCCCAGTTCAGCACAACACACATATGGGTCAGAACACTCTACTGCAGAAGCAGTCCCACCGGTAGAGACTTCCCTGCAGGCAGGAGGAACCTTTCTGGGAAGGGGTCAAACCTCCTGCAGAAGGCAAACCAGGTACTTGTTGTGTTACTGAATATTCTCCAAAGGTATTCCCAAAGCGTGTTAGATGCAGTGTTCCCTTCAGAGTAACTTAGAAGAAAATATGAACAAATCCACAAAAAAAATAGATATTTTCAGGGAAGGCCTACATTAACATACACAGAGAGATCCAGTTCTGATTTGGAGAATGGGGTTCACTCAGTATAAAAATTAGCTTTACTCCCAGCTTTTCCTCAATGTTTATTTACAAACAAAAGCAAACTGTAGATTCAGCAAACAACAAGCAGATCTCTAGTTTATTACAGTGTCTCACTCATTGACTGATACACATCTACTGCCAAAGCATCCTTGCCCACGGCTCCCTCACTGACACCCAGGGAGGGACAGGGCAGGATCCAGGAGGAGCATTTCTGGTTCTACCATGCCAAGTCAAAATCAGGTAAACTTCCCCCAAAAAACCCAGGTACCACTACAAAACCAAACAAACACGCTCATAAAGGAGTTGGCAGGCACACAGGCTGCACAGGGAACCTCTGATTAATGAAATTACAAATCAAACCATGCTCTCTGCGAGGCCTTTCTGCTTCACTTGACACTAACCCCGGGGACATTTCACTTCTTTGCTGGCGCAAGCTCCTTTGCCAGTAGTTTAACACAGACCACTAGATTTGAGAATAACACAGGGCTGGGATCTCAAAAGGACTTTAACATCACCATGAAATCCTTTCCATGTTAATCTTCAGCCAGAATATTAAAAGCCTTCTTAGAGCTTACTCCAAATTCTAACACAAACAGCCACAGAAAAAAAACAGGTGCTGAAAAAAAAATGACCAAATGAGGGAGTGGAAGAGAAAGAGGAGGGAAGCCAAGAAGCCCAAACCAGCAGGACCTGCTCCAGCCTCTTACCTGCTGCTCCTAAGCCCACGTCGATGCTGTTTCTCTTGAATTCACAGCGGCTCTGGGTCTCTGGCATAACGAGCTGACGGCTCTGATGC
>JAOXNG010000008.1:5066141-5077005 GCA_028566535.1 Scolopax minor | reverse complement strand
AAGCACTATGTCAACCCATCTTTTGAACACCTCCAGGGATGGTGCCTCAACCACTTCCCTGGGCAGCCCATTCCAATGCTTAATAACCCTCTCAGTGTCAAAATTTTTCCTAATATCCAATCTGAATGCTGCAAGAGATTATATGATCTCTTGTACAACCTTAAGTGACAAAAACCTGAAGTTGTCATTAATGGCATTTGATTTCCAACATTGTTTTATCCCCCAAAAATACAGCTGCGTCTTTTGAACATCCAACTGGCCCTGGGAGACGTGCAGGGTCCTGGAGGTCCTATCTCCAGACTACAGTCATAGGACTCAGAAAACATAGCATAGAGCCATCTCATCCCCTCAACTTCATCTCTACCACCTTAAGGGGAAAAAACAAACACCAAAAAAGAGAAGAAAATCTACCCTGCTTATGCATACAGGTATAGCACAGCAAAAACTGTCACTATCTAAAGTCCTGACTCTTCAAATAGTAAGGAGTTAAATCACCACGTAAGGTTAAGGTACCATTCCATTGCTCAACCTGTAATGTTGTGCAACTGTAATATTTCATTTCCTTTTAATCAGAAAGGATCAGCTTACTCCCATACCTTCATCAGCTAAGACTCTTCACAAGTAACAGTGAAGAGGTAGTTAGAAAACAGTCAATCTCTTGATGTCATAAGTTTTTAAATGTAAGAGATAAGTCACACAAATCCCATAGATGAGTTTTTCTTAGCAAAAAGCAAGAAAAATTTTAATATCTAGACCATCTTAACATATGATCGTGAAGTATAACAGATTGCCTATAGTTACTTGCTCCAGGACCAACAAATAACTTCTACTACAGCTCTCTTGTACAACTGAACCAGCTACAATCATCACCCCAGCAAACCAGAGCCCGGAACCAGCAGCACCCCTGCTCACTGCCTACAGCCACCACCATCTGCAACTAGAAAGTTGTTAGCAAGGTCCCATAGGCAACAGGACTGTATTTACACCATGGTAAACAGTCCAGGGAACTCACCTCCACACTATTCTTGCTATACTAGAAACGACTATCCCATCTCTCAATTGCTCCATGGCATCCACTGGGACTTCTCACCAAACGAGCTTCTCAAAAACTACAGAAAACTTTACCTTCTTCATAGCCATGTTACTGCTCCTGGGCAGCAACCAGCTGAATTCCTCATGAGCTTTGAAGGACTAGTTTTGAAAAAAAAAGAGACCAATTTGCAGATCTCAGGCATTAGGTGTTACAAGGCTATACATTATGTTTCAAACAGCAGCTCTGAGAATAATTGCATGGGTAATCTGTGAGCTGCTGCTAATGAACCCATTGAAAGGGACTTCATAACGGGCTGCGTCTGTCATGAGAAGAGGAAGAAAACATTAAGAAATGCTCCAAGTGATTAGTCTGCTCCTCACCTAAACCAAGAGGAAGTATTTTAACACTGCATGAAATAACTTCTGAGTTTGGTCATGCTTCTGGCATTAATATAATTTCTACTTCCAGTGCTCTCAGTAGATGCTCTTAACTACTGTGTGACTAAAATAATGGAATTTCATGTATTGGAATGAGGCAATATCGTTGTATTAAAGTATTTAGGGCTGATCTTGTAAGCTGCTGAAAACAACATTGCAAAATTAAACCATAAGCCATTAAGCATAGAATAACTAATGCAAATGATTCTTAAGCCACATGTGAAATTTGGTGGCCTCATTCCCATTAATGCCACCACATCTCATGATTTGCCACCACCAGGAATTGGGAGATGGCAGAGGTACTGACTGTGGCTAAAGCTTGATTTTGTGGCCTTGTGCCTTGCCCTCCTTAAAATTCAGGTGACTCACCCTGTGTGTACCGAATGGTACAGTCTCACAAAAATAAAAGACCTGAAACATTGAAGGAGAAGAATAAGCACATGAGATAAAAAGGAAAATCTCCTTAGCTTACATAATTACATGCTAATACATCATGACATGCAAATTAAGACCATGAGCCATGTATCCTACTGAAAATACCTTCAAAATGGAGATTATTTTGAAGCAGTATGAAATTCCTAACTATTTTCAAAGTAAAGTTCTACAATTAGACATGAGTAACAGCTCTGAGACAAGATGCCAGGATCACTAAACTGCCTGTGGTCTATAGCAGACAAGGCACTAGGCTGAGCAGAGCACCATGAACTGTGCACAGCAGCCTTTCCTCCATCTGTGACCAAGGCATGGCTTCCAAGTCTTTCATTATTCCCACAATAACAAACTAGGATTACCACATTTCACTTGGTTTTTCAACTAAAACCCTAAGGTGATCTTTAGCAACCAGAGCCAGCAGAAGAAATTACACTATTTATTATAAATACGATGCAATGAAGTTTTACTTGTAAAAGCATCCTCTGAAGGTTCTTGTCCATGGAGTTTCCATCACCTACTGCACACAAGCATTCGACAATGAAACACACTGGGGTTCAGAAGGGCATCATGTCACTAAGTTTTTTCCTGAAACACTAATCTAATCAGGAGGTGACTTAAGAGCTACTTTCAACATACTCCAGAAGAAAATTCACCAAGTGCCAGTTACCCAAGCAACTGGGACCTAATTAAATCTACCCAACACTCCAAGGATTAGCCTGTTTTCTCCTACAGTCCTGTAGCCTCTCCCATGAGATAACATATATAGCTACGGTGAGATTTATTACTTGCTGACTGGTTCTTAACATACACTGAATTATGATCTTGCTTTTGAATCAGAATGAACTTTGGTGTGACATTTCAATACAATTACGTAACTATTTTTTTAATTCAGAACATGAAATAAAATTTTATCTATAGCATTTCTAGTATCAAATGGCATTGATAGGGCCAAGAAAGAACAAGATAAACTCTTACAGAAGGATATTTATTAAGCTCTCAGCCCAATAGCAAAGTGCAAGCCTTTTCATGATTTGTCACAAGGGCTGTGCATGTTATTTCTTTGTCCATTACTTCCCAGACAGGTAAAACTTCACTCACACTGCTCAGAGTTTAAAAAAAACCTCCCACAAAGTAATAGCCTTTTTGGAGAGATTGGGAGGGGGGCTAAAAAAACCAATAACACCCCTCCCAACAAAGCAAAAAACCACAGTAAAGTCACTGTTTCATTCCAGACCAAAAAAAAAACCCAAACAAAAATCCCAACACAACCACTCTTTCCCTCACATATTAAGACTTATGCTTCAAAAGAAAAATAAACTGAAGTCACATGCCCAATTTAGGTTCTATGAGGCAGAAATTTCAAACATGCCCTAAAGATAATCACAGGAAAAGTTTCTATTCGTCTATTTCTCTATTCATCATCTACCCACACATTTATCTATAGGACTCAATCACTTGTTTATTTCCCTAAGAAGAATAGTAATATACTTTAGAACATCCATGGAAGCAAACTCAAAACAAACTTCAGCCACTGGTGTATTTCAAATGTTCAAACTGTATTAAAGAGTGCATTTTGAAGAAAAGCCCTCCAGTGTTTATGAAGCATGTCTGGCCTGGCTGGAGTTCCCTTGAACTCTGAGATAACCACAACAGCAACACAAAAACCCACTGCAGAATCTCATGCTTAGTTTAGTATTTTCAATGGGTATTTCAGCTGTGTCCGCTCTCTTCAGGAACTTTAATAAAGATGGAGGAACATGGGAAAAGTAGCAGCCTTCTGTGTGATGTGCTCTTCAGCTTGAAGTTTTCTTCTGAAGCAGCCTGGTAAGGACTTAACTATTAAAAAAACCTATGATAGAAACCTAACATTTAATTTTAGCTTGAAGTCACGGCATTGTATTAGCATTGGAGCATCTGCTCACACCGTTTCAATAAAGCTCATACAGGTGTTTATGTGTGGAGATGTGTCCTACCCGCACTACGCTACGCTTCCACCTCTGCCGTGCCAGAGGGCTTTGCATTGACGTCCAGCCAAGCTGCCCGTGCCACTGCCACAGATGAACATGGCATGTGGCATGCAGGAACCCCCCCCCGAGCCCCAGGGACCCCCAACTCAAGCCGGCAGCATCTGCAAGCTCTCATGAAACTCACATCAATTTCACGTGACACAATCTAGCATGGGTTTGGGAATGACCTCAAATTTTATTACTCTGACACGCAACACTTATCGTTTATCTCCAACAACAATTCTTGGTTGAGATGAGCTGAGATGGGCACTGAGCAAAGACTTCGCTGTCAGGAATTCTGCAGTGCTCCTGAAATCCTAAGCCACTGTTGAACTCTAACGTGAATGTAACGGAACAGGATAGTTGTATTTACCTTTGGCATCTTAGATACCATAGAACCTCCTCACAAGAAAAGCACTTGGCCAAAAAGTATGGACTTAATAAAACTTGATGTCAAAAATATAACTTTATACAGAGCATTTGTTAAAAAAGTCAAGCTCTAAAGTTCAGTGTATACATCTTTAGCTTCATTCTAATAACGAAAAAGACTCCACACTTTAAAAACCCACAAGAATTGTTCTCACTGACCACAAGGAGTTTGCACATCGTTCTAGGGCAAACTTCAGTTGGTCCCTCAAATCCAGATTCTGACCCTCCAGTACCAGCAGATGAGCAAAGGGATGCAGGAGGTTCCCACCAACATCTCTCCATCCTTACCATCACCTCACTGGAAGAAAACCCCAAGTGGTACCTACACTCAGGGCACACTGCAGAGAAACACCCCACCAAGAGATGAAGCTGCCAGAGCCCTGCTCAGCTACAGCTACAACTACATCCATTCAGGACCAAATTCATTCAGTTTAGACCAGAACGTACTTCAAATTCTCTTGGCAACACTGGCATGTATCATTGTAAAGAGAACAGAACCAAGGTGAAATATTATCAAGAACTGAAAAACCTCACAGAAAACCTATACAAACAGATGGCATCATTTGTTTTTTTAAATGCTACTTAGCATTTACAGCTGGAAGTGGCAAATATCTAACATGCTTTGAATATGCAAATTATAAGATCAACACAAAAGAGGACAATGCAATTTCTTTTAAAGACAGGCAGTCATAATGTTGAAACAGACTGCAACCAATTTTCATACACTATTCATAATTACTTTATTACACTGTGAAAGGGTAATCAGTTTCCAAATGATCTAATAACCTTGGGCTGCTCTTAACTCTTTTATACCAGTCTTAACTCCAAGCCAGGTCTCCAGCTTTAACCCAATTACAACAGTCTAATATTAAACACACAAGCTAGAGGTGTTCTTCCCCATATACACTCACACAAATCAGCGTACAGAATTACCAAAGAGCATTCAATTAATAAGCAGGAACTGTTATATATATATATGTGTAAAAAAAAAAATCCATTCCCAGCTCTAATCTCCAAGGAATAGCTTTATTATCAGGAAAGGGAAATCAGATTTTTGGCTCCTTTGTTGGATTTTAATGGGAAATGGAACAAATACAGTATGTTTTAACTGCTTGGAAGAGTAAATTCTACAGAGACCTGTTACTATGTCAAACTGGGGAAAAAAAAAAAACCTCCCCAACCTTAAGTACTTGAATTGTATTGATTCTTATTTTATGGCTCAGTCATTTTCAGATTGTCTTGTAATTTAACTACCTGCTGAGGCCACTTTTAGCCATCAGTCACTGACTAACTCCAAGTAAATTCACAACATGAAAAAAATACAAATAGCTAAATTCCCAGGTCCAACTTGTGCTCAGGTTAAAATACCCCCTGCTCTCTGCTGGGTTTCCACAGTTTCCTAAGCACTAGCCCAGCAGGGTGGCTGCTGGCAGGCACAGCAAGGCTGGGAACTTCCCCCAGTCAGAGGAAGTAACATATTGGCCCTCTTTTAGGTAAATATTTTGATTTTGTAGACTGATTAGACTAAAGGGCTGTAACCTCCCCATCAGAGAATGGATCTAAAGCAAGATAATTTTTTTAAGTCTTAAAACTCTTTACTGCCATCATTTTACCCGCTAGATGAACAAGAATAGAGGTTATAAAAGTAGAGATTAAAATATTCAGTGTAGCAGATAAACTCCCTGCCCTTTCTCCAGTTTCCAGCAATGACCGAAACAAAAGCCTTGATCTTCCAAAACATGTTTAACACACAAAATCCGACTATGTTCAAACTACTAAATGCTTTTAATTTTAAACATCTAAACTGAATAAAAGCTTATCAGACTCCAGATGCTGCTGAAACACTTGATAGAGGGCTAGGGATAGTAGAGTGTCCCAAATTGTACTTAACACATTGGCTATTGAGTTCAGTTTCTTTATTTCACACTTACTGCCTAATAGCAAAAATTCAGCTTTATTTCAAAACCAAGTCTTTTCGATCTCTACTAATAAGCAAACTCAGAAAGAAACACTGCCAAAACCAAAGCAATTTTTTTTGCTAGTTTCCAAAAAATCCAAATCAGCACCTAAGACAAAAGTTATTACATACACGAAACTGGTGTTACAGAAGCAGAGATGTATCTATACCAAGACTGATTACTTTTAATACAAGGTTTGCCTATCATGCAGCTTTTCACAACCAGTTCATTATAAAAAAAAGAGAGACTGGAAAAATCTGCAAGTAGAACTTTAGGAACCAACACTAATACATTCCAGATTTGTTATTTCATACTGTGTAGTCATCTTATATTAAAATTACATCCATTTTCAGAGAAGCCTAATGAAAGTAAGTTCACTTTCAAAATTTGCCATTGGGTCATAAGAGAAAGTGCACAGCTACATTGTTAACACTAAATTTACAGCCACCGTTGCTTTTATTTCTTCACTAACAGTAGAAAAAACCTGAATTCCAAACCAAACATTATAGAAAAAAAACCCATGTGGTTATAAGAAAATCTATGCATCACAATCAAATATTATTTATTCCAGTAGTAAAATGTTTATCCAACCACCAAGATTTTCTCGGCAACACTTGACCAAAAAAAAAAAACCCACAACTTTCCTAAAGGCAGCCAGCTTGTTTTAATCATTTACATTTTTCAACACTATTTGCTCTCACTTTGTATCCAAAGGTCAGAACTCAAACCACTACCCCAGGCAAACTTTGGAATAAATATTATTTTTGCCCATTCTTCTGGAAAGAATTTCACCTCTCTTAATAAAGTTGACATATAAAAGAAGTTTTCCCTCTGATCCATTTAAAGATGCTTCGTATTTTTTAATAAACAGGAAGTCAGCTTACAGGAAGCTTTTCATGGGTGCTATCCCTTTATTAGTTAATTCAGAGTGTTACACTACTATAAGCTTTTGCTTTCTTCAGTAAAAGAGAAATTTGTTCTGTAAAACCCAGACACCAACAAAAAAACCAGAGAGCAAGGCAGCAAGGGAGGTCCAGTTGACCTGACAGCTTGAACTACAACAACTATGATTCCAGTTTCCCCTGACACAGCCCCCTTCCTCCCTAAAATGCTCCTTTATACATATTAGAGAATATTTACGCATTAATGTACGTGTTAATGACTAGTAAATCACTCCAAGAAAAGGTCTGCCCATCTTAGTTGGGAATCTTTATTACACTGGAATCTTACACCCACCAAACATGAGCTCAGTGATGAGCAAGGTCAGCAAACTGGAAGAACCTCCCCTCGTATGCTGTCCCCTTGGACAGACCTAAAGCCATGTTCAGTCTTCTCCAAACAAAAATAAAAAACTTTGTTAAAAGATCCATGTAATTGCCTTTCAATATTCATATCAGAGTATCAGGTAGCTTTCTACTCTAGGAGGGCAGTGATGAACACACCATTTCTCCTATTTACTCATAAAATGCAAAATAAAGCAACTCTGTTCTCTTCCAAGTCATTCACTAATTTGAGTCTTACACTTCAAATACACAAGGTTCAAAAGAAAAATAAAATGGTTTAAAGGAACATGGTGGCATCTTGGAAGAGACGTCTGGATCTCTCTGCTCTGGAGACAAATCAGCCAAGTCCCCAACAATTGTCACACCCCTAGAAAGGACACTCAGATGCACTTGACACGTAGCTCCTCAACTGCTTTTGTTTTCTGCCTGCTGCATTCAGCTGAAGTAGAATTAGAATTGGTTTAAACAATCGTGCCTGGCTGAGGACAGGGCCAGTTCAAGTTTCCCTCCCGGTTTCGATAGCCCTGCTTTGGGGACCAGGGTGACAACAGTCACCGGAGGGATAAGGCCAGCAGCTGGGGACTCTAACAACTCCCATCATCATCTTTTAATCCATTCATCTGTCAGAGCCCAGGCTAATGCTGCAAAGAAATATCCTTAATTTGAAAATCGCTTGGCCAAAACAGTATTTCATGATAATCTCAACACATGATATCCATTTCCACGCTCTGCCTTCATAATTGTTTTTTAACCAGTAACTGGATCTCAGCTAAAATATCACGTTATCTGCAAATATCAACAAATTACAGAAATGCTGGTTTTCAGTGTGTTACAAACTGCTTTTACTCCTAATTCAGCATAAGTAGTATCAGCGCAATGTCCCTGTATTACTTGAAAGAATCACAAAACAAGGAAAAATTAACAGACACACAGTGACCTAAGACCTGGAGGTAGGTCTGTAGAGCTGTACATTCATTAAAGAACACAAGACACAGCCTTCCCAAAAATCTGCAGCACCCAATTACCAAGATGAAGCAGAAAAATTACTGGGGTTTTTTTTTCTGCCTATAAACCTCAACCCTCTCAAACACCACCAAGTAGTTTAAGACCTCGGTATGGGAGTTTTGGACTATGAGCTGGGTATTGAACTGCACTTGCAGCTGATTCCAAATTAACCCACTGAATTTGTGGAGATCGAACTATTTTTTACCTAAATTTCAGCAGTATGAAGGCTATCTCAGGTACCAAAATGGAACAGCATCGTTTCTACACTTGAAAGTGGTGGGGTTTTTCCAGAGAGTACAATCACCTTTTAAGTGCTTTAGATACACACGGGTCAATCATTACAGCAGGAACTGCTCCACAGTACACCAGGAAAACAAACAAACAAACAAAAACAACAACAAAAAACCCAACAAAAAACCCCCTCAAACATCACTGACCCAGTGAAATTAGGGATTTACAGGTTCCTTCTGGCTCCTCTTAAGCAAAAGAGTAAGTAGCATAACCCCTCTCAACTCAAAAAAAAAAAAAGTCAAGGTGGTTTAGGATTAGTTCAATAATAAATAGGTTATTTTCTTTCCCACAGACAAAAAAAAATCAAAACAAAGCTCTCACAGATTATTTACTAATAACCATTCACATCAGGAAACAAAAGACCCATCTTGTCACCTTCACATAAATCAGAGTAGGTAAACAGAGGGGTTGGGAGACACACCACGAGATTCTCTACAACCTGTAGTAAAATTGCCAAGACAGTCAATGCATCCTGACAGAACAGCTGTACGCATCATCACGTTAATTAAAATTAAAGTCTCATCTACTTAGCATACAAGCAATTCACTGAACCTTAGTGACAAAAGGAAGGAACCGTTTCCTCAAGGAGGCTTAATCATGTCCAAGTTTACCAAGTTGCCTGCTTACACCAAAGGCCACTGCCTAAAGGAGATAGAAAAAGTGTTTGAGAAACAGTCCTGGCTATTTTAAGTAAAACAAAGCACTATCAACTCTAAAAGACACACAAAGGAAGTGGTGGGATAGATTACGTCAGCCCTTGCCTCAATTCATAAATCCTAACCGCAAAACAAGACAAATTCTTAACTGCCTTTCTCTGGAAATGTCTTTGAAGCAAATACATACAGTTCAAGTCTTAAAATACACTTTTGAGCCCCACTGGCTGCTGCGTCGCTTTCAGACAGCCCCCGGGAAGGGGGGGAATGGGGTAATACTGGGCAACTCCATCCACATCCAGTAACATCTCCCCAACATCTGCCAAGGGACAAATCACCACCCCGACCGCTCCGGGCTCAAACCCACCTTTCACTGCTCCCAGAGATCTTTCGAAAATAGTTTAAACACTACTAAATTACAGGGTTGGAAAAACAAATAAAAGCTTTTAACTGCTGCTCCCACACAATTCTCAACTCGCTGTTAAGCATCTAAAAGCATCTGTCTTGTGATAGTCACTAGGCACAAACTATTCCAAACTGCCAGTGCCTCTAAGAACAAAAACTGACAAAAATGCAGAGTTGGTTGCATGTCTGGAACTAATTGCCTGCAGATTAACGGCTTTAGGTTGGAACAGTGTTTGGCTGTGGGTTTTACATCCAGTTGACTTTAAACTGAGTTCCCAGAAGAACCATGTTGGTGGAGCGTCTGAAACGACACTACATTTCGATTTTTCACTTTCTTCTACTTCACACCTAATGTTAATGTAAGCCAAAAAACACAATTAGAAATATTAAATCGCCTTGTCAACACTGCAAGCAACCCCATAGGGCTGTAAGGAGGCCATCCAGGCACACAATGCCCCATGCAGGGCAAAGCCACATGGACTGAGAGGAGCTTAAAACCAATTGCAAAACAAAGCAGAGCTGGTTTCTTCCTCAGGAAACAAAGTGGCCGAGCAGATCTCCTGTCGCTATCTTAAAACACCATTAAACACAGCTAAAAAAAGTTACACCACACACCGTACCAATTAGTACTTCAAAGGCATTCCATTTTATCAAGTGCAGGGAAAGAAAAAGTACTTGCTTCCAGGATAAGGAAAATGCAATCCTTATCTCCTTATCTCATTTGTTCAGGGGAAAAAAAAAAACAAACCACAAAACAAAAAATAAAAAACCCAAAGCAAACAGAATTAAACCCAACTCTCTATTTAGTTTCACTGTTTATATTTAGAACACAGAGGTGAAACATTTGTTATGGAAAGAAAACCCTGCAAGTCTCAAAGCCTCCTGAACTTCCCAGGCCAATAAAAACTACCGCCTCACCTACCGACTCAATC
>JAOXNG010000008.1:4504593-4520512 GCA_028566535.1 Scolopax minor | reverse complement strand
GGTCACTGCTCGAGTTGAGAGCAGAAGCAAATGCAGGAGTTTAGCTCAATGTTGGATTTTGAGGCAAGACGTACTTATCACATCATCATTTAAAAAGAAGCTCAGACTGCCCTCTCAATGCTTGCAGATGGAGAAGTTTGGGGCTGCTGTGGATTCTCTTGCCAGGAGCTGGAGTAACCAGAATCCCGAGCTGGTCTATGAGAGAGCTTTTCTCTCTGTTTCTGTGAAGTTGATAAAGCATCTTGCTAAGAAAGTCCCAGATATGCTGCACCCCGGATACCTCACAAGAGCCATTAATGGAAATTCTCAAGTGAGAAACTACATTGAGGCCCATGGCGGATGGGTAAGGACAGGAAGGTGGAGGTGATGTTTGCTTGGACACTTTTGGTCCTTCCTTTGTGTCTCTCATCTCTCTCTCATGCTCGCTCAGCTCCTCACTGATACCCAGCATGTCTCCAGGACCAGCTCACCCTGTATAGCTGGGGGAACTGGGATTTGCTGGACATTTCAGTGAAGTTTTACTGGAGCTGGTATCAAACTCCCCATCTGCTTCTCTGTCTCAGGGTTTAATTCCTGATCTCAGTGTCTTGGGAGCTCCCTTAGATGAGAATCAAAATAATGAAGGGAGGGCCACACAGAAAGCACTGTCCTGCTCGTGCAGCTTCACAGACCCACTTGCTGCATTTTACCTGTGGAAGGGATGAAATTGGCATGGGAGAGGGTCACACTGTCCCTCCATTCTGCATCCTTCTCTTCCTGATGGTTCCCTTAAACCTGACTTAAATTCTTTTTCTAAAGCAAATGCTCATGGTTTTTTTTTGTTTGTTTTCAGGAGAACTTGGACAATTGAGAAAAAGGGTTCTGCCACTTTCCAGAAAGTGAGGATGGGCTTTTCTTTATTTTAACTGGAAGAAATGCTGTTGGGTTTCTTCAGGAGAATGCACCCAGAACTCTACACATAAACAACATGTAAAACAGTTTTGGTATCACTAAAAGAAAGAAATAATAAATGTTTGGTCTTATTAATTTATTTATCTTCTTGTATTTCTATTAAATTTAACCATAAAAGCAGGCTTCACTCTTATTCAAGGTTTATGGGTTAGTGCTCAGTGCTGCAAACTTGTCAGGTCAGTATCAGTTTTAAAACAAGTTTCCATTAGTTATTCTAAAGATCTCTCTAAGGTTCCTTTCAGGTTATTCAAAGTCTTATTTTTGCAAAATTAAAATTTGTCATAATTTTAAACTGAGTGATCAGCAGCTCTGTGCCTTTCAGCAGCTGGATACAGAAATCTTACAGCTATTCCACACTAATACACAGAAGGGGGGAACATGTTTAATGACTCTGGTTACATTTGGAAAGAGAAACAGACTTGGAGCAGCCAGTCTGAAGTCTTTGTGCAAAATGTGAGACATTGGAAAGATCAAGGTTGTGATTCCCATAGCTTCTTTTGGGATTTTTTGAGGATTGTTTGGTTTAGTTTACTTTTGTTTAGTTTAGTCTTCCCCTCTTCTATGAGCCGAGAAAATGGATGGCCTTAGAGGACTTTGCTCTGGGCATCTCCTTCCTGCTTCGGCATGACCTCCACTGGGTCCTATGGGTCTTTAGAGTACCTGTGTCATTGAGAGTGAGGGAGGTGAATTAGGCTGCCATAATTAATTGGATTTCTGTCATCTATTGGAGTCAGATTTGACCCTCTCTCCTGGTACAAGCTCCCAGACATAGGGAATTGTGGTTGGAAGAGCTGCTGATGTGTTTTCTCTGTTGGCTGCTACTGGAATCCCCAGTCCCTGTAGGAGGGAGAAATGAGCACACACTGTTTTGAGACCACTGCTTTTTGAGACAGTGGCTTAGAACTGTAATACTTATTACTCAGTCATGTCTAAACATTCTCGCTTCAGAAGTAATTTTTATTAGGTCTCCAAAATTCTTTTTAAATTTTGGTCTGTAAATGTGTGGTGTTCTGATTTGTGAATGACTTGTAGTAGTGCAATAGAGCATGTTAGTGTAGTCTTGGTTTTACTAACGTGGAGTTATTCATTGTCTGCATGTTTAGAGAAGATGATTTGTGGCAGACTTACAAAGAAAAGCTACCATTTACTTTTTCTTCTGGCTTAAAAAAATCTGATGGCCTGTTTTATTTCTGTTGTGGTAGTATATACGACAACCCTTTCTCCCTCCTCCTCCTTGCCGTTTCTGATGTGTCTGAGGACAGTAGTGATGAAGAAAATGAAGATGATGATTTTTCTTGTGTCCAGTTTGGGTCCAGGTATTGGAGAAAGAGAATGTAACCTGCATGTTTGGTTGCTTAGGAACTAACAGTCTCTGTAGTGTCAAGTGTTCTTCAAAGTAACTTGGGAAATGACTAAAGCCAAGAAGATGCCTTGGATGGGTTTTTAAGAAGGTGCATAAACACGTGTAATGAATGCCAGTTAGTCAGCTCTTTTTTGAAGAGATGACTAAGACAATGTAAATGTTAATCATTCTGCCTTGTAGGTTTAATGAGGACAGTTTCTGAAATGATGTTTGAGTGGAACTCCTCATGGACTGTATGAGTAGAAGGAATATTATTCACTCCTGGTTGTAATTTTAAAACCATTGTTACATTATGTGCATGTTTTCCTATGAAAAATTAGAAAATGAGGGCAAAGGTTAATGTTTAAAAGATATAGTGGCAGATAGCCAGCTGATGCAAGCAGTTTGGTAGTTGAGGCTCACTCCTCTAGTCTGTAAAGAAAATACACCTGAAAGTTGAAACTGCTCCTTTGACATGGGTAAGTAGCAGAAGCTGATGTAGTTGGAAGAGCCAAGAATGGAGAGGGAAAAGTAGAGTATTTTACTGTAAAACAGAGACTTAGGAATCATATATATATATAGTGTCATATTTGTGTGACATGAAGATGCATGAAAACAAACCAAGAATTGATGGTAGTGAGTTCTGTTTGGAAGCTGGCAAAAAAACCTGCAGGACACTGGATATGCTGAGGGGGAAAAAAAGCTTTTGGAAATACCAATGTGGGGTAGGGTCTTCTCTTGTTATACATTCCATTGCAGGATAATGCTGCAATATCTTGGCTGATACAGGGTTGTTTTCCTATTAGGACTGAGGTTTTGGTGTGGAAAATGAGCAGACTTCCTACAGAACCATTTGTCATATCCAAGTGATTTGTGTTATCACATTAAAACTTCATTAAAACTTCAGCACCTGCACCAAAACTCCCAAAGAAGTGCTCAGTTCTTTTGTACCAATGCAAATTGGATAAAAAAGGAGTAAATATTTACATAAAACCTATGTAATTTAGGAAGACTGTTCTGAAAATGGCACTTGTGTAGTGGTTATACTCTATGAGCATTCAGACCCCTGATTATGATTGGTAGTAATTCTGAGTTAAAATTTTCAAGTGTATAAGGGAAACAAGATAAGAATTTTAACATGCATGTTGAAAAATTAGGGGGAAAAGTGTTCTTCCAAGACTTTCAGTTCCCTTTGAAGTATTTTAGTTACAGCAAAAGTCAGAGGAAATCTGATTGCTCAAGCCTTCTAAACTAAGGTAGGTCAAAACTTCAGGAAGTACCTTGTGATGTCAGGGAGTGCCCAGAAAGACTTGGTAGGTGATCTTTTTCTTCCTGCTGGCTTTTTTTGTCTGTGTTTGTTCCTGCAGTAAGTTGGGACATTGCTGCTAAAGCCAGACTTTCATTCAGAAGACCTTCCAGTAGCATCTCCTCTTTTCCTTTACAGTCTAATTTCTGAAGAGTCAACTTCATAATGCAGGTTTACGATATCTTGTGTACGAGGAATTCAGGATGATTTTTTCCCCACTGTTCTGTTTAACTCTTACCTTGGTGGCAATTTAATCCAAATGTTGGATTGAGTTGCAGAGCCTGTGGTAGGGATTTATGAGGTTGTTCTGCTTCTGGAGTCTTGGTTTGTATATGAAGCCCTGGCACTCTGCAGGCAGCAGTAAGATGTTAAGTTAAATTATAAACACAGTGATGGTACAATTACTCAACAACTTGTATTCTGAAAATACCAAGGCAATCAATATGTGTATGAAGGATGTATGAGCTTTGCATTAGAAAAATTTCAGTTGCTGCTGCAGTGAAATCATTAACAGAATGACTAACTATAGAAGTAGTAGGGTTTTTTATATAAATTGATGATTTTAGAAGAGTAATCTTTAAGCTGAATGTGAGGAGTCAAGAGGTTTAAAAGACTATAGAAAAGAAAAGGTGTGTATGATTTCATGGTTAAGGAGTACTCTTTTAATAGAACTACATTTTCCATGGATTAGTTTTAATTGAATAATCGAAAACAAATTCTCTCTGCAAAAAGAGATTGCTGCTATTAGAAGTTACATTTCTTAACATGCTGAGCTACCAGATGCTTAGTAATAACATTTCCCTGATGTATTGGCTGGACTGCAAAGCTTGTGCAATAGATTTGTACAGCTCAATTATTAAAATGCAAATTATTTTGCAGCTTATAGTTGTAGATGTGCTTTTAAAAAGCTGCATTTAAGGAAACTAATATCTTCCAGTTTAAGATCTGGGGCTTATAAATTGGTCTTCGTTTGAAATCCACCTTCACTGTAAACAGATTTTTCTTTGAGGAACAGCAGTAGACCATCCACATACTGCTATTTTTAAAATTCCATTTATATAAAGTAATATATCTTGCCTTAATTCCCTTTTGTAAAATGAGGATTTTACTTTTAATTAGCTTTGTCAAGCTGTTATTTAGGGAAGAGTTCTGTTGAGATAACAAGTCTGAGAGTCACAGAGTCTCTTCTCACTTTTGTATTCCATTTCTGTGTTGTCTCAAGCATGGGATATTTTTTGTGGATTTAGTTTTTGTGTTTACAATATCAGTGTTCCCCCCTCCCCGAAGTTGTGATACTTCATGAAATGACATATTTTACTGTAAGGGAATTGAAACAAACTGAGTTGAAGTTACATGATCTTTAATGTGAAAATTTGAAAACAGTTGCTTTGAGGTATTGCTTCCTATTTTTTATTCTCCTTCTTTAAAATACCTACAGTGGTAGTCTGTAGCCCTGTCTCTCAGCTACGGTCTGTTCTCTGCAGTGGGAGGACCTTGTCTCCCCTGGGTTGGTCAGCATTAGCAGGGCTGGTGGAATTTCTACCCTTTTTGAAGGTGTACACAGAGACTGTGCAGAGCTTGCATCATGGCACGAAAGTGTTGTGATGTCCTGAGCAGCCAAACAGCTTTGATGTCAGGTCCAACATAAAGGGTGTTGATTTTTGGTGTTGCCATGTGAGAAGAGGATTTATTGATACCCATTAAAGTCATGCACCATATTGCTATCTTTCAGATAATTATTCCTTTAATAAGATAATTGATTCTTCAGTCATGTTATAATACAGATGAACTTCCCGAGTTGGATAAGCTGTTAAATGGAGAGCTGTTCATAGATCACATCTTAATTATTGAGCCGTATGTGATGGGATGGAGTCTTCTGAAAATTGACAGAGGAACTTGGGAGCTTGTGAATTTTTGATTGCACACAAATGAAGAACTGTACCTAATTCTTGCTTTCTTCTTTCTGTGTGTTTTAAAGTGTGGGTGGCTCCGGCAGCTCAAGTGTTTCCGATTCCTGCAGTGACCACTTCACCATTGAAAATTGTAAGGAGACAGAGATGCTGAACTACCTCATTGAGTGTTTTGACAGAGTTGGAATAGAGGAGAGAAAAGCACCAAAGGTACGTTTCAGATAAGTGAAGCTGTATCAGGGCTGTCACACTTCAGAAAGTTAGGGAAATTGATAATTCTTTCTTGATGGCTTTGTTGTAGAAATAGATTGATAGAATTTATAAGGTCTCTTTGACTCTTATTAATTCATCCTATTTGAATCATGGATATGTTTTACATCTCTAAAATAAGCACTGTGTTAGAAACTGTCCTTCTTTGATCTACTGTGTTTTAGCCAAGCTTATTCCATACAAAACATGGTTTTCTAAGACCAGCTCTTTATGACCATTCTATGTTCTGCTTTAAGCTTTTGCTTCTGGGCAAAAAAACCCCACCACTTTTTATATATAATCTGAAAGATTTTTAGCTGGTGTAGTGCTAATCTTAGTTTGCATAATACATTCATATTGCATGAATAAAGACATTTATCATATTTACTCTCTGTTCTGTCTCTGAATACTTCTAGTTTGTATTAAAATGAAGTTATTTTTATCAGATGTGTAGCCAGCCAACAGTTAGCCAGTTACTGAGCAACATCCGATCGCAGTGCATTTCACATGCTGCTTTGGTGCTACAGGGATCCTTAACACAACCAAGGTAAATACAGCTCACGTTAGTCCTGAAAGTTAGATTGTTATGGGATTTCTGTTTTCTTTGGAGGCTTTGATAAGAAAACTTAAGATCAGTTGTTGGAGCAGGATGCAGTTATATGCCAGAGGAATAGTTTATTGCTTTACTGTTAGAGGCTTGCTCCCTCTGATATGGTGGTAGGGAGCTGTTTAAATGTTTTCTGTGTTTGGGTGCAATTACCCAGGTTGATTTTAACTGTTTAAATGGGGGATCTGAATTAACCAAGCTGTTTTCTGCCTTACCTCATGCATAAACTGTTTTACTTGCAGATTGTTGGGGCACTATTCCCATGACAGTCAGTAACCTGTTCAGCTGCAGCTGAGAAACAGTCCTATCAAAATGTATAGCAAAAACTGCTGAAGTGGTGCAGCACTTGTGCACTTCAGAGAGTTTACCACAGATTTGGAAATGTGTATCTCTGTGTAGACATTCTATGCTAAATCAAGACTCTGAGATTTCAAGTGTTGTTGTTTCAACAGCAGTTGTTTAACCAGCAGCCTCTTTAGTTGGAACAACAAAAGGTTTTTAAAATAGGCTATGTGACTAATATTAAAATATGCTTGATTTTGTATTTGTGTTTCCAAACAATACTTCTGTAATACTTAAAGGTGCACTGATTCTCCATTGTGCTTTGAGATAATTTTTTCTTTATGTGAAACAATTTTGACATTAAAATAAATTTTATTCTTACTTTATTTTAGAATAATAAGGGAAAAAAGATACTTTGAAAAAAAATCCTAGGGAGCAGTTAAGAGTAATGACTGCATTACTTCAGAGAAGACCAGTTTTATGTTCTTAATCTGGAAAAACAAACATCAAAAAACTGTTCTTTCACTAGTTGAGCATAACAAAGGGTCTTTTCATTAGAGAGAAGGGAGAACCAATTACTAAGCAGAAGCTGTTATTTTCTTCCAGCCTCGTTAGAGTATGATGTTGGAAGCAACATCTGTTTTGTGATAAGGTTTCCCCAGTAGCTTGAGAAGACAAGGTTAGTTACTCCTGAAAGGAGTTTAGGTGTGTCTAGGTGTTGGTAATCTGCTCTCTGGCACATCCTTAGACGTGATTACTCTGACATGTTTACAAATACTGCTACAAATACTACCGGAAATAATCAGTAGTTTGGGATATATGTTTTTTTTATACAAATAAAGGTCATTGCAGCAGCAGTCTCTGCTGGTACCGTATATGCTGTGTAGGAATCTCCCATTTGGCTTCATCCAAGAATTGGTGAGAACAACTTATCAGGATGAAGAGGTGTTCAAACAGGTAAGGTGTAGGTAAAAAATAAATAATTACATCATATGATTCTGCTATTTACAATATCCGAGAGTAGATTTCCAGAGGTTTATTCTGTCTCCCAGTTCTACACTGGTTACTTCAGGGGCAAGTGACCTGCTGGAGTTTTCAACTCATTTAGCATTTTGTGAAAAAGACTGACTTCTATTATTTGCTAGTTCTAATTGTCAAAAATGCATTGGTTAATAAGCAGCACACATTTATGTAATGTTGAAATGAACTACTTGAAATATATGCAGGCAGATATTATGGGATTGATCTTGGGTTTTCATCCTTCTATGCTTCTTCACATTATCCTAAAAACATATGTGTGAGATAGCATTCTTCTGTAATCCTGCTCAGAAAGATTTGTTGTTTTTTCCATCTTGCAATCCTTAGCCTTATTTCCAACTTGAATAGTTTGCATCCAAGGCACTAAGCATTTTACAAATCCTAGTCCATTGAGTTTTCCATATTTTAGAGAGAAGATCACTGAGAAACATTACATGGTTTATTTTGTGTGTCAGTAATTCACTGAGATGATAATAAAAAAAATGGAATTGATGAGCCTAGTAATTAAGACACATAACTAGCAAACTTCTAGCTTGTATAATGTTGAAGTAGATCAGCAAAGTTGTAATTCTCTCTAATTAGCACTCCTGTAGCATTATGTGACTTGGCTCTAAAGATGCTCTCAGGATGGCATTTGATCCTTCCAATTCTGAAAAAAAATGACACGAGCCAGTTTTTGTGTGTAGTGCAAATATTTTTCAGTAATTTATATCTTGCTCTGGACAGCTTTTAGTATAGTTCCTGAAGTTGGAAATATGTGTAATACTGTCAGAAAGTGGTTATGGAAAGTGTTCAAGTTCTCCTACCCTGGAGAAAAGAACATTTCTGCTCAGCAGAAAACCACCTCTTTCTCATCCTTTTCTGTAATTCTATTTAATAAGATAGTTTTCTCTTTGTAGAAGCAACACAATATACTTAAAATTCAGTGGGACCTCTTGTTATTGTTGTGAAGTTACTGTGAGGGTTTATTTTGTGAGGGTATAGTTGTCAGAGCTGTGTGATTGGGACTTACTAATTGGCTATAATTACTTGTGATTAATAAGTTCCTGTTATGTCACTTCCTCTTTCATAACAGTCCTTGATGGCTGCTTATTATCTTTGCTCTTACCACAGTTACAATTTACCAGTGTAAAAGCAACTTGCTTACATGACATGCAAAATTAAAGCGATGTTATTACTCCAAGTGTATAGATGAATAAATTATTACCTATTTGGGCAATCGAGTTGTTGGAGACCTCTGTAAAATTTGTGCTTTGATTTGTGGGTGTAATAGACATTGTTAGACACGTGTGTACAGTATCTGCAGGGATGCTGTAGGGAATGTATTTATGCTTCCCCATGGGGGTTCCTCATGCAGATGAACTTGATGAAACACCACCAGGTTTTTGTCAATGTGCTGACATTGCTGTTTGTCAGCTTCAGCGTGTACCTGGAGATATTTGGGTTTGCAAAGTAAATGTTTGGAAGTGAGTTAGAATGTCATCAGGAGAAATACATGCAAGTGCTTGGAAATAAATTTTTATGGTTGGGTCATTCTGCTCAGGCATCAGGTTGATACATCACTTACACTATTTCAAGCAAGTTGCTTATTAGCTTTGAATAATCTCTTAAGCATTCAGGCTTAACTGATATAAATTTAAAGAAAATATCAAGTTTTTTTTCTTTTGTGTAACTTGCAGTATCTGAAGGATGAACAGGCGTTTCATGCTGTGAACAGCAGTGGTGTCATTTGATTGCTTCCTACTCTTGAATAAAGTAATCTACTTCTGTTTTTACAGATCTTTGTTCCCATCTTACAAGGCCTGGCTGTAGCTTCCAAAGAGTGTTCCCTTGATAGTGACAATTTTAAATATCCCCTTATGGTAAGCACTGTTTGTTTCTAGAAGCTGTTTCTTTATGATTAGTGATAACACATTAAGTTTCCAATGTAGAGTTTAACAATAATAACCCACTAACCATACAAAGCCCAAACAGGTTGAAGTACTTTATCGTGTGTAGAATCTACATGAGATATGAGATATGTAAAAGATCATTATTGGCCTCAGACTCTACTGGGTTTTTAATCTTAAGCTTAATGTATAGAGGTTGTATAGTGGGCTATTCAAATGATTATATGTATTGCTTTATATAAGAATAATCAAATGTATGGATTCCATCATACGTACTAGTTAGAATACTCTGGATGGTTATAAAATCCTGCTGAGCTCCTCCCAATTTAAGTCTGGGAAATAAGGCCCCATATCCGTACCAGTGTTGGTTGGACTCACTTTTGTATGTGCAAAATTTTTAAACTTTATTACATTAAATCCAAACTTGTTTGAATTTACTGTAGGCAATTTTCATACTATTCCTTGGCTGAAAAGCTGGGCTTTTTATTTTTAGGGTTTTTTTTTTTTTTTTTTTTAAGTCCATGTTTTAGTCCCTAGATCTGCTGCCCTCCTGCTGCTTTTATTGACAAAACAAGAAAGTCTTTTGAAAAGCATGTTTAGCCACAAAAGAGCAAGTTAAACTCTTGGGTAAATTGAGCATTGTCAGCTAACACCTTCAGATATTTTCAGCGTGTGATGCCAAAAAAGGCTGTTACATCTCTGGTTTAATTTGTACTTCAGGAAATTAACTGGACTGGGATGCTGCAAATCAAACTGACTAAGGAACTGTGGTACTTTTGCAAAAATGATAATTTTTGTTTGTTTGTTGTTTTCCTGCTCTTCTGTTATTTTCCCCCTCCAGTTTAAATTGTAAACTGTGGCAGATTTGGCTGTTGGCAACAAGTAAGGGCTACCTGGAAATGATAGTCCATTTTTATCATCTCTAGTCGTCACAATGTGCACCAAAAGGATGGAATAGTAATTAGTAGCTGTAGTATAATCGAAGAATGAGAACATGTAATAGAGGAGAAGCAGGATACGTGAAAGCCTACAATATTCTTGTGTTTTCAGAATCATCTCGTAACTGCTTTCCTTTTTTCTGTGCTGCAGTTGAAAGTGAGTTAGAGATCTTGGATAGGATTCTTTGTTTCTGGCTTCTGTGTTCATCTGACATTTTTCCACTCTGATTCAAAAGACAAAGGCCCTGGTGTATGTATAGAACAATTGCTCTATTTATTATTGTTACTGACTTTTCTGTGGCGGTTCAGGAGTCCAGCAAAGGCATTGTTATGTTCTGAGCAAACAAACAATTTGCACAGCTATTTTTTGAAATAAGTGCAATAATTTATTATCCCGTGAGGCATGTTAGCTTTTTTGAGACAATTTGGAACAGATGTAAAAGCTAAAGTGGGAGCAGGGTGTGCTGTAGCTCTTTTTGGATTTCTTCACCGTTGTAGAAGATAAGTTTTTCCACTGATTAAGGGGAAGAGGTTTGACTCTTTCAGTAGTTTACCATGTTAGGCTTATTTGCAGACAGGTTACTTAAGGATCACACACAAAAGTGATTTTTCTTGGGATTTCTTTATAGGCACTATGTGAACTTTGTGAAATCAAGTTTGGGAAAACACACCCTATGTGCAGTCTGGTAAGTGTATCCAGTCTGGTGTTTGTTTTTTTCAAAGTAAAAGAACCATGTAACTTAATTAGTTATATCATTTGATCCACATCAATAATGTTCTTCGGAACTGTAACCCAGGGCTGCTGTAGTATCTCATTCTAAACAATAGTTTAATGTAAACTGGTAAAGGAATTAGTTTCCCTGAGAATGTATTAAAATGAAGGGGGTTGTTCAGCCTTGAGAAGAGAAGGCTCTGGAGAGACCTTATAACGGCCTTCTGGTACCTGAAGGGGGCTTCAGGACAGATGGGGAGGGATTCTGTCAGGGAATGTAGTGACAGGACGAGAGGTAATAGTTTTAAATTGAAAGAGGGGAAATATAGGTTAGATACAAGGAAGAAATTCTTTGCTGTGGGGGTGGTGAGACACTGGCCCAGGTTGCCCAGCAAAGTTGTGGATGCCCCATCCTGGAAGTGTTCAGGCTGGATGGGGCTTTGAGCAACCTGGTCTGGTGGGAGGTGTCCCTGCCCAGGGGGGCAGGAGGGTTGGAATTGGATTATCTTTAATGTCCCTTCCAACTCTAACTATTCTATGAAACAGGACTTGCTTAGATGCTGAAATACCGAGGAGACGTTTTCTTTTAGCTGTTAGCATGACTGAATGTTGAAGAATCAAGGGCATGTGGCAAACACTGGAAGTGTAGGTAAAATAGTACAGTTGATGTGGCTGCTTTCATTAACTTGCTGTTTCTCCTGTTTTCTAGGTTGTCTCTTTGCCCTTGTGGTTGCCTAAATCTTTAAGCACCGGTGCAGGAAGAGAACTGCAAAGACTTTCCTATCTTGGAGCCTTCTTCAGTCTCTCTGTCTTTGCTGAAGATGACGTAAGTGCTACAGAAGGATCTAGATAGTAGTGTTGTGGGGTTTTCTTGTTTGGTTGGGTTTTGGGGTTTTTTAACTTCCCCAGTGCTTAATACGTTTGCCAATATTCATTCTACTTTCAGAACAAAGTAGTTGAAAAGTACTTCTCAGGGCCTGCAATTACTCTAGAAAACACCCGGGTTGTTAGCCAGTCTTTGCAACATTACCTGGAATTAGCAAGGGTAAGTGTTTTCATGTTAAAAAATAATGCAAGAATATTGTGGATTTTTTGATCTTGACATAGGTGAAGAATTTAACAAAACAGTCCTGCTTCTGTATTAAACAACAAATCTGTTAGGATGTGGCTGAAGGGAATTAGGAAAAAAATTAGTGCTACAAATATTTTTCTAAGGCTGTAAGCCAGTTGAGAAAATAACAGAACAGTTAGTCATGGATTATAGTTCATGTTAAAGGATAAGTTTAAAAAAAAGCATACTGTATTAGTAATGTGTGTGTTGCACTAGTCTATATATGTCTTTCTAACTAATATCATAGTGAATATATGCATAAATGTTTATAATAAGACCATAACAGAGGCTGTAGTTAGTTTTGTGGAGTTTGTAGAACAGAAAGCTATAGAGCAGCACAAAGTAGGAATGCAATGATGCAATGTTGAGTGCTATGTGCAACCTGACACCATTTTTACTTGAAATTCCAGCAAGAGCTCTTCAAGATTCTACACAGTATTTTACTGAATGGTGAAACTCGGGAAGCAGCTCTCAATTACATGGCAGCTATTGTCAATGCCAACATGAAAAAGGCACAAATGCAGGTAAATAAAAAAAAAAAAAATGCTCTTCCTGTAATTAGTGGTCCTCGTCAGTGCACAAATAGCACTAGGTGGCTCATGGAGTGGTGGCTCTGGAGTGGAGGACAAAAGAATTTTGAGTGCTTCTACAACAGGCAAGGAGCCCTGTCGTCAGTCTTTATCTCTTTCAATAAGTTTCCAAAATTATTCTCTTTTACCTATTGCATCAGTTTATATTGTCTCCTGTCTTAGGACTGTCATGTCACTTCATTAGTAAGAGTTCTGTGTTAGATGTTTAGGGCTTTGTACCTCCTCTCTCCCTCCCCTTCACTTCACATTCCAATTGTCTATGTTTAAAAACCATATTTCCCATTTGGTAAGTTGCTGAGCTGGGTTTGTGTGGCTTCTATAAAAGGAGTAATGCAGCTCTGAGCTGGCGTGCTTCCAGGGAGACAACGGGGATGGTATTTTGTTATTGTTTAATTAATGCATTGCACTTACTTCCTGGGACAAAAATCTATGCGTGAACCCTGGAAAGCTGAAGTTTGCATCATTGTTGTCTTCATGTCCCCATCTCAAAGCAAACATTTGGATCCATTGTAAGAAAAATAGTTCTGTGAAATTCTAGTGAAGAATTAGAAGAAACTTTACACTTAACTTGGGAATTGAAGCTCAGCAGCTATTTGAAATTCTTCTGTTGCCTATATCTGTGGCAAGCTATGCTTGAGAGAGGCCTTTTTAATTTCTTAGATCTTCTCCTGCTTCTTTTATATGTATGTTTAGTGTTCTGGAGAATGACTACTTGAACCAATGAGAAAGATAATATCCAAGTTTACTAAGTGACCTTCCTGTTACCACGAAGGTCTCCTTATGCTGAAGACCCACGTTCTTCATAATTTCTTACTCTTCGTGAACTTGCATACCTCATCTATGTTGAATACTGTGAGAGCAGCAGAAAATGCCCTTTTATTTCTGAGCTTATGTCTTCAACTATTTCCTTTCTTACTCCACAGACAGATGATCGTTTGGTATCTACAGATGGCTTTATGCTCAACTTTCTATGGGTACTACAGCAACTGAGTACGAAGATAAAGCTGGAAACGGTTGATCCCATGTACATATTTCATCCCAGGTGTCGTATTGACCTCCCAACAGATGAGACAAGAGTGAAGGCAACAATGGAAGATGTTGCAGCCTGGATTGCTGAACTTTGTGAGTACTCTGAGGTGTTAAGCATTTACTCTGCCCTCTGGTTTTGATACTTGACGTACATGGAATTACTCGATTCCAGCAAATAATTCCCCTCTTCCTAAATGTTTTTTCTTGATGCTGTCTGCTCTTACTTGTTTTAAAGGAAGTAAGGTGATGAGTTATTTAATTTATTCATTTAAACTTTGTTTTCTAGACAGGGATCCGTCTCCATTTTCTGAGCCGAAATTCCCAACGGAGTGTTTCTTCCTAACCCTGCATGCCCATCATCTCTCCATCTTGCCGAGTTGCCGTCGGTACATCCGTAGACTGAGAGCCATCAGGGAACTTAACAGGTTAGTTGGTAATTATCTAACACATCCGAGAGTCCTGGCATCCTATCGATGTCGTCTTCTCAGCATGATGGCAACTCCTACAAACTTAATGGGAATTAGAATAACAATTTGAGCTGCTGAGTACAAATCATCTTAACTATTTATCTGGTGCTTTTGGTCCTTAAGGATTTGTTGGGGGACTGTGGCTTAAATCAGGGAATGCAAATAATGATGGCATGGAGGATATTGGTTATGTGAGGCAGCTGAAATTGGGAAGAAGACCATTCATGACATTACTTAGCAGTGGCTGTTATAACTTACCCTGTGGTGTGGTTGATGGTGTGGGGACATCGGTGCCTCAGGCTGTTTGCCATGAGTATGTATAAAGTTCCATGTCTGTTACTTGAGTCATTATAGACTTCAGAAATAAGACATTGTTAGTTAATGCCTGTGCTGTTTTGTGTGCCCTGGAAGGTATTTACCTTTTTTTAACGTGTCTTCTGAGGTGGGCTAACTTGTCATACCCTTGGGGAGGAAATGGAGGCTTCAGCAATAAACTCTTAATATTGTTGTGTACATGTAATTCAGCATGAGGTTTTACCATTTTAAAAATTATAAATAAAAGTTATGATGTTGACATGAAGATACTGCTGTTTTCCATTTCTCTTGGCATAAATTTAAACAGACTTTTATAGTTGTTAAACCTCGAAGAATACTCTGTTAAAATTAGAACAGATTTTTGTATCATCAGTATTTTCCATTGTTTATAACTGCAGTCATTGCATTTTGGTAAATGTTCCTTGGCAGTAACACCACAATACATTACAGGATTTTTGGACTGCATTTGTCGTGATTTCATTTTTTGTTTTTAAAGCACATGCAGGCCAAAAACCTGGGAATCTGCAGAGAATGGAGCAGGAAGAGTCAGTGTATCTTAAAGAAAAGAAGTATTTTCATGTAAGAGAAGTATTGCTGCATAGAAGAGCCTGTGGATCACTTGTAAATAAGCCATACATTTGGCTTGGAAAAGGAATTGCTGCTTTTTCCTTATTTAGAACTGTTGTGAAGGAGGTGCTTATGCAGCAATCTCCTTCTAACGGTGTGGAGTGAAGAGCTCTTGGCTTAAACTGTCATCAATAGGAGCTTAGTGCTCAGCGTTTTCCACGAATTGCTTAGTTGCTTGCAACACTGAGCAACGTAATTAAGCTGGTTATTTTTCTGCTGTAGGCAGAGATTGATGTGGAAAAGAAGTTGTGTTTAGAGAAGGGATGAAACAGGATGGTATTCATATAGTTGAATACATATCTATTCATATAGTATGTTGAGTTTTGTTCCAGTCAGCTGCCCTTCCTGAAAAGGATTAAGATATGGGAATACATAGAGATTTTAAAAAGTAAATGACATGTGTAAAGTACATTTAAATTCTCTCTTCTGTGGGGAAAGTGAGAAGATGGGGTGAGGATGGGGGGTAGTATCAAGCGCCTTGATTTACTGGCCCTTAGGCTGACAGGGAGACTGTGGACTGTTCAGGTGCCATACTTCTCTGTAAACCTGAACTTCA